>CM077106.1:16246862-16329858 GCA_039619505.1 Cimex hemipterus | reverse complement strand
TCTCTCTCTCTCTCTCTCTCTCTCTCTCTCTCTCTCTCTCTCTCTCTCTCCTACATACACACATCCTCATTCTCTATACTTTATTTTTTAGAATTATGCATCCACAAAGGTACTAACAACTTTTAATTATATAACTCGTTGCGCCTGTTCTACTCATTATTCATTTTTCTTTATGGCCAAAATGTTACTCAGATCTGTTAATCTTCACGATATAAGGGATATTAGAGTGAATGGCTCACCAATTTAATCACAATGTGCATAATCCCACCTATTAGGTTAAAGTTAGGAGAATTAGCCCGTTACGTATCACGTAGCGGTGACGGTGGTGCATACCGATCGCTCCTTCTCATATCTAATTTGAATTCCGATGAAACAATCTAGCCTGTTAAAAACACGTAGCGCTTCGTGTAATTAGCTGATTCCGCCACTGTTCCGCGTTATAATGTGTGTTAAAATAGATACTAGATGACTAAATTTAATTTTTTTTCGCACTTTACAAGAAAATAATGATGGTAAATCCAACCTCGAAGAAGAGGTTATATAGATTCGGTTAAGGTCGTGAAATATAGCTAAGTCCGTTTTCCATACCATGTTTTACTCCATTATCAAGGTTTAATTTAACTTTAAATAAGTTCACTTTCACAATTAAATTTACAGCATAAAACAAATATAAGGGATTAATGATTTTACGCTCTTTTCCTATATTCTAGGAAATTCCTGTTACAGGAAATCATTTCCATTTGTTTGGCGGATGCTTCATCGGCCAAAAGGGTGCCAGGGTAAATTACAACGAATACGCTTGCTTGCACACAAGTTGACAATTCAGTGTGGTCAGCTCGTCGTTTTAAAAAACATTTAAGTTTAAAGTAAAGTAGGATACAGTAAACCCCATGTTTCATCTCATTCCCTTCAAAAGTTATGTTTTTTTTAATTACAATTAATTAAGGTTTTTAGTCGAGGTAAAAAAGTCAATGGCACGAGCGGGATTCGAACCCACGATCTTCGGCTAGATATGCCGGTGCTCGACCACTTTAGCTATCGTGACCTCGATCCACGCGGACATCAACTTCATACCTCACCTTTTGAGTTTTCCCTCCTTTTTTTTAAATGTTTATTTAAGAAAAATACGTTTCTTTAGATAAAACCTGATTTTCCTCATTCTAACGTATGAGAATCCCGACTGTTGATCCAATTTTTAGATATAGCACAAAATTTCCTTTTTCGAGATTGATTTTACTTGAACGGGCATATAAATTAACTACTATAAAATATATTCAGAATAGTTTGTTATTAAAGAAAACAAACTGTTGATAAGGATAAAACCCGATCAATACTTGGGCGATGTATTCATTTCCCAGAATTCATCCAGGCACACGTTTTCTCAAGTTCCATCTAAAATTATCTATCAAATCATTCGAGAATTAAAATTGACCGCATAAAACGCTGAATTTTTTATATGCTTTGAAATAGTTAAAAATTATATGTAAGGAAGCTTGAGGTTTAAAGAAATGGGCTCACCATTACTATTTTGCAAATTTCATGTTGTTTATGCAGTAATTTTGTAAATTGGCAATTTTTAGAAAAGTGGATTGATCTAAAAGAAAATTTGATGCTAATAAAAATATGGCAAAATTTAGTAATAGTTACGTTAGTTAACTTTACAAAGGATGAGTTTTGAACGGATTAAGATAAAACCACGAAATTTACAACACCATTTCTTCCCCACCAACAAATTTTTTAACACGATGAGCTGACTACATTTATACGGAATTTAATTACAATTATTTGAAGTGAGGACAGTGCTCCTGGTCCTGCCCTATACCTTCTATTCAGTGGCTTGCCTTAAGAAGATTCGACTACAGTGGCTACATTTGCGGATGATACCACCATCTTGGCTCTTAGAGCCAGCATTGACGAAACGAGGACCGAACATCAAACAGCTCTCACACAGATTGCTAAGTAGACAGCAAGGTGACGCATTCCATTTAATGAGACAAAATCTGTGCTTTTTAACTTTACGAATAGAAAGATTGTCATCGTTCCATTAGACACAGCGAAGTACTTACGTAGGAACTTACCTGCCAAGCTCAAGTGGAAAGAGCATGTTAAGTCATGTCAGGAACTCAAATTCAAATTTCGGAAAATGTACTGGCTCCTTGGTCGATATTCAGAATTGGATACTCACAAAAAGGTGCCAGTAAGTTTTAAAGCCTGTATGCACTATCAAGCTTTGAGACTGTACCAAGAAAAGTAATGTTACATTCTCAATATTTCTTCTTTGAAAAGAGACCAACATTCAGGAATATAAAACCACAGATCACTAAAAGAACCCAGATATATTATGCCTAGAAAGGAAAGAATATATGGAACAAAGGGGTAGATGAATTCCGCCCGGTCCCAAAGGGAACACTTTTATTTTACTCCTGGCCGGTTTAGTCTACATGTTTCAAATCATATCCTAAAATACTGAAGGTTACGTAATATAAATATTTAAAAATTATATATGTACCAATTTAAAATTTAAAAAAAATGAGTCGGGTTTGAGTTACAACCAACTCTTAACATACAGGATCATAATTTCACGTTTATTGTTTACTTGTCAGTTCAAATAAATGCAGGATTTTGCGGTTAATTAATCTTTATTTAAGGTAGTAGTTGAAGGAGGGAAAATTCGAAAGGTTGGGTTGAAATGGGAAGTTAGTGCCCGATTGGATTGAAGTCAAGATAGCTCAATTGGTAGAGTAGAGTTTAACCGACGGTCGTGGGTTCGAATCCCGCTCGTGCCATTGACTTTTTTAGCCTTAATTAATTTTAACATATTAATTGGTCAAGCGGACCACGAAATTAGTGAATTTAATGATTTAAAATTATGTGTATTTCACTAGAGCTTTCAGAGGGCATTTCATTTATCGCCGAGAATCATATAGATTACACGACATATAAAAAAAATGGCAAAAAAGATGGGAAAATTCAAAAAATTGGTTGAGAAGAGAAGTTAGCGTCCGAGTGGATCGAGTTCATGATAGCTCAAGTGGTAGAGCAGCGGTTCGTGGGTTTGAATCCCGCTGGTGACGTTGACGTTTTATCTCAACCAATACCTTATATTAAGATTAATTAATTGAAAGATGTTATTTGGTCATTCGGATCAAGAAATTTAATCAATTTAAATGCAGTACGTTAAGTCCATAATTTTACCGTTTCGTTCTACACTTTTGTAAACCCTTATTCAAAACAGTTGTCATTAACATTTTTATTCATTTATTTTATTATATAAAAACTTATAAATCGAATCAACTGAAAGTATCAGCAATTGTGGAAAAGTGTTTTATGATTGACGTTATTTTTTTTCCACGGAGTCAGATATCATGAACGTATCCCATATTGTAAAACTTTGCCGGATGGCAAAGTTGAACGTCGTTTCCCTTTATCACCGCCAGCCGAAGTCACAAATCTTTCAAGTTTTCAACTCCAATCAATGTCAGTGTATATATATATGTATGTATGTATGTATCATTGTGTGAACCTGTAGGAATAGCAATAAACTAAAGTATACTTAATGTTTTTAAAACGGTGAACAAAAGTGTGCTAAGTGTATGTCAGGTAAACATTATCGGCGCTCAATTTACAAAGTTTAAAATTTTGATATGAAATCAAATCGTGATGAAAAAAAAGGAAAATCTGGCAAACTTTCAGAATAAACTAGAGAAAAACACATAATATGGCAGAAACGATAAAAACAGAAGAATCTTATATACCAATAGGCAAAATAAACGTCCCTTTTATTCCACAATCACCTTAAAATTTCAGAGTACGTTTAAAATGAACAAATAATTCGAGAAGAGCAGTCTTCGTTTATTAATTTTTTTCTCAATATCCCAGATATAACAGGTTTTTCGTAATGCACAAAAGTTGAGGTCGAAAAACAAGCGAAACGATCGATTGACTTTACGGAAAGCAAAACAAAATTATTGGAAGGAAGAAGAACAGCGGAATATCAAGAAAGTTTCTGTTAAAAACTTCGAATTCCCACACAAAAGGAGCAATTGCCAAATAGATCGAGTTAAAGGCTCTAGGTTCCAAGAATATAGCCGATATCAGTCACAATAAGGTGAGCTCTTTGGAACATGTTTAATATAACAATATTTATTTTTCATTACCACGATGATGGCGCAAAGTCGTTATTGGGATAACGTCTCATCCCGGCCTTCTATTTATTACACTTCTCCGCACGTTTTCGCTTCCCCTACAGTTCAGATAATTCAATATAAACCACAGGCCTTTTGCTGTACCACAGTAGTTTTTACTTTCAATGCTCACATACTTTACACGCCACCCGAAATGCTTTATTTCTTCAAAGACAAAGAAAAGAAAGAAGTTGGGATCTAGTCTGTCACACAAATTTATAACGAAAACATCAAAAAAGAGGACTTACGAACTACTAGTGCCCTCTCAACACGACATGGCACAATTACACAGAAGACAAACACTTTGAGCCCTGAAGATGATCTCAATAAAGATCGAAACGATGGCACGATAAAGAAAATCTTTTTCTGAAACCTACATCACACCAGACCGCATCTCATCATCTCCGAATCACCATTTTTTAAATCGTTTGGAAACACTGGGCCTTCTTTGTACATTGTAGGAAGTGAACCAAAATGAATTTATACAATTCTAGAAACTTTTAAATTTTAAAAATATTATACAACGCTAAAAAATTCTAGATAAAAAAATGATTTTTTTAATCTAAAATTTCTATCATTGTATAAATTCATTTTTTCACATCCTACGTGTTTATAGGACATACCGTATAAACAAACCGTTGGCCAATGATTATTTGGTGATCGTGAGATGCGGTCTGGTGTGACATTGGTTTTAGAAAAACAGTTTCTTTATCGTACCAACGTTTCGATCTTGATTGAGATCATCATCAGGGCCTGGGAATTATAAATTGTTTAAATTTTACAAATACATGTAGGGTGTGAAAGAATGAATTTATCAATCCTAGAAATTTTAGATTTAACAATAAATTAAAATAATCATTTTGTACAATTCAATTCATTTTGTTTCACATCCTTAAAATAAATTTAATTAAAGTTTAAACAATGTTTATATGGCCCGATAAAGAAAATGTTTTTCTGAAACTTACATCACACCAGATCTCATCTACCGATTTCTGAGTAAGTAATATTACATTTAAATTTTTAGTTTTAATGCAAAAATGTAGTAAATTTGGTACGAGTTTTTTGATAAATAGTTTAAATAATAAACTGGGATCAGAACTGCTGTTTGCTATTGTTATTTCAAATAAAATACAAAATGATAAAGTAATTGCTTAAATATCAAACCTACATCACACCAGACCGCATCTCACAATCTCTGAATGATAATTTTTTAAATGGATTAGAAACATTGGGCCATCTTTGTACATTAGTTATTATTTCAATTTGTTATCAGAAAAATGGTAAACTCATAGTTCAAATCAATTATTATTATGTGTTTTAAAGAAATTAGCCATGAGATCCTGTTCAGGGCGTCGAGATGTCACTTTTGTGTGTCGTTTTCTCATCCTGTGGCGAGCGGTCACTAAAAACCACACATTTTTAACCAATGTTTGAATAATAAGCTAATTGAAAGTAAACAATAATATGTATCGAATTTTCACTCAATGAATACGAAATGGGCACCAACGATTTTTCATCCAAATGTTTTTCTCAGACCTATGTCACACCAGACAGCATCTCACGATCTCCAAAAAATCATTAACTAACTCTTACTAAATACCACACATAAATCTTATTGCTAATTAATGAAGTCATAGATAGGGAAGCTGGAAAGATGGCCCTGAAATTCATTCCAGGCAGATAAAAAAATAGAAAAGAAAAAATGTCGTTGAGTTCATTATGTTCGCCACCTCCAGATAATAATATTTAGTATCCGGCCCGGAGGACCGAAAATGGTCGAGGATACTATATTCGTACTGCTACAACTCCTTATATGCAACCTCCTACCCGGCCGATCGATAATGTATCAGGATGATAATAAGCCTTTATTTAAACGGTTCACCAAACTTTGTGGTCGACTTGTGAAATCCACGCGATAATAAACAAGTATGTGCGATGTACATAATGCCACAATCATTTCATTTTGTAATTGATTTCGGTCTCTCTTTTAAAGATAATTGAAGTTTCTACCAAAAGCAAGCGACGTTACCAAATAATGATGACTGGATGGAACCAATTAACTCCCTTCCTCGTTCATCATCCGGGCAAATTTTAATTAACAATTTTCGTAGAGAGGAGTTAAGGCCCGACTTAAAATTTCGTCCCATTCCGGCGATTTGTCTTTTTCTCTTCTTAGTTATGGAAATTGGAGAGCCGCTGTTTCGCATTAATTTTGTGAATCGCCCTTCTAACGTTTACCTTATCTCATACTTCGGGGGCTTAATTTTTGAACTTTTTCTCATTGTAATACGACCCGGACACCTGATACATTTTATGCCTTTTCCTACTTCTATTCAGTTAGATTTACAATACAGCTTTTAATTTAATTAATTTTTCCCTATCCGATTTAACGCTTTATTTTTGTAATGTAGAAAAATTCGCCCATGGTTTTCACAGTTTTGTCAGTAAATTCAATAAGCATGATGTACCAAATTTTATTTTTTCAAAATCATGATCAACTCCAATTCTTTGATTACAGTAGCCGACGTTTTTCATACTTGTATACATAACTAGAGCTCAGTTTGGTTTCATGTCGCATCATTCATTCCCACTCACCTTTATCGCATTATTGATAACATAACAGACACGTATGAAAGAAAAATGGCTGTCTTGATAATAATCCTTGGTATAGTACATAAGCTAAAGGATTGGCACCAAGAATACTCTCTTCAAACTTTAAACTCCCAACCCTTCAGGGCTTTACAAGGGTTGATAACTCGAAACTAACACGTCTCTGAAATCCAACGAACTCCTTGAGAAATACAATATGCTTATTATAATAAAGATTCTGAAGCAATGGTAAAGAAGGTATTTCCGAAGATAAAATGCTAAGTTCTATGAAAAAACAAAACAAAATTCATAGTAACAAAAATGCAAAACCTAAAATAATTTGAAGATTTAATGTCTTATATAAGTAAAATTAAATATTGTACATAGTATGTAAAAGTTTGATTATTAATGTCGGAAAATCTGCGTGTAATAAGAGTAAAACTTGTGCCACATTTTTTTTTTTTTTTTAATGCTTGATATGTAAAACAGGCTAAATAGGTTTCTTATTTATGCGTAAGCAGCATTTTACAAATAGCGCACCACTATTAACTCAACATTGAAAACCTTTGGAAAAGCTAAGAGAAATGTCGGTTCGTTAATAAGAAATAAGAAACAAGAAATAGCTGAGAATAAAACATGATGAGACCTTGATCCACAAAAGAATGAGGCAGATGAGAAAATCCTTCAACCGTCCGAGAAACCCGACTGCGCAAAATACAATGCTTACATATTAAAACCTTCTTCGCAGTAATGGGTCTCTAACAAGGCTGAGGACAATAGATTAGACTGAAATAAACTACGGGTCTCACAAACATTAAAATAAATAAATAATTTTTGTAATACATTTGGTCGTTTGTCCAATTGAACTTTAACTGTCAAGCTTTTTTTCCATGGATTCCAGCTCCATTTTTCGTACTATTATCAGCTCTGCCGGGATTCGAACGCAGAACCTACGGGGCGGCAAATCGTTTCGGCCAACGCGGTCCCCTGTATAAATCAACAATAATTTTAAAAATAATAACAAAACTTTGATGAATTAAAAATATATAATGCAAAGTTTGAAAGAAAAGAAAAAGTAATATTTTACAACAAGTAATCCGTCTATTTGTACTAGTATTTGAAAATGTAAACATGTTATAAACTTTTTCTGGTGGGCCGCGGAGAGACTCTCGGCTAGTAGACCCCGCGGTCGCGGGTTCGATTCCCGCTGTCGCCTCTGGCCCTTTTTTCACGATGCCCTCCTCCCCCCCCCAAAAAAAAAACGAATACAGAATAAATATAATACAAATAGTCTAGCTAGATATGCACAGTTCATGAGACCATTAAAATTTAAAAAAATATTTTAAAAAATTATAAACTTCTTCTTTATTCGTGGAATAAAAGATATGAAAATACAATACTTTATTTTCGAACTGAGAAGTAGTGTTTCCGATCACTCTTAATTCTGTTCATTGAATTATAATTTTAAATGTACCTTTCTCCCATTTTCCTCTTTTTTTCATTAATATTATCAACGGTTTACATCTTGGCAGTGTCCATCTTGGCTCAATTCGGATAAATCAAACAGGTGGATCGAACAGAGCTCATTAAGCTTATAAAATGCAAAGATCTTTTATTAAGTCAATATCCCTCAGCTTAATTAAGGAAATTTTAATCATCCTTGGAAATGTGAAAAACCCTTTTTCAAAGGGAGATTACCTCTAAGAGATTTCTTATAATGAAGGATGCGGCATTAAAGAGGCCCTTCTTTTCACAAAAGGTACAAAGCTTATCTCAATTTGACACCTAATCGTGGCGATATGTTTCCAGTTTTTTCCCATTCAGAAAAAGGTTTTCATTTGTACCAACTCTTTAGCTGAAGAATGAAAAAGTTTATATTCAGCAGAAAAACTCCCCGTTCTGCTGAGATTCCTAGTATCGTGCAAATTTACGACCGACTCCGCAGAATTTACTGTATTCTGCAAGTGACTTTAATTTGTTGAAGTAAAACCAACATAAACAAGACATTTCCGTCCAGATTTAGGGCATTAATTTCCAATTTTAATTAATAATACTTTTTATCTAAGGTCTTAGATGGGATGAAAAAGTTATGATAAATATTCATTTTAATATATGAATTCATGGTACTTCATCCTCGTAAATTCACTGGTTTGCTTCATACTAATAAAACAGAACCGACATCGTAATAAAATTTATTAAAATTTTTATTCAGATATCGTGAGATGGGGTCTGGTATGATGTAGCTATCAGAAAAACGTTTTCTTTATCGTGCCAATGTTTCGATCTTTTATTGAGAACATCTTCAGGCTCAAAGTGTTTGTCTTCTGTGTAATTGTGCCATTCTTGCATGTCGTGTTGAGAGTGCGTTTATTAAAATTTTCTTTTTGTCAAAATTTTCATTAAATTAAAGGTTGAAAGTAAACGATAACTTTTCAAGTGTTACGCTATTATCTGCAGGTTTTAAACCATTTTCAATTTTTGGGACGAGTCAGTATGGTTTAGTTTTGCTTAAACCTGAAACTAGTTGTGGAGTTTACCTAGGTGCAGCCAAAGGGCTAGGCTATATTATTAATCGGCCGTCAGGCTATGAAACCGTTCCTGTAATATTCAAACCCTGGTTGACATATTTCAAAGCGACGCCCCTTTAGAAGGCTCTGCGCTGTTCGTTCCCCTTTGACGTTGGCGTTCAACCTTGAAATTATACCGTTCTGCCCGACACCCAAGACTCCTAACAGGGACGGCGGTGGACTTGAATTTTAAACTATTAAAAAACAGTAGGATAATAAAAAAGAATTTCCAATGCCGGAAAATCGTTCTGGAGAGATGGAAGCAATGAATGCTAAATTAAACTGTTAAAATTAAATTTTATAAACAGGGTAATTTACAGTAAACATAATTTACACTTGACGTACAATTTGAAATCAAATATTTCGTTTATACAATATATTGTGGTTCGATTGATCAAATAACTTCTTTCAATGAATTAATCCTTACGTAAGGTATTGGTTGAAAGGAAAAAGCTAGTGTCATGAGTGGGATTCGAACCCACGACCTTTCGCTAAATACGCCGCTGCTCTACCACTTGAACTATCGCGACCTCGATGCACTCGGATACCAACTCTCTCCATATATAGCATTTTTCAGTCAAAAGAAACCTTTTTCCATTGAAATGAAACTTTTTTTCGTTCAAATAAAACCTTTTTCCACCAAATGGAACTTTTTTCGATCAAATGAAATCTTTTTTCGACCAAATGAAACCTTTTTTCAATCCACAATGTTCACAAATGTTAACCGCCATATACGCAGATGACATTGCCATCTTAACAATCCATCGCCCTTCTACAGAAGCTTCACTCAAAACCACATATCAACAATTGAAAAATGGAGACATCTTTGGAAAATAAAGTTTACTCCCTCAAAGCCACCTTTACACTCCGTCGTGAGACTTGTACCTAGCATATACTTCTACAACGAACCTGTTCCTCAATCCGACAAAGTTAACTATTTAGGACTTACATTTGATACAAGACTAACTTGAAATCCAAACGCACGATTAAAAAAACAGACACTGAACAAACTATTTAAAATTTTGTACTACTTATGTAGAAATCGTGAGATGCGGTCTGGTGTGATGAAGGTTTCAGAAAAACATTTTCTTTATCGTGCCAAAGGCTTATACAAAACTGTCTTTTTTGTACCGACTTCCTTCCCCACCCATTCAAAATCCAACATATATAAACATTAAACAGAATTAAGAATTTTATTTCACTAAAAAAAATGTCTGTTGGAAGAAATCGTGGCGAGGGTCAAATAAAGAAAAAAATGAATTACTATTTTAGTTTTACCGAGTGAGAGGTCGTCAGATCTCAAACATAATCCCACATTGCTGTGCTCGGCACACACCTCACACGCGAGTTCAATATTTTATGACTTCTCTGTAAATGAAATCCCGAGTGTAACAGCGTGGCATCCTAAAATTTAACGATACATATAAATTATTATAATAAAATGACACAATGTTTCCCAAGTCGAGTTCATTGATTTTTAACTTCGGATTATCACCTCGTTGAAACGCTGAGTACGATGATGATTTGATTACGATGGCCAGAATTCATCGTGCCGACGTTACGATCTTTATTGAGATCATCTTCAGCGCTAAAAATGTTTCTTTTCTGCGTAATTGTGTCATTCTTGTGTGCCGTGTAGGGCACTCTATACGACACTCAAGAATGGCACAATTACACAGAAGACAAACACTTTGAGCCCTGAAGATGATCTCAATAAAAGATCGAAACGTTGGCACGATAAAGAAAATGTTTTTCTGAAACCTTCATCACACCAGACCGCATCTCACGATATCTGAATAATAGAAATATCATTTTTGAAAATGGGAATTTTGCTAGCGCCAATGTAAAAATAATTTAACACTACAAAAAAATAAATGACTCCAGTACAAATATATACGCTAAAAGGGAAAAATCTTTTTCTGTAGCTAAAAAGATCGTCAAGTCGATGGATCGTCTTTTTCTCTGTTTCTTTTAAATCTGCCGGTTGTCTCCAAAACTCTACCATCGAAAGCACGGCCGATCTTTCAATTTTCAACTTTTGGCTGATTCATTTCCATCTCGTCAAGCACTTTCTTTAAGTTACGACACGTATAATTACGTTGTTCGTCCATTACCTACACTGAGAAATGCTCTGCCATTAACATAAATTGGGAAAATTTAACTAAAATTGCAACAATCTTTTGAAAATGAGAAATGCGCAGTGCCAATATTATTATAATTTAACATTTAAAAAAAACACCACTCCACTGCAAACGCACATACGTTAAAAAGGAACAAGGAAAAACCCCTATTTTCGAGGGTAGAAATGGGATATTCTCAAATGTATCGTTATCTATCTGATGAAACAGAGGAGAAAAAAATGCTGATCGGTCCAGTTTCTGGTTTATTTCCCTTCATGGACCCAGTTACAATTTGTCCCTCGGGATAATTGGATCCCTGACCAGTCACTTTATTGTATTCCTTCGAGTCTGAAATAGAGGGCTTTTAATTTCTAAGACATTGCAAGGATACTTCAATGATATTAAACCGCTAAATGAAAATTATCGATGTAATTACTACTACTCAGGTCTAGCCAACGTTTAACAATGGCAATAACGGCACATTTATAGTCAAATTCTCAATACATCAAATATTCATAAGTTATGTCTAAAAGTAAAAGAAAAAGAAAAAAAAAATTATTTTTCCACAGGGGTGACAAGATTCGACGGGAAAAGAGGTGCGCACGGCAAAGTTTAGCAAGGTCTGGAAAGGACCTAAGATTCGTTTTCGAAAGCCGACGAGGCCCAGCCAGGGCTCAGCGGGGAAATCGGCGAAGATAGGCGAGGCTCGGGCTTGGACGTGTCGACGTGGACGAATCTGGCAAAAAAGAAAAATGAGACTTGATTATTTTTTTTATATTTGTGTTTTTTTTATCTGTAGACATTCTTTTATTCTTGCCGCAGAGTCCGCCTGTTCGAAAGGAAACCAAACTGTGATGGGAGGAAAGGACCAAAAGTAGGTTCGAATAGTTTTGTTACATTTGTCTTCTTCTTTTTTAATATAACACTACGATTTTATTTTATTTTTTTACTTTTCACGGGTTCACTGTTTCTCAAAAAGAAACCATAGAGAACGGGGAAATACAGGGTGGTCTGCGATTATTAATTTTCTATTGTTGGAAAAAGGAAGAGTCATGGAAAAATCTTCACGGAGCCCATGTACTTGGAGTTCGCCAATGGTCCGAAAAGGAACAGCTGTACAAAAATTAAAACAGTGATTATTTTCAATTACAATAAATCGTCTACGACATCAATAATGTAATATTTATTTATTTTTATGTTTTTAATCCAATTGAACACGATTATTCGGAGATCGTAAAATGCAACGTGGTGTAAGGGAGGTTTTAGAAAAACATTTTCTTTATCGTGCCAACGTTTCGATCTTTATTGAGATCATCTTCAGGGCTCAAAATGTTCTTTTCTGTGTAATCATGTCATTCTTATGTGTCGTGTTGAAACACGTTTCTTCACCTATTTTCAAAACTTCCAAAATAAACTCACTGAAGATTCCCATCCAATTGAACCTGGTTTGTGACACGTGGTGTGCGCTTGACGTAGCATAGATGTCCACACCCTACCAAAACGTTACGTGAGGCGTCGGGTAGTATCGGGTTGCACCAGGTGTGTTCCTCGCATAAGGCATCGATAGGCGCTCATCATTGTAAAGCAAAGGTACTGGGTTCGAATCCAGCGACCCTGCATACTTACAAATGCAATTGTTTCAAAAACACCGGCACTCGAGAGATCATTAAAAAAAATCTATTTGATATTTTAAAATTGGACGCATCCCGTATATTATCTTTATTGGCTTAACAAATTAATTAATAATCTTTGTATTGATATTACTAATGTTTGATTAATAACATAATGGGGGCGTCGGTGGCCGCGAGGTTTCGTCTTTGACACGGCGCTCATCACTGTAAGGTCAAGGTCCCGGGTTCGAATCCAGCGGCCCTGCATTCGAACCCGACATACTTATAAATGGGCTTTTTTTCAAAAACACCGGCACCCTGAGGGTTTATATGACCTCTGCTGTTGCGAACCCTCGTAAAAAAGCAAAAAAAAATTTTTTTTAAATAACATAATAGATATATACAGTTTATTTAAACAACAAATTTTATACATTTTGACATTTTTTTAACCATTTAAAAAATACAGATGACCTATCAAACCAAATGTTACTAACGGGATTAAAATACCTTTATCTATTACATTCAATTAATATTATTATAGAAGTACAATAAGCGATGAATGCATTTTTTTTCTAATATAAATTTGCAATATGGGAATCCCTCCGGATTTTTGTGGTGGGAACATTACAACTAAAAGATAACGCTATCGTGAGGGAACGAGTCAATTCAATCGACCAAGCTAAATATAGCCTTTACCGTGCATCACATCAATGAACAACCCTCAGATATAAATAGAAATGAAAAAAACCTAAAAAACGTTTTTCATCTTCTCCTTCTCTTTCCCAAGATTTTCCCAGGCCCGTATGGCGAAGAGGGATATCTATTACAAATGTGTCGCTGTAAAACATCTATTGTCAAAAGGCGGTAACAAAAGTTAGATTAACATATTTCCATTTTTCATACTTATTCCTCTTTCTCAACAGTATTTCATCCTTTCTAAACTTTCTTGGAAGGCACTCGGAACTGAGTAGAGTTTTGACTCGTGACAAGTAAACTTCCCGATTTTCTTCTTCCTTTCCTTCCTTCCGAGTGAAAGATCTGTAATAGAAATTTGATTATTGGCCCGTACAGCGCGTTACCGCTTGAATATACAAAACAAACCATTTCATTTAATATTTTCATAAGATTTTTAAACCATTAATCGTGAATCGTGGGAATAGCGTGAAACCCACATTTCATCTTCTGGGCTGGGGATTTATAAACATTGTTTACATTTAACAAATACATGTAGATTGTGGAAAAAATTGATTTTAAACGATGTTTGTAAATCCCAGGCCCTGAAGATGATCTCAATAAAGGTCGAAACGTTTGCATGATAAAGAAAATGTTTTTCTGAAACCTACATCACCAGACCGCATCTCACGATATCTGAATAATTGTCGATTAACGATTCACTAATCTCTACACATTTCTAAACAGTTTTATTATTTTTTATTATTAATATTAATATTATGCATTGTTCCCTTTAATTTTAATGGTCTAATTGACCAAATTACTTATTTCAAATTAATTACTCTTTTTATGTAAGGTCTTGGCTGAAATGAAAAAGTCACGATAGCTGGAGTGGTTAGAGCAGAGGCGTATTATTGAGCGAAGGTCGTGGGTTCCAATCCCGCTCTTGACACTAACTTTTCCATCTCATACAAGACCTTACATAAAAAGAAAAGCTAATTGAAAATGATTAATTATTGAAAATTAATTATTGATTAATTATTAAAATAAATTATTGAGAATCAATAATTGATTAATTGTTAAAATCAATTATTGTAAATTAATTATTGATTAATTATTCAAATTAATTATTGATTAATTTTGAAAATTAATCATTGGCTAACGGTAAAAAGTGAATTTATACAATGGTAGACAATTTAGATTTAAAGTATATTCATTTTTTTAATCTAAACTTTTCAAGCATTGTATTTTTTTCACATTTGTACAATTTAAACAATGACAATTAATTAAGGTTTTTAGCTGATATGAAAAAAAGCTAATGGCAGGAGAGGGATTCGAACCCACGACTTTCGTCTAAATCTACCACCTGAGCTATCGTGACCTCGATCCACTCGGACATCAACTCCCCATCTCAACCTCACCTAAGAGTTTCGAGATGGGGAGTTGATGTCCGAGTCCCTAAATATTCCCTAAATAGAAAATAAAAACTAAGTAGGTCATGAAATAAATACATACTTAGCTTACGAGGCTGGTAAAAATCAAAAATACAATAACACGGTCCCAAATAATAACGAAACAAAGGGCTTGTAGGGTTTTTACAGGGGGGGGGGCTTATGCAAACGCGGACCGTGTTCACTAAGTTCACCATTATAATGTCGTTTCTCATGATTTAGCACGAAATACCCGCCGAATGTGTGGCCCGACCGGGTCGGGGGTTTTTTTTCGGTATTACCTATATAGCGAAGTACGTAATTTACCGTCCGCACGATATTTCTCGCGGCTCATTATCGTCTGGTAAAGCAATGCCGGTCAAAAATACACGTACTGAATAAATAAAGCGACAACTCACGAGCAAGCTAGAACCATTCGCATAAATTTGGGGAATTCGAAATGCCGTCTTGCCATTTGTACCGTTTCAACTTCGATCAGTAAGCTAGGCCATATAACTGAACTCAAATCCAATAATAATGTCCGACACATTTACATTTTGTGTATACTTTAGAATGTAGAAATCAGGTTAAAAGCAAAACAAGGTTTTCTAATACATTATCAAGTCTAAGCTTAATTTTTGAAATGGCAAACCACAGAATACGGTTTACGTAAATAGAAGCATTGCTTCTTTCTTTCTCCAGCTATAAAAAAATCCAAATTGTGAAACAAGTTATAAAATATTAGTGCAAACTAAAGAGAGTTATTCTTTTACAACAACATTGTTTAAACTTTTATGAATATTGCATTACCTGCCCGATTAAATATTTTTAGGTTTAGGTTAAATCCTTGAATTTTTCTTTTTTACATCTTCAAATACTCAAAACCTGCCAGATTGTAAAATTTTGTATCAATTAGGTCGTTAAAACAATCATACTACAAACAGTCTTGTAATATTCTATGATATTTTTTTTGTATTGATTTATTAAATATTTGATAACTCTTCTCTATTTATTACTTAAGTAAAAGGCTAAAGATTTATTCATTATGAAGGGCGACAGAGGTTTGACCGCGTGTGACGCCTCCAGAACTAAAGCGCATCCTTCCAATACTCTCTGCCTATTCTTTCATTCCTATTTAAACGCATGTTTCTTTCTGTCCGCCGAGGATAAGCCAGACTATGAACGGGAGTGCCTCAAGTCAGAGTACTAGGACCGATCCCTACCTCCTCTACACCGCAGATATCTCAACTTCATTGTTTACCACCCTTGCATCCTTTGCCGACGACACATCTGTGACTCTGATCCCCATAATACTCACGCCCTAAACGTACTTCGGTTCCATAAAGCCTTAAGTACAACCTGCAATACATGGGGTGTACAGGGAGTGCCTCAGATCATGGTACTAGGACCGATCCTTACCTCCTTTCACCGCAAATATCCCAACTGCACCCTTCACCGGCGACACAGCTGTGTTATACTCTGATCCCGATGCCATTGTTTCGGAAGACATGTACCGCTTATAGCGAGCACAGGGTATAAAGCTTAATGAAAGCAAAAGCAATATAACCAGTAGCAAGCGAAACCCCCCTTCACACAATATTCCTCAATAATCTACGTTCCAAACCCACTTTAGTTCCATCTGGCCTTCAGACTAACCTGTAACCGGCACATGACTAAAAATTGAACAAACGTTATGAACTTATCTACAGACTGTTAAACTAAGTACATTTCAAAAAACTATCAATCTAAAAACGATCTAAACCTCCGGGCTAGAAACTGTGGGGCAACTCCTTCTTCTTCCAAAATCTGAAGAATCCAACCCCAAATTCTCAGAACCGTATTCATGCCCGTAACTACTTCCAAAACCAATCTTCACAATAATTCTTGGGCAAAACATTTTCAACCTTCTCCAACTTTTCTTACCCCGATCAACGTGCCCAACCCATACCCGATACAAACACCCCTACTAGATTATTGATGATGAGATAGCCTCACCATGAACTAAACGACGATTAAACCTTGCGTATGGTTGGTAGAATGGTTGTTAACCCCACTCACGAACATGATCTATGCCCCTTGTAAATACTACAAATTCAGCCTATTACATAATAAAAATAAAGTACAGATTGTAATAAATATTTAAAAGGTATTGTTCTTTAAATAATCAAATCGCCCAGTAAACGTTCTTGATTGATGACTGTTCAATATTATAATTTTTCTGTACATGTTATTTTAAGTATATTTTTATTAACATTATTCTTTCTTAGTCCCTACTCTCTACCTTTGCACATTCAAAACGAAATTCTTTTGTTCGTATCATTGAAGCTTAGTGTCTTTTTTTGCTGATAATATCGAAAGGAAATCCTACAAGCGGTGGGAAAAGTTACAATTTTTTTTCCACAAATCCATGAAAGCTCCTTACGAAAAGCTTTCGGTTGACGGATTACAAGCACATGTGAAAACAAAGAAGACATGTAATCTTCGCATGTTAACAAAACAAACATTTCGTGTGTAACTTTGGAAAAGAGATCATACGCTTAGCGGCTTCTCTCTGGCGATTTATCAAACTGTAAGATTTACACAGCCGGAATGGAAGTCATGCCTGCCCCGAAAACAAAATCGTTATTGGCTGTTTATCTCGGAAACTCACGCCAAGTCGAGCAGAACACGAAGCCACACGATGGAAATAAACCAGAATAAAAGTAGGCGCCGTCCGGTAGATATGCACCCTTGATATATAAAAAAGTGTATACGGCCAATTAAGATTAACACCGGATAGTTACATTTTTCGTACTTGCGTGCTTCGCTACAAGTCTCTTTGTCCGAGGGTTTAATTTAATATTTAATTAATTATAAACTTCAGATTGTATCAACATCTTGCTTAACCATACGTTCCATTAAATCATTTCTGATCAGCTTTCTAAGCATGTTTCCAAAATTGTATAAGCACGTATTTTCACTTAATTTCTTCTGATTTCCGTTTCTTCAATGAGCTATTGCCACAATTCAATTTTAATAAGGCTGACATTTCCCATGTGTATTCTGTTGTCCGCACTGTAGTAGCATCGGCACATTTTTTAATGAACAGGATTGATTGTAGGTTGTTATATCTCGAAATTCTACGCGTGGATATGGTGAAGATGGGCTTCATACATCCCGAAACGCCTTCTCTAAACAAATTGACCTCCCACAAGATGCTTAGTTTCTTTTTACCTAAAAATTTTAAAAATGTATAGCACCATCATACTTATGTATTTTTATACTTATATATTTTAAGTCCCTTAACCCATAGTAAACTACATCCTCTGATCCATTTTAAATTACATATGATGTGTTTTCCTCACTAATAAAACCGACTTTCGTTAAAATGAAACTGTTTCTTGAAAAAATTTAGTGAGCTATTTTGTTTATAACTAATTAAACTATCAAACATAAGGATGCTTAAGGATGTAAAGTAAGTCCATAGCATTTTGAAGTTAACTTTTTTATAATTGATTTTTCAGAAATCGTGAGACGCGGTCTGATTCTGTTGATTCTCTGTTAGTATCCGGGAAGAATGAGGTACTCTTGCGGTCTTCCATTGCGGAGAAATTGCACAGTGAATAGCGATCAATCAACATTTCTCATGGGGGAAATTAAGATAGATCAGCTCGCACCTAGCTTAAAGAACCACTTTATATAAGAAGGGAACATTTGATTTTTATGGTTTAAGTAAAAAAAAAAAGCTTTTCCATGGTCGTTCCCTATATAGCAGAAACCTTGTAGATCTATTAGTCATTTTGAATCAAGTTACGATATATCTGGAACGAAGAAGAAAAGTCGAAGACCAGGTTACAATCGTAGGGAAGGAAATTGAGCGTTTGGACGAGGGATAGGGGATGGGAATAAAAGACGCGTCTACAAGGCCTTCTGCACCTCGATCTGAGTATATTTATTGTGCTCCTTTGAACCGGGACAGGTTATTAATCACTTGGACCTCAGTAATTTTTGGTAGTTTATATTCAGGTAACTAGAGGGTCTGTCTGCCCAAATAAGAGACATGAGTATACAAATGAAGAGACGGTCTCATGATGTTTCTAAATCTAGTTCGGAGTAAAAGCCTCAAAAATTCAAGAAAATGTGAAAGTAAATCAAAACTCACTATTTATCGTGTTCCGCTTGACCAATTAATAACATTAAATTAATTAAGGATTTAAGTTGAGATAAAAAAAAGTAAGAAAGGAGGGAGAATTCAAAAGTGGAGTTGAAATGGGAAGTTGGTGCCCGAGGGGATCGAAGTCACGATAGCTCAAGTGGTAGAGTAACAGCGTATCAAGCCGAAGGTTCGAATCCCGCTCGTAACACTAACTTTTTATCTCGACTTAAAATTAATTGTAAACCAAAACGTTGGTATACCTAAACCTGAGAAGCATGGTCAACATATAGATAGATACTGCCTTAAAAATTTGAAATTAGGTCGGAAAATAAGTTTGAAAGCAGGGTGTACCAAACAGAATTAATTAGAAATTTGTATCATCTTAAATTTTAGCGTATCTGTTACAACCCCCCCCCCGTTTCAAAGCTTGTCGTAAGGGGTTTGGAGGCATTCTTGGAATCAAATCGGCGTCCGAGTTTTTTAATATCGCTTTGAAAAAGCTACTGTGAAGACTGTCGATTCGCCTTTTGGATTTTTGAATTTTTTTCGATAATTTTTTGCCGTGTTTTACAAATCATTGCCAGAACAAACATTTTTACAGTGAATCAAAGCTAAAGGCACGAGCGACTACACTTTTAAGTCGTGAGGGTTAGCCTATCCCATATACAAATGTTACACATTATACAATTGTAAAATAAATTTGATTTGTCCAATTTTCTATTGCATTTATTTGATATTTACAACGGAAATTATTGTTTTAAGTAAATATATTCAAATTTACTGAATTTGCCATTTGAATCTCTTGTAGAAGAAGTTGCCTAGTGTCAATACTCCTTCACATTGAAAAAGTAAAGTAATTACGTAGTGTTTTGAGCTGATAAATTGAACATTTGCGCTACTTATAAAGAAAATTAGCCAACAATATATGAAACATTTTCCCCCACTTATATGTAATTGTCTGATTACGTTATCCTAAAACATTTCAGGTTTTTGAGTGATGAACTCCTTTACGTGTTATCTGCAGTCCTTGAGTGATCTAAAATGTTTCCAAAATAATTTTGCTGAGGACCACCAAATAAGAGAAAATATAAATGAACGAATGAAGTCGGTGTTTCCACAATTTTTGCCGCGTTTGCAAGGCACATGGGGGCGAGCGTTATCCTGGTGTAAAACGATTAGCCTATGATGATCGTTTTTTGGCTAATCCCTGTCCTGAATGCTGGTTTTCATCCGGTTTTTGTTACATCAACTGTGAAGTGTGACCACACGCAATCGCGGCCGGCTGCCACTAGCAAGTATTCCGGGCAGAGGGGAAGGTGTATTCCGGATGCGGTTGAAGCAAGGTGCAAGAGTGAAAATAAGTAAATTATGCTTACAAGAAAGTCTAAGCGGAGGACACAGCCTTGGATGCTGGAAGGGTTAGTGAAAAGGACTAATTGTTTTATTGTATTCTTTAATTTTATTCATTTTTCTAATCTTCATAAGTGTTCTAAGATCGCCATGATAACGTGTCAATCGAGGAAACAATTGTCACAAAACGACACAGTTTTTACGCACAGTGAGTGTATTCTACTCAGAAAACAAACATTTTTAGTGAGTAGATTTGATTGAATATAAAAAATATTTTTGCATTGTATAAATTCACTTATTTCCACATCCTACATGTATTTGTTAAATTTAAACAATGTTTGTAAATCCCAGGCTCTGAAGATGATCTCAATAAAAATCGAAACGTGTCACGATAAAGAAAATGTTTATCTAAAACCTACGTCACACCAGACCGCATCTCACGATCTCCTAATAATCAATTTCATCCAAATGTTTTCTCATTATTGAATGACAAAGATAATTCATTCAATTATCCTTTTTTTTAATATATCATTGAAAGTATTAATTTTTACAATCATGAAGTAAGATAACGAGAAATAATTTAACTTGTTCCTTAACCGTTAGCAGATAGTAACACGCAGACCCGAAGTTGAATAATGATAAAAGTTATGATCACAGTTCGTAGAGTTCGTAATTCTAACGCCACTGCGCGATTTCGGTTATTAAAAGCAAGGCCTATCCTTCATTTATCCCCAGTGAAGTGAAAATGTTGCCTAAATACAAGCATAGAACAACCATAAATGTAATGTCGTTTCATTGATACGACACTTTTGTGATTTTATTTTCCTGGAAAAACGTTTTTCAAATCGACAGTTCCATTTTCTCAAACAATTATTATTAAATCGCCTTTTATGATTTGAACACATTCATTTGCATTAAATAATAATCTGTAACTTAATAACTGTCATCTTATTTAATTGTAAGTAATTGTTTAATAATAAAATTACGTATAACGTTTTAATTGTTGCGTCAACTTGGATGTATCAGAAATAGCATAATTTTGAGATTTTGTCTGTTTCATACATACTATCTCATAATTAATATGAACTTTTTTTTAATTGCAGGTAAGACGTTTAATCTTTCTGCCTTCTCTGTAAAGGTAAAGAATTTTTTCATTGTATATTTTTCGTTTTTAATATTTCATTTTACTTGCATGAATGTTTAACAAGAACCAAACGTACGATATGTTTGAATGATAGTACAAAAAATTAAAGATAAATTTCAATAAAACTTTCTTCGCATAGTTCTGACGATTAAAATTTGTTTGGGATTTAGTATATAAAAAAATTTAGTAATTTTAAATAACATTGCAATTATAGCACAAGTTAATTTCAACTTTCTCCACTTGTTAATTGTTTTAACTCTGAAACTAGATGACCATAATTTGACGTTGAATCGTTGAGACGGCATTCATCCCTGTAAAGTAAATGTCCCGGGTTCGAATACAGCGGCCCTGCATTCGAACCCGACATACTAACAAATGGGCTTTTTCTCAAAAACACCATCACCCAGAGGGTTGATATCACCTCTGTTGTTGACACCCCTCGTAAAAAAAGCTAACTAAAGCAATGAACAAAAAAAAACAGGGCCACCCAAGTACCATTAATTTGTTATCTCTTATTTTGACATACTTCTTACTAAATCTCATTTCTAAATTCATAGCTTCCTCCCTCGATCAAATATCGTCTTACCCACTTGCAAGCCTTCATCATATATGAACAAAATCCTCGAAAGGCTTTGACTTCCTTCCGAATAAAATACGACGAATGACCGGATGTTAAGCCAAAATACAAGCCGGTGTCGCGCAAGGGAGCATTCTTGTTCGCATACTGAATCTCATATACGCTGCTGACTTTTCTATACATATAAAAACCGTCATTACTATCTACGTGGATGATACTGCAATTTTGTCTTCTAATGATTATTTGGAGATCTTCAGATTAACGTACCTTTAAAAAAATACATTTTCTCTATCGTGCCAACGTAAAGATCGAAACTATGTCAGGATAAAGAAAATGTTTATCTAAAATCTACGTCGCACCAGACCACATCTCACGATCTCCAAATAATCCGTGGCTAACGCTCACTAAACACCACACATTTGTCTTCGAACCCGAATTCTTTCCAAGCTACTGCTACCTACAACCTCGAGGAACAACCAACAAAGTTCAAAGACTGGTTGAAAATGTGGAAGACAAAACTAAATGAAAAAAAAATGTGCACAGTATACAGTAACATAAAACAACCGCTGGACCTTCACATTACAGCAAAAAGAATTGTCCAACAATCTAATTTTCCTTTTCCCATTTTTCCCTTTCTATATAATCCTGAAAGAATAAAGTGGCTGAAACATTACCAACACATTGTTTCCCTTTGTCGGCTCTTTTCAACCCAAAGAAGCCGACGACTTATACAAAATTGTCTCTTCTATACCCACTTCTTTCCCCACCACTTCAAAATCCAACATATATAAACATGAAACAGTAAAATCTCACTGGCACTCTCAACACGACATGGCACCATTACACAGAAGACAAACACTTTGAGTGAGAAGAAATACTTTGATAGAATATAAAATATAATTTTTTGCATTGCATAAATTCACTTTTCTAAATTCTATATGTATTTTCTAAATGTAAACTATATTTGTGAATCCCAGGCCCTGAAGATGATCTCAATAAAAGATCGAATCGTTGGCACGATAAAGAAAATGTTTTTCTGATACCTACATCACACCAGACCGCATCTCACGATATCTGAATAAAAATAAAGAACTAACAACTTCCTCTTAGTTCAGATGCTTAGCATACCTGGACAGCAGACAAATCTGTGACCCATACAAGACTTAAAAAACCTTAATAGAAAACTTGGGTAGCTATGAAGAATTTTACGACCAAAATCTGTTCTGACCGTCAAAACTCTACTAACCCATTGCGACCATTTTGGCCAAATGGAACTAAACTGGAGTATCCATCCAGTAATCCAATCCAACCAATTAAAAGTCCTCAAACAAAATTTTAGAAGCATCCGACCGTTACATAACTAACATTAAATTAACAAAAACACCTCAACATTCCTTGAGCTAACTAATTGATCCGATCTCGCTTCCGTAAGTTTCTACCTATTATGTCATCCAAGTCCTACGTACCTAGCCATTTTTATGTATAAATTATAAAACTAATTAGATACATTAAAATCATTTTATGATAATATACTACTACAAAGCAAATAGTTAGACACTATTTTAACTCTAATTAAAAACAATTAACAACTTTACCCATTAAAGGCGTTGTGTTGAAAGTAAATAAACAAATAAAAATTTATCGCTGAGTGTAGTATCGGCCTTCATGATAAATACCGAAGTCAAGAGATCAAGGATAAATCCGTGTAAGTGAAAACAATCATTTAGGACATGTAGTACAAAACAACAGGAGAAGCGGTCAAGAATGGGGTAGTTTGAAAAACGACTTTTCCATTTATTCTTGAGTGGTCCTCACGACTTCAACAAATTATGAAACAAAAGTTCGCTTAGCAAAGCGCGACCTGTTTAACAGTAATATAACAAGCCGCACGTTTCACTCGTTGTAATGAACCTACTTGATTAATTTTGTAAATAAAAATAGATCTGAAGATAGCATTACGTATGTCGAAAGCTTGGCTTCAATTTTTCAAGAACTTGTGTACTCTATGCCCTTTAATGTATCTCTTCCTCTTCATTACAACAATTATCTTTTACCTTATCCTTTCTATGAGTAACTATATTAATTTCTCGATAAAACGTGTAATAAAAACGTTAATAACAATACCCCAAATAAAAACAAGTCAGTCAAAGATTAACAAACCGACCGTTAGCAAGGTTGATTATGTGTTTCTGGAATGTTTTAAAGTTTGATATGTGAACCAAGCCGAATCGTATGTCTAACCATAGCTTAATTCATAGAAATGATAAATGTGTGGTTCAATCGTTTTAAACTAACGGGGAATAGTACATTTTTTAATACAGTATAATTTTACTTCTTTTAAATTGTAAATTTTGATAAAAAGCTGTTTGATTAAACATTTCTTTAATTTTTTAATCAATTAATTATTCTTTATAGGGTCTTGGTTGAGTTAAAAAAGTCAATGTCACAAGCGGAATTCGAACCCACGACCTGCTAACTGCTCTATGGTCATGAGTGCGAATCCCGCTCGTGAATTGACTTTTTATTGTATCTCAACCAAGAAATATTAATTAATTTATTGAAATAGGTAACATAGTCAATTGTCTACGAAAACATAAAATGGATTAATATTTTAAAGGAAAAAGATATCACTTCACGAAAAAGATCCCGGTGGCCGTAAGTCGCTGAGAATCCAATCCGATTACACGACATTTGAAAACGGCAGAAAAAGGGAAAATTCGAATGGTATGTTGAGATGGAGAGTCGATTTCCGAGAGGATTGAAGTCACGATAGCTCAAGTGGTTGACTTTTTTATCTTCACTAAAACCCTTAATTAATTGTAATATATTAATTGGTCAAGCGGATCACGAAATTGGCGAATTTAATTAATTAAAATGAAGTATACTTCACTTAAGCTCTCCGTGGCCATTTCGTCGTCGAGAATCCAATGAACGGCATTTAAAAAATGGCAAAAAGGAGGGAATATTCAAAAGGTTCGGTTGAAATGGGAAGTTGTCCGAGTGGATCGAGGTCACGATAGTTCAATTGGTAGAGCAGCGGCGTATTTAACCGAAGGTCGTGGGTTCGAATCCCGCTCGTGACACTGCCTTTTTTTACCTCAACCTAGTCCTTAGAAAGAATAATTAATTGATTGAAAGAAGTAACTTAGTATTATATCCAACCAGTAGATTGGATTTCAATTTATGTTTGTGGCATTATTGGCGTCATAGAGGAATTATGTGAAAGAAAGGCATTAGGTGCCATTCTTTTAATCATTAATCAATTAAAAGGTCTTTTATCCACATTTTTTCAGACGTTTACAAAGTAACTGTGTGGAATGTGTTAGTGTGATTTTGTAATTCACTATAAAAATATTAAAATATTAAATAAAAATTAAATTTTTACTTAACCATTTTGTTTTAATGAGGATGAAGAACCGTATCTTACCCTAATCGTACTCTTGTCATATTGAAAAAAGGTAATTTATGTAACGCTGAAGTGGTCTAGTTTCGTAACGGTTTGATTTTTTCTTTTGTAATTATGCATATTTAATGCTTTTTGTAAAATGATGTAGATGTTCGTGCCGTAAGGTCACGCGAACGTGCCCTTTCACGAAGGTGTTGTTTCATTCAGTTTTAACCGGGCTCATTTGTGTCTGTGAAATATTCATTCAAGTCTCTAAATGACCCTCGTCCGGGGTCAATTTGCTAACAACATATCGTCTCGGATTCGAGTTAATTTGACTTCACGTGCAAAGGAGGATGGTTGTCAACAATGACGTTTGAATAAAACCTTCCCTTTCAAAAATACAAACGATATCCCACAGAAACAGCTCAATAATGTACGAAATACTTACACGCTTTGAATATTAATATAAAACAAGTAAATATGAGTTTTTTAACTGAATACACATTTTTAAAGTACTTCAGGCCATTGAGGCCACCTTATAATATTTTTGTTAGGGAATAAATACATAATATAAATTTTCTCGATTAAATCCACAAAATAATTAATTATCCAACTGACTGAGGGTTTAGAATGAAATAAAATAGGTATGCTGACGATGAAGGATGGCCGGTTTTCCAAACGAAACAAAGCTGAGAAGGAGGTTGCTGCTTGGTTCGTCGTTCGCAGAAGGCGCCTGAAGCCTGAGTAGGACGTGTACGGTTGCCGCTGACGGCCAGTGACGTCGGTAAGGTGACGTTCATCGCGCTTCTGTAACGGGGCAGAAAATAAGATATTAAATTGGATAAATTGATGGAAGTAGGCAATACTTCTTCACATGAACCAAGCAAGCGAGTGACTACCGGATCCCTTGAACCAAAACATTTAAAGTTATTGAGCACCCGCCGGCGAACATTGATCACCCGAAAAAACAGGTTTCTCGGATTCAATAAACTTCAAAACATTTGTAACTTGAGCGATACAAATGTCACGATTTCTGTAGATATTTTGAAAATGGATATGTTCATTTCGACTCGGGGAAATTTTAACAATATTAAAAGCTTATTGAACAAGCAAAATACTAATGCCAATTTTTTAAAAATTATTAATGTTTTATCAAATGAAATTATATTAATCTGTACATATTTAATCGTCTTAATTGTACATATTAATTATTTCAATAAAATATTCTTTCTATCTAAGATCTTGGTTAACATGAAAAAGTTAGTGAAATTTGAACCTAAGTAACCGAAGGTCGTGAGTTCGAAACCTGCTCGTGACATTAACTTTTTCGTCTCAACCAAGACCTTACATAAAAGAGAATACTTAATTGATGTAATAACATAGCACCACATATTTAAAAGCAGCTGTCCTAAATTAATAAAAATGGCTTTGCATAGACTAATTGTCACGATTAAACGATTAAAAATATTTATTATAAAAAAAATCAATTCACCATTATAATCATTGCGTTACAACGGTTATTCCTGTTTTAAAAATAACCTTTTTTCTCTGGGAACAAATTTGCAGGGACAGAAAGTACTTTGAAATTATTAATCGATCAATTCTATGGTACAATGTATTTGCGCAGGACAAGTTCATTCAAAGTGACCTATAATTTTATGTACATATTTATTTTTGGCAGTAGGACACACAAGCTATTTCAGATTATTATTCTTGAGTCCGTTCAACCCTGGTCAATTCTCACATGAAAAACTGATGCAAAAATAAATAAAAACAATATAAAAGACCAAGTTGAACGTGACAGATATGTTTCTTAACTGAATTATTCTTTGTCAAACCTAAACATAATTTTTGTGTAGGGTTTATCATTTCCAGACTTACCTGCGGTCCAGTTACAAAAGTAAAAATTAAACTTTTTTAAAAAATTCAAACATTTCATTTTATTTCATCACATACATTTGTAAAGACGTTTTCTATTTTTATCTATGATTATTCAGAAAAACATTTGTCTTCAGAGAAACAACAGATGCGGTGTGAAGAAGGTTTCAGAAAAACAATTTTTTTTATCGTGCGAACGTTTCGATCTTTATTGAGATCATCTTCAGAGCCTGGGATGGCCACAAATCACCACACATTTTTATCTATGTATATTGCAATGTATTATTTATCTTTACGTAGTTTTGTTTTATTTAAGATTATTTTATTATTTAATTTCCTTTCAATTCAAATTTACTTTCAAACATCATAATTAGTATTTTATTGGGATTTTTATTAAAGCATGAAATTCTAATTTTGTTTCATTTGGTTTACATTAAAATAAGTATGTATATAAATATAAAAATGCACATAGTTCGAAATAAATATCAAATAATACGAGTGCCCGGTTTTCTGTGACAAATGTTATAAATTAAACTTTTAAAAGTCAATATATTTAATAACAATGTGATTTTTAAATTTTGTTTGATGAAAAATGTTTAACGCCAGCCCAATTTATTTATTTTATTTTATTTTTTTATTTATTTATTTATTTTATTTTTTTTTTTTTTTTGAATGGTCATAATAATAAAGCCAAGTTATCAGTTTTTGCTTGAAAAAAATATGACCGTCCCGCAGTATCGTCAGGGATAAATAAAATAAAGGGGTTTCCTGGACGTTAATAAAGAAAAAAAGACACTCTGAATAAAATGCCGCAAATGCCCTGAAAATATAAAACCTTCAAACGTAAAAAAAAACTCTAACCGATTATGGCCCACAATGAACTAATGTGAGATTTATGGGAGTCTAAAAATTATATTTCCACTTTTATTATATAATATTATGTATTGTAATTGTATTTGTATATTGTATTACATACTGTGTTAATCCCATTGTTAATGGTTTCAAACCTTTCTTCCTCTTAAATCTTTTTTTAAATACTTCAAAATTTATCCGTTAGAAACATTAAAATGTAAACAATTATCAAAAGTATTGATTAGGCAAGCCGTATGGATGAGTTTAATTAACCCCAAAACTGACGCGTTGAAGATGCGAAACAGTCTAACACCGATAATGGTCCGGCCAGATGAAACAAGTTTTGCCGAACTGCTGAAAACAGCTCTTTAACTTGCAGACAGGCTGCGCAATTTCTCAACTAAACTGTAATCCTAAGTTGAATACTGTTGGTGTGTGGATTATTTTAGCGCTGTCGATTAACGGTATAATGGTGTATGTGTATAATTAAATAATTATTAACAGAACGATACAAAATTTCTTTCCTTAATGTAAAAAACATATATAATCTTATTAAAGGGCACAGTGTAATAGCAATTCTACAAATTTAAAAAATTAACATCATTATTATACACTGTTATTGAACAATATAGCTAGTAATAAATAAAAAGATATATAAAGAAAGCTAGAAGAAAATTATACTGCCTACATCAGTGATTCTCAGACTTTTTTTATTTTTTCATTTTTTTATCGCGGCACACTTTTAACTCTTTTAAAATTTGGCGGCACAAAGAAAAAGATAAGTAAAATTGTTCACTTACCCATAATGTTGAATGTAAAATAAACTAATATGTACTAAAAAAATAACAGTACTTTATTATTCATATATCGTGAGATGCGGTCTGGTGTGATGTAGGTATCAAAAAAACATTTTCTTTATCGGGCCAACGTTTTGATCTTTTATTGCGATCGTCTTCAGGGCCTGGGATACACATATTTTACATACAAACATAACACAATTTACAAAATACATGTATTTTACCCTATATGTATTTTTACGACCAAATAGAAATGAAAGTATCAAAAAACACCAAGCTCAAATTTCTCATTAAAAATATTCTAATTAAATTCACTAGTTTCGTAGTCCCGTTGACCAATTAATATTTTAATTAATTAAGGTTTTTAGTTGAGATAAAAAAGTCAGTGTCACGAGCGGGATTCGAACCCACGATCTTCGGCTAGTTACGTCGCTGCTCTACCACTTGAGCTATCGTGACATCGATCCACTCGGACACCAACTTCCCATCTCAACCCCAACTTTTGAATTCTACTTCCTTTTTGCCATTTTTCAAATTTCGTTTAATCTATTTGATGAATATGTATGTTTAAATGATGTATACCTTCACTAAACTCTCCGTAGCCATTGCATTTGTCGCCGAAAATCAAATAGATTACACGAAATTTGAACAATTGCAAAGAGAGAGAAAATTCCGTATGCAATAACAAAGATTCTTACTTAGCTTCAATATCTTGGCATAAATTACTATATAAACGACCCATGGTTTTAAATTTATATAATCAACAATTTTAACACATTGTTCCAGAATTATTATCTGATGACAAATATTTTGTAACAAGTGCTTCTGGATGCAAAAAACAATGGGTAACTCATGTATTCCCAATCAGTTCTTTAACATGTACTACAAATTCTTTTCAAGGACCTCTTTTTGGAACCTCTTTTCAAGGCTAACATATAAACAAAGAGGCGTCGGAGCCGCAACGTCGTTGGCACGGAGCTCATCACTGTAAGGTAAAGGTCCCGGGTTCGAACCCAGCGGCCCTGCATTCGAACCCGACATTCTTACGAATGAGCTTCTTTTTTTTTCAAAAACACCGGTACCGTGAGGGTATATATACACGTGCTGTTACGAACTCTCGTAAAAAAATAAATAAATAAACAAATAACATAAACATTTTGTGAAAGACAAACAAAAACAAATAATAACTGTAATATCATACTTATAATTTACAAATATAACAATCATCATGTACATGTTTACAAATTGTAGACTTGCCAATAATACGTCGATCCTTGTATTTACATTCCTTCTGTAGAGTTACCTTTTCTTTCTAGCTATGAGACTTGAAGGTCTACACCACAACCATTCTTTGAAGTGCATGTGAACGAAGAAAGATAACAATTTATCTCAAACTTGTCATGTTTTCCAGGTTCGGCGAAGTGGCACGTTGTGCCCGAAGGGCCGGCGGAGCCCACAACGTGCGACTTCGTCGTACACGAACGGGTGCCGAGGAGGGCACATTTTACAATCGTCGAGCCTGACACGGAAGCCTTCGAAAAAAGTAAATTTCATAAAACTCGTGCATCTTCATTTCTCGAAATGTATGCTATCATTTGCATCGTGTTTCTTCCAGTCTAATTTTCTTCATAATAACTGTCTAGTTGAAAATTATGAATAAGCAAAGTTAAATAGGAATATTCTTAGAATGTAGGCATTTTTTATCTATTCTTTCTTCTTCTCTTTAAAAACCTAAGCTGAACTTTTGTATAACTAGCACGTTTAAAGCTGTAACTATACGTTACAAACCAACTACAAATTTTTATCCACTTGTATTTACAAGAGTTCAAGCATGTTTCACTTTTTCACTGACAATGAGATATTACTTTCTTAAAGCATGAAAACTTAGCTTTGATCTAAAAGTATTTCATGCTAATAAAATTTCCTTATAATGTTTGACACCATTAAAAATGTCATAACATAGTAGTCGAAAAGGTAAGTTGTTAGTTTTAAAACATTAAGCAAATAGTTTTACTATTTATTTATATAATATATTCGATAGAACTGTAGCGCATTTATTGTTGCATTAATTCTATAGCATTGTTTCTACAACTACTCTAAAGGAACCACTTTTTTTTCGCTTTGTAACGAGTTGCATATAAAAGTACCGAATAAATAATAAATCTAAGCTTCCATAAAATTTTGAAAGAAATTTATGTAAAACAATTGACTGGAAAACACTGGCACAACGCTAACACGAGGGATTAGCAAGGAGTAGTTGACTTTTTCTGGAAATTTTTCCAAATAGAATAGATAATCAAAAGCGTTTTCTGGTTTCTTTACTTATTTAAAATAATTAACGGACAGTCCAGAGGAGATAGTTTCCCACTGCGTCAAGTGTGTTTGAATAACTCAAAAACCCGCGAGCAGAGACGGACCCAGTAAGTGACCTTTTGCCTGTTTAACATGATTTAAAAACATGCTACTGAAATGGATGTTGCCCGTATATAGTTGATAAGTTATCACAATTAATTACGGTTTTTAGTTGAGATGGAAAAAAGGTTAATAACACGAGAGGGATTCGAACCCACGACCTTCGCCTAGATACGCCGCTGCTCTACCACCTGAGCTGTCGTGACCTCGATCCACTCGGATATCAACTCCCCATCTTAACCTCACCTTACGAATTTTCCCTCCTTTTGCCATATTTCAATTTCATTTTTCATCTCAACTAAAAACCGTAATTAATTGTGATACATTAATTGGCCGAGCGAACCACGAAAATAGTGAATTAATGATTTAAAATGAAGTACACTTCACTAAAGCTCTCCGGCGCCTTTCAATTGTCGTCGAGAATCCAAACACGTCATTTGAAATATGGCAAAAGGAGGGAAAACTCGTAAGGTGAGGTTGAGATGGGGAGTTGATGTCCGAGTGGACCGAGGTCGGTATGGTATGGTGGAAAAATATACTAGGAAGTGGGGTTTGTGTACCCCATGCACTGCAGCCTTCTGGCTTATTGTACCTTCCTAGTTCCTTCGTTTGAATTGATCCACATTGATTCTCTGAGGCGTTTTTATACTTAGATTGAACCTCCATAGAGCCGTTGCTTCGCATTCGAAGATGATATGAGTGGCTAGTAAGAAGTAACGTAGTCAATTGTCTACGAAAACATAAAATTGGTTAATATTTTAAAGGAAAAAAGGTATCACTTCACGAAAAAGCTCCCCGTGGCCGTAAGTCGCTGAGAATCCGATCCGATTACACGACATTTGAAAATGGCAGAAAAAGGGAGAATTCGAATGGTGGTATGTTGAGATGGAGAAACGGCGTCCGAGAGGATCGAGGTCACGATAGCTCAGGTGGTAGAGCAGCTGCGTATCTAGCCGAAGGTCGTGGATTCGAATCCCTCTTGTACCATTAACTTTTTTTCATCTCAACTAAAAACAAATTAATTAGTCGAGTGGACCACAAAAATAGTGAGTTAATAAGTTAAATTGAAAAAGTTCAAACAACTTTCACCAAAACGCGAAAAACATTTTCATGGTCAACTAAAGTCTGGAAAATAATAAAGCTTAATATTTGCGATTATAGATATTATCAATTTTATAAAAATTAATTTAACAAGTGCATATGTAATAAACTGTCTTTCCAACCACTAATTTAGGAGAAAAGTAAAATATCTAAAACGATATCATAACTGAGTATTTTTATTTAAAGGGGCATCCGACAGCTTGGTAATTTGAGCCACGAGCGGGTGCGAAATATTGCAACACACATTCCATATTCACACAAATAAATACATTCATCCCTATATACATTGCATTCATTCTATTTGATGGATGAAGTACTCCACGACCTGCATACAATAACAACCTAATTGAGGTCGTTGGGGTACTTTCATAAATATTCGCCATCGACACAAGTCACGTACATTGCTCGAGGGACCATGGTGATGTTAAATCCTTTTTAAAACAATAATTCCTACTCACATTGTATTGATTAATTTGCCAGTCAAAGCAGTAATGGGTGAAACAAGCCTCTGACTGTTTGAATATTTGTGAAGTCGAAGTGAACGAATCAATCTTTGTTCCTTATGAAATAAGGTAAAGTGCAATATACATCCATATTTCCATTAAAACGAAAATAATAAACATTCTTTCCGTGCCCATCCTTTACCCCTGTGCCACGTGTGTGATTTATAGGTTTGTGTTAAACCACTCCACTTTACCCAACTCCAAATCAAGAGGATATAATTTACCTTGGATATTCTAGACATGAAGACATCTTAAAGAGGTTTATGGTAGCATTTGAAGCCGTAATTTTGGCCGATCACCAGCAAGTAGTATCAAATGAATCCTCGATACACTCTCGTGTAATTGAGAATCATCGACGACTGAACGAGACCTGATCGATAAGTTGAACCGGCACACGGACACTTACTGGGTCTGTCTTCACTCGCGGGATCGATAAGACTTGTATTTATTCATCTGGACCAAATCCTCTACTATTTATCATGATATACTCTTCAACTTTAACTAGGCCAAAAACGTTTTTAAACAGGGTGGTTAAGACAATTTAATATTTTTGATATGTTTATTTTAGGTAAATTTATGATTTTTAATGTTTTAATGGTTAGTGCTAAAAATTGAAACGAATTTTCACACCAGATTCGACTCATGATTTGTACCTTCTACAATGGCACTTCAGACTTTAACAAGGGTTTTGGGATTGGCCGGATTGTTTTCCAGAATCAAGTCTATTTAAGCGAGATAAGAGGATTTATTCTACAAGCTCTTTCGTCGTACGCTTTCCTACTGTGGCAGAAAGGATTTCCAGACATTGTCACTCAACGGTAACACAGTAATCGTGGAAGAATTTACAGAAAATTCAGTTTCTCTTGTGCTCCATCACATGTTATTTCTCTACTTTTCTCATTCTATTCTGACCTATGTGAACCACTGAGAAGCCCTTCTCGCTGTTATTCTGTTATACATTTACCTTTGTCTTCTGTTGCCAGGTAAAAGAAAGCTTATCAGTTACACGTCTTTACTCGCAGGTTTGTTGATAATAAACGACGCCTCACGCTCTCAATTTACTATTTTCGCCAATTCTTAGTTATTTTTTAGATTCACTAATTTCGTAGTCAGCCTGAACAATTAATATCTTACAATTAATTAACCTTAATTAATTGCAAGATATTAATTGGTCAAGCGGACCACTAAATTAGTTATTTTAATAAGTTTAAAATGAAGTGTACCTACACTAAAGCTCTCCGTGGCTATTTTCATTTGTCGCTGAGAATCAAATTACATGACTTTTGAAAAATGACAAAATGGAGGGAAAATTCGACAGGTGGAGTTGACATGGGAAGTGTCCAACTGGATCGAGGTCACAATAGCTCAGAAGAAGATCGTGGGTTCAAATCCCGCTCGTGCCATAGACGTTTTTATCTGAACCAAAAACCATAATTAATTGTAAATTATTAATTAGGTAAACAACTTTTATATTTTATGGAAAAAAGACACATGTTAAAATCTCTTGTTGACTTTCCATAAAAGAGTAGCAATTTTGTACTCATTCCTCAAACCACAAATTATTTATGTAATCATTTATTTTTATGTGCCACTTTAGAAACAGTAATTTTTCAAACTTCGCCATTTCTTAACCTTTATTAGAAGCTTGATTAATAAAAACTATTTGCGTTATTTGGTCAATCGGACCAGGAAATATAATGGATTTAATAACTGTTAATTTTTTTTACAATAGATATTTAATTGACACGGTCCATCGTCTTGGTCATTATGTAAATTTTCCTCAACACTGTATTGGACAATAAACTTTATAGTTTCATATCTTACAATTAATTGAGGTTTTTCAGTTGAGATAAAAAAGTCAATGGCACGAGCGGGATTCGAACCCACGATCTTCGGCTTCATACGCTGCTGCTCCACCACTTGAGCAACCGTGACCACGATCCACCCGGACATTAGCTCACGCTCGGCTTGATACGCAGCTGTTCTACCACGGTCACGATAGCTGTTAAAATGTTAAAATGTCTTGTTTACTTACCACAAACACTTGGAACCCACATACACGATTAAAACGGCAAGAACTTAACAAAAGATATGGACTAATCGGACACCTTGGACCAAAATACATACTAAGCATACATAACAAACTAACCGTTTACAAAACACTCATCAGACCTATTTGGACCTACGGAGTCGAGCTGTGGGGCTCGGCCAAATAATCAAATATCCAACGTATACAGTCTTTTCAATCTAAAGTTCTCCGCTTAATGCTCCCTTCTACGTCACAAATCAAACGATCAATAAAGATCTTAAAATCCCTTTCGTAAAAGATCTTATCCAAACGCGCTTCTTCACTTTTCACTCTAAACTCGCCCTCCATACTAACCCACTAGCCCTAACTCTTTCAACATCTCACCCGTACAATCCTCCACGCCGTTTAAAATGACGATGGCCTCGTGACCATCTAACCCACCGAAATAACTTCTCCCCCCCCCCAATTAATAAAGTTGGTTTCTCTCCCCACTGCTTCCTGGTCTGACAGGTCTATCAGATTTAACTAACTATTTGCTCAATACATGTTATGTACAGATAGCAATAAATTAATAAAATAAATTAAAAATAAATAAATAAAACATACCACAAAACTTTTGTTTTTATCGCGTAAATATAAATATTGTCCATTTTCCAGGGGCATCTAAACGGAATATGAGAATTCCAAAATGACTTCAAGTATGCCCACAAATCAAAATTTAAAGAGGAAAAGAAATAAATAAAATGTTTGGAACATAAAAAAATTGCTTTTATTATAAAAATAAAATAAAACACTACCCTGAACTAAAATGAAAAGAAAGAAACCACAAGAAAAATGAACTTAATTGCTTCTCTTAGCATAAATAAAATATACAAAACTCTTTTAAAAATTATTATAATAATTTTATTAAACAAAAGTTATCTATTTTTTAATGAAAGGAGCAGGCGTACTCCCAGAAGATGGAAAGGAAGATGATTTTCTTTTCAAAGAAAAAAAAGGAATAGACTCACCGGACGTAGCAAGTACTTTCATGGAGTTCCCACCTCGGTATGTCCTTTTGTTTATATTTTGGTGCAACGCCCTATCTTTAGGGAACCCGATGGATCATAGGAGCTATTGGAATGCGCTTATGACATTTGTTTATTTAAATTGGTGAAATGGGATTTTTTTCTATATAAAATTTGGTCTTCACAGGCATATTGCTAAATCCTACAGGTTTTGGCTTTGTTCATTTCTTCTCATAGCTAAGGTGTGAATCGTCGATTAAATGGGTCTGCGTACCTATTTTTGCTCTATAAGCAGCAGACCATAGAGATAAAAACTGGAGGCTGCAACCCAGTTTCTCTGAATATAATGTAAAGTAATCCCAGTCACGGTGGGTGTCACGGACGAAGGGGGCAATATTTTTTCAAAATTAATCTCAAATAAAATACCAAGGGCTACTCCGGAATTCGAATCCATAACCGCTATCCTGATTTAATATAAAAAACTGAGTTTGATGATCATTTTAACATTATTACTTTATATATATATATTAGAATTAATTCATGTATGAAAACAAACGTTACTACATTGTTGCTTGATTTTTGTAAATTGTCTGCCATATTCCTTTGAAAAAGCGAACTCATACATGGGATTATAAGAGGAAAGTGTGCATGCGAAATGTACCATCCAAGGTTGAGCATATTTTTTAAACCTGTTTCACTCGATTGCGCCACTTTGAGAATAGGGCCTTGTTCCTGCAAGTTTCGTGTGACTGCCATGTTGGGCGGATTTGAACTTAAGCGGAGGGGAAGGGTTGTCGACCTAAAACTCAAGATTTATGTGGAAACTTTAGCCACCCTCGGGATCCATAATATATGTATGAAACCTGCGGCCTTGCTAGACAGTGTGAAAATGTCACTGGCCTACTGAACGAATCAGACGCAGTTTTCCCTCAACAATTCAAAAACTAATAAGTAGTCGTCAGTAAAAACTGTCCTGTACTATTGTTATATTATTCGATAGTCTAAATAATCATTAAATTATTAGATTTTGCGTACAACATTGACATGTAGTGAAAACTTTGGCAAACAAATTGAGAAATTTGAGTCCATTTTTTTTATCGTTCTGTGGAATAGAAATATGAAATATTAGCGAAAAAATGGTAATAACAATCAACAAAAATGAACATTCGATAAGGATTCTGCACCAACGAGCAAAATTAAAATTGCAGTTATGGAACGAATTATCAAATACTCTACGAATTCCATTGTTATAAAATAAATTCGGTTTGAAAATTTTATAAAAAATAACGTTCTAAACGTTATTTTATAAAAACATTCTCTCTCTCTCTCTCTCTCTCTCTCTCTCTCTCTCACACACACACACACACACACACACACACACACTCTCATGGTTGTTCTTATCGCGTTGTGGCACGGCGGAATTGTACACGAGTAATTCGAGATGATGGTGACAATGTCTTCAGCGCGATTACTGCTAACCGTAACAGGTATGCTTTGCACGAAGTTGTAGGTTGAGATCGATTGGTGGCTGTTACCGTAGGCGGTCTCCTCTATACACCCATGGAGTTGTAGTAGCCTACTCAATGCGAAACTGCAGCGACGACGGGTGGTATAATGGGGTTAAGGCTCAGGGCCCTGAAAATGGGCACCTCGAGTCCTCATCCACGTCCCTCTCTCAACCCATGTTCCTTCACTCTTTCCTGCGATCCCTCCCAACCCAACAAGGTGGTTCGGGCATAAAATAACTGTTCAGCCCTGAGGGCCCGGGGCTGCCGACCCGAGTACAGCTTGTGCTTTAGACGGTTGCCACGCCCTTGGCTTGGCTATAAGGTAGGGGGGTGTCTTATCAGAGGCACACGAGGTTTGGGGTACCAAATCCTATCTGCAAAGACGGGAGAGGGTGCATAACTATCTGTACTGCGGGGTAACAGAAATGTTCCAAAATTCAGCCCTTGTTTTACTGGGAATGAATTCGTAGTGGTACGTGGCGACGCCCCTGACGGGAACTTAGACAAGAAGCTGTCTTCTACCTATGACCTTCGCACAATCGGTCGTACGTATGGTCACAAAATGGTTCGTATGACCAGCTCACAGGATACGGCGGATCGGACGGCAGCGTATAAGCGTTAAAGACGCTAGAATATGCTGAAAAGTCCCTCGAATGCGTGAGTAGTGGTGGATTGGAACGGGTAGTGAATCGGTAGCTCCTACTCGAGTTTGATTTGCACGTAGATGTAAGCTGAGCTTGCACTGTCGATAGGCGGTACTCGGAGAACCTGATTTATAGAAGAAGGGTCATCCTCACCCTGTTAACAATAGGTAATGCGAGATTGACCCACGGACACTTCCTTATGAACAAAAGTCCGCGTATGTACCTGGTATGTGAAGAAAGATTGCTGAATGTGTGCCACCTAATGTAAGGGTGCAACAATTCCATGGCTCCATGCCGAGAACGCTTAGGAATGCCACCTGATGGCCGATATGAGAATTGTTCTTGAGCACGAACGCATTTTTTTCATTTGTTTAAAATGGTTTTATGTTTTAACGTATCAAGGAATCTATTTTGCTTGCTTTTCATTCTCTCTCTTCTTTTTTTTTGCTTGTTTTTCGTAGATATTTCATTTTCCTTATGTAGGAACTTCTTTTAAAAAAAAATCATTAAACCCAGTTCACTGAAAAAAAGTTTAATTCCCATTCAGTCCCGTATTTATTGAAAGGAAAGTTTACATTTGCTTTGCCAACTGAGAAGATGGTAAGAGGGGAAATCACTCTCTTTTATTCAAATCACTTCTCCTTTTTACGACCGGTTTCACCCCCAACCCTCATCTCGCCGCTCGCCCATGTCTCCTTTAATCAACTCCCTTTTCAAAAGGATGAACATGTCGTCTCTTTTTTGAACGAGCCGTGAAATATCCGTGACGAAGACGTCTTGGGGCCAATTAGAATGTGTGTGGCACGCTAGGGAAGCTCTCCCGCGAATCAATACAATAACCCGTGGAAAACTGGCATCCCTAAAATCCACTCGGCGGATTAACACTTCTCTCCGTTAACCCTGCATTAGAGCTGAAAATATCAGCTCTCGGAGTGTTGTTAAAACGATTCCTATCAACCGGAGGTATTAGAACCTAAATGGAAATAGGTAAAACAGATCTGGTTAGCCAAAACATTATCAAAATTATAATTTGCATCTTTCATTAATGAAAAGACACAATTTCGACCAAAGCATCATAATTATGGTATTATCAAAGCCTATCTTTTATTTTACATATATTTCGACAAACATTCCAGAAAAAAATTAACCAAATTAGACTTGTAATTGTTATTTCTTTTAATCGCCAATATTAATTTTAATAGTTAACTTCGTCTAAAGTTCAGTTTATTACTTTTTTATGAGTTTGATAATAGTAGAACTTATAATGGAAAGCACTCTCAACACGACATGCAAGAATGGCACAATTACACAGAAGGTAAACGCTTTGAGCCCTGAAGATGATCTCAATAAAGATCGAAACGTTGGCACTATAAAGAAAATGTTTTTTCTGAAACCTACATCACACCAGACAGCATCTCACAATTTCTGAATAATTATAATGAATTATTGAAATATCCTATTTTTTGACAGATATTTTTTCATAAACGGTTGATTTGTTAAAAGATTAATTAAAATTCATTGTATTTCGTGATCCGATTGGCCAAATAACTTCTTTATGTAAGGTATTGGCTGAAACAAAAAAGCCAGTGTCATGAGGGGGATTCGAACTCACGACCGTCGGCTCCCTCCTTTTTGTCACTCGGACCAGAGAATATAATGGATTTTATAAGTATATCCTGATTAAAGCTCTCCGTGGCCATTTCATTTGTCGCCGAGAATTTAGATTAAACGACATTTGAAAAATGGCAAAAAGAAGGGATAAATCAAAAGGTAGATTAAAATGGGGGGGTTGGTGTCCGAGTGGATCGAAGTCACGATAGCCGAGTAATCGAGTGGTTATTGCGTCAGACTTTCGGCTAGTAGATCCCGGCGGTCGTGGGTTCGATCCCCACCGTCACCTCTGGACTTTTTCTGATGCCTGAGGGGACCAGTGGGCGCAATACAGAAAAATTTATCCGGCACTAATCATTGGACGGAGCGGGATCAGATCTCAGCGACCCTGAATTTGGTCCCAACTCTCTTCAAAAATGAGTTTCTTCTATGGAAGAACACCGGTGCACCGGGAGCTCAAATTTACTCTTGTGTTGCGAGCCCCTCAAAAATGGAGCCAGGGCGAAAGTAAAAAAAGATGTACAGCTGCAATGCTCAAGAGGGAACTCCTCCAGTTCCTGATATCCGTTGGAAAAAAGTGGTAGAGTTGCCGTCTATTTAGCTGAAGGTTCGAATCACGCTCTGAAGACTAACTTTTTCATTTCACCCACTACCTTACCAAAACATTCGATTAATTATAGTTTTTAACCACATTAAAATAAATACAACCTTTAGATTCTGTTTCTGTCCAGATGATTTCAACCTTCATGATGACTTTGAACATCAAATACCACCATCTTTCGGTTATCATCAGTCCTACAACAGGAAATGGAAGCATTACCTGTTAAAATAGATTCTAGTGGATTAAAGCCATGTCGCGTTATTTTTCCTTTGAAGCACAAGCGCGGTTAAAAATATGATTTTCCAATTCATGCTTGCTGATTTAGAGTGTCGCAATATAAAAAGTATTTCCAGTACAAAAGGAAATTATATCCGTTTCCGACATCAAAGACAGCAGTGAGAGCCGGGGGCATCAAAGCAAAACTGCAATAAACATCAGAAATGCTTTATTTCTAAACCTGACGTTCATATTGCTGTTTTAAAACTAATTACGTGACATTTCGATTCTTACAAACGGCTGAATATATCCGTTTTTTGTCAGGACATAATCAATACTGTAGAATGTTTTTGAATATTTAGAGACATTTGCGCAATTGTGGTCTATTTCACTAAGAAAAATAATTGAAGACGAATTGCCTGCAGTGATGGAATTTTTTGTTCTCCTACACCTTTGCAAAATTCAGCTTATCGGTAATGAGACCCTTTTATTTATAAGCTAATAATTGCCTAATCCAGGCTGACGCTAAAATTATTCCAACTTCTACAAAACCTCTGCCACGAGGAATATCGAATAATCTAGGGAAAGACCTCTAGGGTTTTATTGTGTGGTGATGTTTATATGTGCATTATATGTCTGATGTCTATTTTGTTGGTAATAGCTCGGAGTAATGAGAGGCTAGCGTTTTAAGATATGGACTTAATTTTCAAACAAAAGCAGTGAGTCAGCAACAAGTCGAGACTATTATATGGCTGCAGGTTAAAAAAGCGCATGAAAGGCTAGGAAAAGAAGTAAAAACTCAATGACATCTGATGTTTGCACGCCCCTAAACTTACCACATTAAACAAAACTCATGATCTGCATACGAAAAATTGTACACCTTTGTATTCGTTGCCAAGAAAAAGAAATAAAAACCATTACTAGTAATAGTAGGCGTTGCCTTAAAAGAAAAGCATTGGGATCATCTACATAATGGAATTGAGTATATGGTTTTACTGTACGTTGTTCAACGTAACTACCAAGTAAATAGACCAAGTAAGTACTTTCTTGTGTTATTTGAAGTCCAAGATAGTTTATTATATTTTGACGGTTTTACATTAGTTATACACACAGAGAAGCAAAAAAGAGTTAATATTTTTAATGTTCTCTTAGATAATCCTCCATTGATTATCTTCCAACATTATTTGGCCCGTTTTAAAGAATTAGAGGTAAATAAAACACGGATAAAATCTCCCAATTGAGTTTATAATTGGATTTTGTAAATAAATCTTTGAATCCTCCTTTGTTCGGTTTTCTTTAAAGCTTCTTTTTCTTTCTGGTGTTTTGACTTTTTTATGTTGTGCCTTATTTAAGATTCATAACGGTTTGACAGATGGTTGTGAGTGATAAAGATTCAAGCATATGTGACCAGGGTGCTTAAATTGCCAGAACAACTGTCTGAAGTGTTTTCCATCGCTACCAAGATACTGAAGGTTACTCAAAACTTGCATCAGACCGCCATCCTATTACATCTTAGAAAGCTGATAATTTTATTGTATTGCAAGTATTTCTATGGAAGGTCTCAAAAACTTGAGACAACATCAAAGCGTTCCGTAACAGCTGGGCAATACATTGAAGTTGCATTACCAAAAGAAGTTCCATCTTCTTCACTAATTAGTGACGGTTTGATGCATGACTCATCTGCATCCAGCTAGGATTGTTGGTCACTACTTGGTCCGGTATTCAATTCTATGTTTGAAGTGGCCAGAATCTAGTCCCACCCTAAATCCTATGGAACACCATTGGGACGAGTTGTCACAGAGGGTAAAAGTAGCCCAGTGATGACAGACAATTTGCAGGTATTGAAACTGGCCTTTTTGGAGGAATATGAAAATATTGCACGGCGCTACATCCAAAGCCTCATAAAATCGATATCACGTCGAATGCAAGAGGGATTTACGTAAGAGAAGAAAATATTTCGTATAGAATTGAAAATTTTCTTGAAGGTTTCCCTATCAATAATTTTATTGAAATTAATTATTTAGAAATCGTGAGATGCGGTCTGGTGTGATGAAGGTTTCAGAAAAACATTTTCTTTATCGTGCCGAAGTTTCGATTTTTACTGAGATAATCTTCAGGGCCTGGGATTTACAAACATAGTCAGAAAATAATATTGATGAACGCCTTGAAAGTGCAGGTGCTTTTACGAGAAAAAAACCCCCGTTGAGAACGTTGAGAATATTTAAGTTGCGCCAATATTAATGTAGATAACATTTAGAAAATACATTTTGGATGTGGAAAAGTGAATTTATAAAATGCAAAATTATTCACTGTTTTCGTGGTCAGTTCGACCAATTAATACATGACAATTAATTACGGTTTTTAGTTGAGATGAGAAAAAGCTAATGGATTCGAACCCACGACCTTCATCACACCAGACCGCATTTCACGATTTCTAAATAATTGTCGATTAACCGTCACTAAACACCACACATTTGTTGAAATTGTTTGTTTGTTTTCAGTTTATCTTTATTTTATTTAGCCATAATTAAAAATTTTATTGTGTGGTGTTTGATGGTTTTAGAAAAAACATTTTCTTTGTCGTGCTATGTTTCGAACTTGATTGAGATCATCTTCAGTGCCTGGGAATTATAAACATTGATTACATTTTACAAATAAATAAGTAGGGTGTGAAAAATCATGAAATTATACAGTTCAAAATTTTAGACTAGAAAATTGTACAATGCTAGAAAATTTTAGACTCACTGAAAGTATTTGTGCTCACACAAAGTGTTTGTTTTCCGTGTACATGGGTCATTCATGTGTGTCGTGTTGAGAATGCCAGTGAGATGTTTTATGTTTATAAACGAAGGATTTTGAAAGGGTGGGGAAGGAAATCGGGATCGAACGACATTTTGATTTGAGGAGTCGGCTTTGCGGTGAAAGGAGACAATTATAAGAAAAACATGGTTAATGATTCGACAAGATTATTTTTTCAGAATTATGTAAACGGGGATAATTAGGGAAAGGAAAGCCAAATTGTTAAAGAATTAGACTAATTAGTTTGATTTGATTAGAATGTGATGATTGTATTATATGTTGTGTGTGTTGTGATGATGATATATGTATGTTATCGATATTTCATTTGATTATTTAATATAGCGTAGCTGCGACTGAGTTTACGTGTGTTTGTTCTTGTTGATGTTGTTGTAAAAGGGAACGTTTATTTTTGTTTTGTGCGTAATATTTTTGAATTGTTGAAGTCAAAATTGTGTTAGTGTTAAAGGTTCTTCTCTCTTATCCAGATATTGGGACGTAATATCGATGTAAGTTGCCGGAAAAAAAATCTATAAAACAATTCACACACTTTTATCCAAAATTAAAGATCCCCACCGGTAACAAATAATCTGACTTCATTTATAAAATCAATTGTTTAAATTGTCCGGCAACTCAACACGACAAACAAGAATATCTACACGGAAAACACTTTGAGTGAATACAAATACATTGATGGATTCTAAAATTTTATAACATTGTATATTTTTTTAATCAAACATTTTCTAGCTTTGTATAAATTCATTTCTTTAATATAAAATTTTCTGGCATTGCATGAATTCATTTTTTCAATCTAAAATTTTCTAGCATTGTATAAATTAATTTCTTTTAATATACAATTTTTTGACATTGTATAAATTGATTTTTCTTGATCTAAAACTTTCTAGCATTGTATAAAATCCTTCTTTTTTTAATCTAACATTTTCTAGCATTGTGTAAATTCGTTTTTTCACACCCTACATGTATATTTAAAATTTAAACAATGTTTATAAATCCCAGGCTCTGATGATGATCTCAATAAAGATCGAAACGCTGGCACGATAAAGAAGATTTTTTCTAAAACCTACGTCACCCGAGACCCTTTCTTACTACTTCCAAATAATTAAATTTTTTAAGTTCACATCAAACAATAAACAACAAAAAATTAAAATTATGGAGATTGGAAGTATTTACTTTAAAAATAAGCGAAAGTGGCTTCTTTTTTACCTCTCAGTGTAGAATCATACCAGTTCCTATGACACCAGTAACCATGACGTACGTGCACAAAGCTAATGTAAAATGTAGCCATATATTTTAATATTGACTTTTTAAAATGGTGAAAACGGAAAATAAGCATAAATAAGCAATTGTTATCTAATAAGAAATTTTGTTCAAATGAATGAAATAAATCATCACTAAAGAACATAAAAGATGTGCTTTCAAGGGTGGATATTGGATCGGACCCTGTTAAATATTAAAATCAAAGATTTTTGTGAACTCAAGACGTGGGTGTCTTGTAGGGTCGATGTCGTAAATAAACAGTTAACCAACACTTTAAAAAATATATATGCTTTTTAAATAACACCAAAACCAAGACTCTTCTATTTAATAGTCACAGGGTTCACTAAACCTCGGATGCCATGTTTGTAAACCATGCTGGAAAAAACCAAGGCAAAAATGAGCAGTTGCAAAAGGTTTGTAATCAATTTAGTATTCGCAGGGTTTACTAAACCTCGGATGCCGTGTTCGTAAACCATACTGTAAGACCAAGGCCACGCACAATAAGCAGTTTGGAATCAAAAATGTTTGTAATCAATTTGGCAATTTTAGGCAATTTGGAAAGGGAAATGGTTACACCGTTGGTAAATGTACACACAGGACATATGTTACAGATGAAACGTGAAGTTTGTTGCCTGGCTATTGTAAAGGTTGCGTTTTGTTTATTTTTTTTTATCTCAAATATTGTTTAAAAAAGCCCGGGTTTTGAAAATAAAATTGATCGGTATTAACTTCCAAGAAACAAGTGTTGAGTTATGAACGATGGCAGATTAAGAAGTGTTAATTCCACTGAAAATAAATGTTCCCTCGTCACGTCGGAGGGCGGACAAAAGGGCAAAATAAATTCTCCAGTGGACAATTAAAGGAAGTGCTGTAAAAGTGTAGCACATTTGCTGGAGCCATTGATTATGGAGGATTCCTAATTGCGGCTTCCATTAGAGGGTGAGAAAGGGGTTGAAACTCTCTCAAATGGACTACCAGCAAGACGAAGAAAATAACCGGATCATCCTTGCTAGCCCAGCAAGCAATCCTCGGATATTTTTTTTTTCAAAATAACGGTGAAGGTTGCTTGCTTATTGACCTCCCTCCCAAAAAAACCTTTACTAAATTACATTATAAATATTTCTATCTAGAACATTTCTCTTTCGAAATTTGACATTTTAATCCAATCAATAAATCTTATGATTATTGAGCTGTGCCAATATTGATTTTGTCTGAATACTTGTATATAAAAAATATTAATTTGTTTAGAAATTTCTTGTATTTAATGGTTTTTTAGTCTAGTATTATTCCCCTAACTCTAACCAATTGTTTTAATTTCTTTGAAATAATCCAAAAGAGAATTATTAAATAGAAAAATTATTAGATCTGAATATAGCAAACAATCACCTTGTCGTATTGTTAATTAAATATAATAAAACGGTCTGTTAAGTATTTCTTGGTGTATACGTGTGAGTTATCATAATTACACTTGTTGATTGTCGGACCGTTTTTTGAATTTCAAAGTTGAAAGCTCAGTGTAAGGCAAGAAGATGCGTTATCTCCCACCATAATTAATGGTATTTTGAAAAAATATTCAAGAGGGTTGAACATCGACCAAGATATAGAATCACGAGAAACGTCATCTCTTTCAGAAAAACACCGTGCGGGGTCGGATGTGAGTCGTAACATTGAGCTGAGGAGACTTGGTAGCATATTGAAAATAGTTCGTATAAAAGAAAAACGTTAATTTGCGATGTCAGCTTTGATTATATATCACTTTTCCACGGTTACGCTTATCTATATTTTTGTAAAAACATTGTAAGATAAAATAATCCATGAAAAAGAAACTTCTTTACAGAAATAAAAAAGTTAAGGTTAATATAGGTTATAATAAAAAATTTCATTAATGTAGCAGAAAATAAAAAAAACCTAATTCCAAAATAATAATATTTAATTTGACAGTAATTATTCTTAATGTATAAACATTAAAAACGTTAACATGTACAGCAAAGCAAACGTTTGAATATTTAAAGTAAATACAAATTTTTTTTAAATATTAGAAAATGTCTCGTGCATGTTGGTCCGATTGACCAAATAATTTCTTTCAATAAATTAATATTTATGTAAGTTGTTGGTTGAGATAAAAAAGTCAGTGTCACGAGCTGGATTCGAACCCACGATCTTCGGCTAAATACGCCTTTGCTCTCAGCCCACCTTTTGGATTTTGCCTCCTCTCTGCCATTTTTCAAACGTCTTGTAATCTATTGGATTCTCGGCGACAAATGAAACACCCACGGAGAGCTTCAGTGGCATTTGAAAAATGGTAAAAAAGGAGGGAAAATTCAAAAGGTGGGTTGAGATCGGAAGTTGATGTCGGAGTGGATCGGTTGGTGGAGCAGCGGCTATTAAGCCGAAGGTCATGGGTTCGAACCCCGCTCGTGACACTGACTTTTTTACCTCAACCAATCCTAACATAAAGATTAATTAATTTAATCATAAAATACAATTTTTCTTTTAATATCATTGACAACAAAATAAGAAGTCTATTTTGAGGTTGTAATCATTCCGGCACAAATTTATTTCCAGAGGAGAGCAAAGGAATGAACAAGTAATGTTAAAATGTGAGTTTTCCCTGATTTGATGTTTTTTCAATAAGCCCTTACCTCCCATTGCTTTCGACTAATCTTGATGAATAATGTAAGAAGTGATCTGAAGTTTCCAATCCATCTGTTTTTCGTCGGTGTAATGAAAGGCCCGTTGTAATACCTGTTGGCCCTGATAGCTTTTTGACGGATCCCTATGTTCAAAGGGCAACTGATAAAAATTTTATTCAGTTTTTCCATTTCCATTTCTATTTTTGATTCTATGATATCCTCATCAAAAAAACTACTTATAAACTTCTTTTGAATTGATTCCATTTTTCATATTTCTTTAAATATCCTTAGTTCTTATATCAAAAACAGTAGTTTTGTTTAAACTTCAATATGAAAAACTTCAAACTTCAATATGAACATATCGCATGTTACATAATACCTACTTTATTCCTAATTAACCTGGAAAAAACATTTTTTAGAATTATGTTATAAATTAACATTTTTTGTAGTGTTTTCTATGGGTAGCCTTTAAAAGGTCACTACCTTTCTTTTATATTTTTACGTATCGAATATCATTTTAGTCGATTATTTTCTCATTTTGTGTTGTATTTGTTCTACTTGTTGAGCGATATTCAATTAAAGATTTTATTTAAACAAAGTACAAAACTGTTTTGCTAATTCTTCCTTCAATTGGGCTATTAGACAATTATGATCTTTGTTTCATATTTTGTATATTTGTGCATTGGTGATGATGATGTGATATTTCAGGGTGTTGTATACGGCGCCCTTTAAGAGCTGTCGTATCCCCTGTTCTCTAACTAAAGCCCATCGGTGAGTCCAATTCATCGAGAAACTTGATTAATAGACCCGGTTTTATCGGTTGAAGCTCTTCGACGGTCACATTGTACATCCCAAAGCACTTCCTCCTACGGGCTAATGTTGCTCCGCAGCTTGTTAGTAGATGTGTTGTTGTTACTTCTGCTTCTTTGCAGAATCTGCACGTGCCATCTTGGATTATTCTAATTTTCTTTAGATGCCCATTTAATCTATAGTGTCCTGTTAGGATTCGCGGACTATTCCTGCCTCCTTTGACACATTCTGTGATTTCTTTCATTCCGAAATTGGTTAGAAGATTCTTGGATTGTCTAGGTCCAATAAGTGAATACTAGAGTTCCCTTATTTTTTATATATATTTTTTTGTCCTCCTGTCTGAGATATTGGTTGATAGTGTGGATTCCTATGCCACAGAATGGTTCGGGTCCTGTCAGCGGTCCTTGCAAGGGTGTCCGCTTTCTCATTGCCTTCAACTCCCATGTGTCCTGGGACCCAGCAGAGGCTAACTTTGTTCTGCGTACCTAATAAATTTAATTTGGTTTTGCAGTTCAGCACCATTCTTGAGCTAATGATATCTGCTTGATGTCTGCTTGGCTATCTGACATGATAGCTGTATTCTTGTTTTTGTATCCTTTATCTACATTGAATTGGACACATCTTTCAATTGCGTGAATCTCTGCTTGAAACATACTGGTGTGTTTTCCCATGGGTTCAGAGTAGTTGGTGCCGGGTCCAAATACTCCTCCTCTTAAAACGTTTTGTGTTCTGGAGCCATCTGTATACCAAAGGATGGTGTGTGCATTGGTATAAAAATAATATTATTTTCAACTTATTTTTATACTTTTAGTGATGAGTTGACCAAGTTACATTTTTCAGTAAATTATTCTTTCTATATAAAAAAGTCAGTGTCACGAGCTGGATTCGAACCTACGACCTTAGGCTAAATACGCCGCTACTCTACCAGTTGAGCTATCGTGACATAGATCCTTGTCCATCTCAACGTACAACCGTTCGAACCTTCCCTCTTTTTGCAATTTCCAAATGTCGTGTAATCGGATTGGATTTTCAGTTACTTACGAAGTGTCTACGGGGAGCTGCTTTAGTGAAGTGATACTTCTTTTACTTATTAAATATTAATTTATTTACGTTTTAGTGGTCAATTGACCAAGTTACATTTTTCAATTAATTATTTCTATATATGGTTTTGGTTGAGACAAAAAAGTCAGTGTCATGAACCGGATACGAACCCACGATCTTCAGCTAAATACGCCGCTGCTCTACTACTTGAGCTATCGAAGTCACGATCCTTCTCCATCTCAATGTACAACCGTTCGAATCTTCCCTCTTGTTGTCATTTTCAAATGTGGTGTAATCGGATCGGACTCTCAACGACTTATGAAATGGCCACGAGGAGCTGTTTTGTGAAGTGATATTTCTTTTACTTATTAAATATTGATTTACGTTTTATTGGTCAATTGACCGAGTTACATCTTTCAATTAATTATTCTTTCCATGTAAGATTTGATTGAAATAAAAACCCATTATTGATTATTTTCAACATTTCGTTTAGAAAATTATAAATAATTATTGTTTATTTATTAAATAAACTTATTATTAATCATTCGTTTAAAAAAGTTCAATTCATTCAAGAACGGACAAATGACGGACTTTGAGGGACCGGCATCCATTTTACTCGGGCTATTAAAAACGTTTTCATCAAAGGATATTTAATATTCCTCAGCATCTCGTTCTTTGATTTTATCACAAGGCAATATTTTTTTACGTTTTTATTGTCAATAGGCAAGCTGAAATTTCAGAAATGGCATACACTCCATGTCAGACGATTATCTCGATTAAATGGAATTATTTCGAGCAATCCCAACAGGGTCGTAAAACTTTAGAAACATTGTTTGGTATTATTCTTCCCTGTCTAAATATAGAACGTGTTTGTGACATTCTCGATTAACTCACGTTAAAAGTTGCAGCTTAACCACATTTCCAAGTTTCTCTCGTTAACAAGTGTTCCTGTCATGGTCGAACGGTGGTGTTTATTATATGTTCCGCCTTTCGGTTTTCCCCTCAGGTGTATCCTTAAACAGATAAGAAACGTGTCAGGGATTTAACTTGTCGCCCTTGCCAAACCTCTCACGTACCCCAATACTAAATCACATCGGTCGTTTATCGTCATCTCCCAACTTCCGGCTGGAACGGATTGATAAGGGCTCGGGGTGAGCACCACTTGGGTGCAAAATGATCCAATATAGTCTCCCTCCCCGTGCCTTTTGTTGACATTTTTCTTATCCTCTGCCCATACAAACGCGCAATCAACAACGTTTTATAACTCAACGGTATTAACATATCATTTAAACAGCTTTTATGCTAGCAACTGAATATTTAAGGAACACGGTTAGTACTATGTTATTCTAATTTATCACACATATTATGAAAAAATAAGTTTTACCAAATTTCGTTTTTAGTAAGTTTTCTACAACACAGTGTGTACACCATAATTACAAATGAAGTACACTGTACACGTCAAAATATAAAACTTTAAGAAACCTCAAACTTCAACCGGCACTGGGTCAATGTACACTCGCGACTTTTTTTTATGTGACTCAAGACTTTTAGCTTCGCCATGTTCAGTGGGACAGAGAGGAGAAGATGGACATTTTCTTCTAGTTAATCTTTTATACTATGTGCTGAATTTTATCTTTCTCTTCTTCTGCTTTATCTCTGAAAGCAATTTTATCTTTTTGCTACAGTATATTATCCTTATCCTTATTATAAGGAAATTAATGATGCTGATTAAAAGTGATGTTGCAATTTTAAAATTAATAATAAAAGTAATGTGTGGTGTTTAGTGACCGTTTCAGAAATCGTGAGATGCGGTCTGGTGTGGCGTAGGTTTTAGCAAAGTACTTTTTTTTATCGTGTCAACGATTCGATCTTTATTGAGATCATCTTCAGGGACTTGTCTGCATTTCAACAAAAAAGTTCTCTGATTGATAGCCGATGAAAGTCTTATTAAATTATTATTAATTATTAAATCTTAAATTGACTAATTTCGTGATCCTCTTGACCAATTAATACATGACAATTAATTACGGTTTTTAGTTGAGATGAAAAAAAGTCAATGGCACGAGAGGGATTCGAACCCACGACCTTCGGCTCTATATGCCGCTGCTCTACCACCTGAGCTATCGTGACCTCAACTCATCTCAACCTACCTTACGAGCTTTCCCTCCTTTTTGCCATTTTTCAAATGTCGTGTAATCGGATTGGATTCTCGACGACAAATGACTTTTTATAATCTCATCTAAAAACATTAATTAATTGTAATGTATTAGATCTTAATATTTCAGGAAAGAGTCAAAATAGGAACCTTGTTCTGTAGGTGAAAAAGCTAATATCACGAGCGGGATTCGAACACTCGGCCATCGGTTTACCGATTTGTTATTCATAGACCCAGATAAACAAAGTTTCACATCAATTGTGTTATTGTGTCAATGGTAGTCCAAATTACCTCTGGCCGTTGGTAGATTTATTAATTTAACTCCTCATTTCAACCTGTTTAAGACAAGTAATTAAATTTTTAAAAAAGTAAACTTATCGCTTAAGCTGATTCGTTTCATAGCAAATAGATTTGAGAAAACTGACCAAATATAAACTTAAATAAGGTTTGATCGTCTAAGGATTATTTAACATAATTACAAATAATTGAAAGTAATGCAGTATGTAGCAGAATAATTAAGGTATAAGGAGGACTCCTGTAAAAAAAAAAAATTAAAATAATTACAAAACCAGCGACACAAGACCATCATGCCAAGTTCATCTTGAAAGCAGCACAGAATTTGAAACAAATTTAACAATATCAATACAATGCAGTTGTTGAAATAAGTAACTGCGTACTTTGTAATTTTAAACAAAATTCATTTCCGTTACAAACACATTATTTTCTTTGCTGTAGTGCTTTCCTTTCCATACAGTTAATACAGCTTAGGTAAATTGCTGTTAGCTGTGTGTTATTCAAGCAGAGTGGAAAGTTTAGAAAAGAACACTAGAGTGGGTTAAAAGTGACAACAGTCGAAATCGTCAGCAGTTCGGTCATTACTTAACTCCGGGTAGCCCTAATCTAGATGTTTGTCCTCTACACCACTTTGTGGTCGGCCCTTTATGGAGTGTCCTGGGAGAAAGGATAGAAATTGTCGAAATGTGGTATCGAGTGTTTGCCTGTGCCCATCGACGACAACATTAGTACTCCGTTTTAAGCACTTCTTACCATCGGTCATGCTTTGTAACTGAAAAAATGTTTAAACTTATAAACTATTATATATTAAACAATAAGTATTATTTTATTATTTTTAATAGTTTGTGTTATTTATTATTATCTATTTTTGAAATGCGAACTTTTAGAAATTATCATTCTACATAAGAAAAGACCTTCTCAAAGGTATAAAACGATTTTTAAACCCAGGCAATCCACCAGCATTCCTTGGTTGATATTAACTCAAAAAAATAAATCCCCTCGGTTTTATTAAAGCCAACACATCCCACATACTAAACCGCAATCATAGCTGACATGGTAAATTTTAATCGTATTGATTTGGGAAGAATAATGGCCGGCCGGATTCGTGGAGAAAATGAAAGATACCTTCTCTTCCCAAGAGGTTATCGAGCATTTTCAAAAAGAAACTTCGCCGTAGACGGGGTGAAAGAGCCTCTTTTATCCCGTAGTTTCCGAAAGGAAAGTTCATTCTAACCGAGTTCAAAGGTCGTGCTGATTGCCCAATTATTGCTACGGAACAATTAATGTGTCTCTCTCAGAGAATGTTGCTTTTTAATTAGGAATATCCTTCCTTCGGACTGCCCTTTGCCTTTTAAGTCAGAAATATTTGTTATTTCACACTAATAGTTCCAAAATTAGTACCTCATTTGCCGGCTGATTTAAAAACAATTTTATCGTCTACGCCATGTCTAATCTTATAAATATGCAAATTATCTTTCAAATAGGACATAAATTAGAAAAGGTTTGATTTCATGAGGTCTGGGGTGATGAAGGTTTCAAAAAAACATTTTCTTTATCGTGCCAACGTTTCGATCTTTAACGATAAAGAAAATGTTTTTCCGAAACCTTAATCACACCAGAGCGCATCTCACGATATCTGAATAATTATCGATTAACGGTCACTAATCTTTACACATTATTATTATTGTCGTAATTGAGCAAAAAATCACAAGATTTTAACTTGTACAACAGCTTATGAATATTTCATTTATTGAGAACAAGACATTAAATGTACCATAATAGCCTCTGTTAAATGTTGAAACTACAATAAATAGTAATTACGTCAGTAATTAAATGTTATTGAATTAATGTCATTGAAGTATCTCAGTAATTTCTTCGAAATGAAAAGCAGTGTAGCTCAGAGCCGAAGGAGTACAATAAAGCGACCGGTCAAGGATCCAATTACGGAGAGAGACAACTTGTAACTGGAGCCATGAAGGGAATTAAACTACTCCAGAAACTGGAGCGATCAGCATTTTTTCCCGGCTGTTTCATTAAATATATGAACAGTAAATCCAGCGGGGAAAAGGCACAGCTTCGTGGCAATCGACCCGGCCCGAACGAGAGTATTCAGGGCTAATTCCAGGGGAGAACGTTTTTTCAGAAATTTTGCCCTTCGCCCAAGGGCCGAGGTCACAACAGCGCCGATTCACTCCCAAATGCAATTTACACCTAGTCGCATGTAAAATTTCATTTGGCTGCACACGTTGCGGTTCCGACGAAGTCCGGTTATATAGCACATCCATTGAGAATATCCACATTACTTATGCGGTTTACAGATTTTTGTTTAAACCATGAAACCCACGGAGTTAAAATTTATTATTCAACTTCAATTAGCTTATTATTCAAATGAAAACTACCTAAATATAAAATAAGAGTAAAAAATTAAAAGGATTAACCTGTGAAGTGAGATAGCTGATGAATATAAAATCTAATGGAATCGGAAAAAATAAATCAAGAAAATTCACATACGCATTAAGCATATTATTTTATTTTGTTGGCAAATGATCAATTAGTATGAAGTATTTACTTAGTTCCAAAATTATAAAGATTCCGCTTCGCTTAAAAGTATTTACGATGCAAACATATTAGTAATTATTCAGAAATCGTGAGATGCGTTCTGGTGTGATGTAGGTTTCAGAAAAACATTTTCTTTCTAGTGCCTACGTTTCGATCTTTTTGCACTCTAAACACGACAGGCAAAAATGGGACAATTACATAGAAGACAAACACTTTGAGCCCTGAAGATCTCAATAAAAGATCGAAACGTTGGCACGATAAAGGAAAATCGTGTTCTGAAACCTACATCACACCAAAACGCATCTCACGATTTCTACATAATTGTCGATTAAGTGGTAACTAATCATAACACGTTTCGATCTTTATTGAGATCATCTTCAGAGCGTGGGATGTACAAGCATGTCTAAATTTAACAGATACATGTAGAAGGTGGAAAATACGTTCGTATTAGTTTTCCCTTCGTCGGCTCTTTTCATTTGAAAATCGCCGACTACTTATACAAAAATGTCTTTCTATACCGACCTCCTTCCCCATCCCTTCAAAATCCAAAGTATATAAACATAAAACAGCAATATCTCACTGGACACGCAAGAATGGCACAATTACACGGAAGACAAACACTTTGAGTAGAAATAATTTGATTGAATATATAAAAATATATTTTGCATTGTATAAATTCACTTTACCATATCCAAAATGTAATTGCTAAATGTAAACAATGTTTGCAAATCCCAGTTTCTGAAGATGATTTCAATAAAGACCGAAACGTTGGCACGATAAAGAAAATGTTTTTCTGAAACCTACATCACACCAGACCGCATCTCATGATTTCTAAATAATTTACTGGAAAAAATTATATTCTTAGTATTTGCGTGTTATTACCAGTGGATAATTTATGTAATATTAATTATTGATATTTGAGACGGCATCTCACCATTTCTAAATAATTATCTATTAATGGTCACTAATCACCACTGTATTAGTAATTTTTGTACACTTTTAATGTTAAACATGAGAAAAATCTTTCATTAAAATCAACAACCTCCTTGTCCTTGCAGATTTGTTATCTCATTTCCCGTAATGAATCTACCGAGTCATTAGTCTGCAGTCTCAGGTCGACCCTGTCCTGGCCTTCAAGTGTGAATACCTCATTCTCTGAAGGGCCGAAGAACCCTTCCTGTTGTAGAGTTTTGATCATTGACATCTTATATTACCACTTCTCGAGAAGCTAACTTTAAATTGATTAATGCCACTTATAGAAAAAACTTGTTCTCGTACCAAACCACCAATTTGGCTTTAGAAAAAAGTTCCAACAATAGATCAGTTCTACAGATACATACATAGGTAGAATGTGTGTTAGAAGAGAGACAAATCTGTTCAGCCATGTTTCTGGACGTATCTCAATCCTTTGATGTCTGCCATGAAGATACATGCACAAACTTTAAGAAATCCCCCAATCCAATACGTTCAACTTCCAAACGTTAGAAAACTTGATCCGAGTAAGTAAGAGGGCAAATTAACGAACTTTTAAAACTACTTTTAAAGGCTGGTATAACCCAGGGGACCATTCTAGAGCCTAACCTGTATCTAATTTATATTAGTGATCTTTAACTATAGCAATATTGGCGGATAAGCTAAAAAAATCAACTCTAATACAAACAAAAGAAACCACTTTAAAATACATTACATATTAAAAAACCTTGGATTATGCCGGGATTCGAACCCAGAACCGCTAGCGTGGGAAATACGTCGGACGCCATAACTACTCGGCCACCACGACTCCCCCCCCCCATGAGTTTGTCATTCATTTTAAACCTTTAAACCATGATTTGATTTGTAAAAATAAATTACTTAAATCGACCCCATATAAAATTCCAAACCAGGGGACGTGTATTTATTTAGTAATGTTTTTATGAAAAGAAACAATTTTAAACAAACAAAACATTATACAATCTGGTATAAAAAAAATTAAACATTGACAAGAAAAACATGATCAACCTAAATTGAAAAATACACGCAAACAAAGATTTTACAAACAGAAAATCAGAGTACAATCCATATAAACATTTAAAAAAAAGTACCGGAATGACAAAATGGAGAGCACACATTTAAAAAACGGAACTGAACCTTAAATATAACTGTGTTAACTTTTGAAAATAAACTCCCAATTTTTTATCCAGAAGAAAGCCTTAATAACTAAATCTTTAAACCGGCATTATCTTAAAGCAAAGTACTTTTAAAAAAATGATCGATACCCTTTGGAACGTTCGGAATATAGATAGTCATCCTCACCTGAGGTTACCGGACACCGTACTGAGGACTTTAGTCTCAACATTAATAAACTAATAAAAACGTCAGTCTATTTCTAAATTTAACGGATTTTGTATGTAGTATAAATCTTCTTTTGTTTACAATCTGGAGTAGGGTAATTTTTTTATGTAAAGATTTTGCGGGTAAGCAATAACTTGTTTCGAAAAGTTTGAATGATCATTTTATTATTTCTAAAATTTATTACCACTGGAATTTTGTACGTTCACGCAAAAAATATATTGATATTTACTTTATTGGAATACCAGCGTAAATAATATAACACGATTATTTTTAAGTAAATGATGGCATTTCTTCTTAAACTTATGTCTCCGGAGATGGCTGAAAGGGATTTCAGAGCTCGGCAAAGGTGGAAATATCTGATCTCTCCCAGTGAAGATAATGGCCGTGAACCAGTCCGAGAAGTAGAGATTAGCGGAATAAATCTTTCGGAGGCGGTTCCAATTACTTAGTGAGGTCTAGAGAGAATCACGTAATATTTCGGACATAATTACACCGAACTCAACTTCGTTAATGGTGAAGTCGGGTAGAAAGGGGAGATTATAAGGACCTTGGATAACGCTTAAAACAAACAGTGGGGATTAACCAAAACCCATATATGTACACTTGTCATGAACGTGGAAGTACAGTATGCTAATGTTTAGGGCATAAGTTAAGCCCGGTCCAAGTCATACATCATGCACAACAGCCCCTCGCCACTAAGAAAGGGCTTTCTTAAAAACAACTTCGCTATTATAATTTTTAAGAAAATATTGTTTAAATTTATCTAAAAGACAATATCTTTATTTGCAATTTTATAGATAGAGTAGTTTCGCCCTATTCAAATGAGAACAACAAAAGAGCGCTGATGGTCATTATGTACGATTTTTTTTTCGAGAGTTCGTAACAGCACAGGTATATAAACCCTCACGGCGCCGATGTTTTTGAAAAAAAAGCCCATTCGTAAGTATGTCGGTACAGCGGCATTACATTCGAACCCAGGACCTTTACCTTACAGTGATGAACGCTCAAAGACTGAACCTTGCGGCAACCGACGCCCCTTAGGTATTAATTGTTTACAAAATACATTGTGTTCAATAAACAAAATTACGGAATGAAAGCGTGTTATTTTGTTTGGGAGACCAACAATGGTTTTACCATTCTCAACACGACAGACGAGAATGGCACACATACACGGAAAACGAACACTTTGGGCCCTGAAGATGATCTCAGTAAAGATCGAAACGTTGGCCCGATAAAGAAAATGTTTTTCTAAAACCTACGTCACACCAGACCGCATCCCACGAGATCTGAATAATAATCAAACATAATTTTTACATGTTGTAATTTAAAACTCTGTTAGTTAGACTGTACAATACATTTCCTAATCGGATAAAGTGAATAGAGTTTTTTCATATTTTTATTAAGACTAGTACGTTCCGAACTTTATTGAGATCATCTTCAGGGCTCAAAGTTTTTGTTTTCCGTGTAGATGTGTCATTCTTGTGGGTAGTATTGAGAGTGCCCCGACTCACAAGAATGTCACATCCACACGGAAAACTCAGCCTTTGAGCCCTGAAGATGATCTCAGTAAAGATCGAAACGTTGGCCCGATAAAGAAAATGTTTTTCTGAAACCTACATCACACCAGAACGCATCTCAGGATCTCCAAATAATCATTAAGTAAGCGTCAATAAACCTCACACAAAGTGTATAAATGTAAATATATAAATAACCGTAAATTATGAGACGTATATTTTGTTAATACAGGTAGTAATAAATAAATAAACGTTTTTTACTACTTTTCAATATCCCTTAATTAAAATTTCCTTAAGTAAATATATAATAATTTCTAATAAAATTTTAATACATTTATTATAAAAATAAAACATTCTTTGAAAAGGTAAATATTACAAAATTGGCAATATCCCAGTTCGTTTTTGAGCATTCTATATTGTACTTGAAAATAGCCAACGCGATTCAACCTTTCTGGTAGAACAAATGCATATATAATTTGTCAAAAACAGATTTTTGTTTATAGATGTGGTACAATTGCTAAATGTTGCGAGAAAAATAAAGAAATTTTTTTTTTAAGTCTCGAGACCTTAAGGAATATAAAGTGTTAGGACGTACAACTTCTTGGATTCAAGAAAAATTATAGTTTTACTGTTTTTACCGTACTGATTTAAATGTGAATTCTTTTTATAAAATTAATACCAAATCTTAATGGCGCGACAAAGTTTCATAAAGTATCAATCGATATGGGAAGTCCTAAAATATCCTTGCTCTCTTAAGAGTTAAATGTATCGACCACTTTTCTACTCACGAATACTCTGGATCACGGTATGGTCTTGATGAAAAAGTAAATTTAGTTGTTACTACTATGTCGTCATTAGGGCATGTACAAATTATGACTATGACAAAATTATTTTTACAGTTATACAATAATCAATACTATATACATCTTATAAAACAATTAATTCAGGTTTTTAGTTGAGATAAACAGTCAGGGATTCGATCCCATGACCTTCGGCTTGATACGCCGCTACCATTGAGTTATCGTGACCGGTAGAGTAGCGGCGTATCAAGACGAAGGTCGTGGGTTCGAATTCCGCTCGTGACACTGACTTTTTTAACTCAACTAAAAACCTTAATTAATTGAACGATATTAATTGGTCAAGCGGAACACGAAAAAAAGTGAATTATAAAACAATGTTGAATGTGCCTACAAAAAGAAATAATTGAGTTTTCACAGACGATTTTTAATTTCTTTGAAAATCCAATTCCCATGGTATCAGTGTATTCCAACCTTAAGCGGGGAGCATGTTAACGCCATGCGACGCTACCCGATGCTACCCGATGCCTTGCCACGTTATGCTAGGGTGTGCGCATCTGTGCGACGTTAAGCGTACGCCAGGTACAATCCGCAGCGTATATCACAAATCAATATCATAATCGCAACGCCTCATTTGTTCTTAATGCACTATTTTGAGCAAAGCCAATTAATAAATATTTCTTACATTTTATGAACACATTCGTGTAAAAAATTGTTTATTAAATTCAATTGTTTTAAATAAAGTTATTCAATTAGATCAATTTTCGCAGGTAAATAACTTTTAAAACTCGTGACTTTTTGATCTCGTTTAATTTTGTATACATTAAAATAAAAATTAATTAACAGAATGACAAAATTACATAGTTTGAAATAAACTAGAAAGAATATTAACAACCTGTTCTGTTGCTATTCACCTAAAACGTTCTAATTTTACGAGAAAAACCAGGAAATTAATTTTAGTTAAATTTTATGACCAAACCGTGTAATAAATTGTTAGTTAAATGCATTATATGAAAAACGTGGTATTCCGATGTTTTGATCAATTTTCTACCAAACCATAAAAAAAATTATTTTTAATAAAATCTAATGAATTTTTGATCTCAGTTAATTTGATTTGTATTTAAATAAGTATGTTGAATGTAGTTCGAATAAAAATATGAGTGGCGGGTTCTTTTGTCTTCGACTGTACAGCATGCTTCCCGACGAAAATCAGGATAGTGGGGATTGCATAGAGTAGGGTAGGGTAGAGTGGGCAGATGTTACACAGACAATCGGTCCAATCCAAGACAATCTCATGTAAAAATGGACTTTGCATTGCGTTGGGTACCATTGAGTAGCGTCGCATCGGATATGGGTGTTCGCCGCTTCCCGGAGGTTCTCCTCCCGTTTGTGATGATGGCCCTTCAAAATTAAAAATTGCAAATTTCAAACGAATAAGGAAGCCTCCAAATGCGATTCGTCGAAGATGGGTCAGCTGGAGAATTTAAGAAAGAGGGGGTGATTGGAAGGATCATCACTCGCCATTTTGCTCGGGCTTTGAGTGGATCGTAGTTCAACTGTAATTAGTTATAATAATTAGAAAATATTTGTATAATATAAAAATATTATATTTTTGAAACAAAAGATTTTGGAAGGTGTTTAATCAATTATTTTGAAAATATTCAAAGTATTAAGAACGTTTATTTTTGAGTATTTACTTTGAAAAGGCTTAAAAGGTTACTTGAGATTTTACCTCACATTCAATTGTAAATTATTTACTTTTTATTTTATATGTTTAATTATTTTCATCAAATTAGATTCAACTTTCCATTTCGACAATAGATTCATTTTTATTTTTGTGGTTATTTTGTTTTTATTTTTTCTCTCACTTTATAAAAACTTTAATAACGTCACACTTATTAAAAACCTCTTTTTAAAATTACTAAGTCCTCCAGAAATTAAACATAAGCCCATAGTATCTGTCTGAATTATTAATTATTAGAACTTTTATTCTTCTCCTGACTAACCGAGACTCTGTCTATTATCTAAACATTCTAGAAGTCAATTTATATGCCCACTTGTTATTGAAGTTTTTGATATTGCGATATCAGGTATGAATCTATTACCACAATCAGAAACTTGACCATGAATTCTACTTTTTATTCTCTGATTTGTTTCATAATGTGTTTGTTTAGACATTCACTACATGAAAACACACATTGAACATTCGATAAATTTCACTTTTCTTAATAATTCTTTCGCATGCAAAGAACTCATTTTATTCTCACACTGGTATTTATGTCGGGTATGCATTTCTTTATCAAATGTTGGAGGCGAAATCACTGGGGCGTACGTCATGCTCTCGAATGTGGAAGGATTGTTCACATTTTTATCGGTGTTGTTACCTGGCAACTGCTATACTGTTTGTTAACCCCGATTAATTAATATCCACCATTTTATAAACCAAAATGTGAGAGGAGATATAACTGAAATATGTGACAGGGTTGTTTCTTTTATATACCACTTATGATATTATGTATCAATGTGCCCGTTTGATCTCTGATCAATTCCACGCCGAGGTTAGGGAATGAAGCCAATAGTTTCAACTTCATACGTGAATTTTAAGCCTTCATTTTTAATTATCAAAAAGGATTGAGGATATTGTCCACATTACGATTTAAGAAAAACGTATAATTTTATTATTTATTATTTCTATAAAATCTGGTTTAACTTGATTTTCTTTTCTTTTTTCTCATTACTCTCTAATTGATTTTAGTGAATGTCGTTCCATTTTTTCAAACTTGTGTGATTTAAGTTTAATCTTCAATTGACCAAGTTACTGTTTTTCAATTAATTGTCCTTTATATTTAAGGTCTTGGTTGAGATTAAAGAAGTCAGTGTGAAGAGCGGGATTCGAACCCACGACCTTCGGCTCGAATCTCGCTCGTGACACTGACTTTTTTTAATCTCATCTTCGAATCGTTTGAGTGTTTGAGTAAATGTTAACATTTGTTATTTAATATAGTTTTTATTATCAACTGCCATCGTTCTACTATTTCTTCAGTGTAGGTAATGATCAGTTTTATAAGTTCATCAAAGGAAAACGACCTAGAACCAAACATTGGTTGTTGAGAAGTACTTTTTCAAATAAAAATAATAGTAAAATTCAAAAAACATTGATTTCTACAATTGTCCTTCATATTTTTTTAAATTTCCTTTCTGTTTTAATTTGTTTTCCTTTAGCGATTGCCTATTTTAATAAACGACATACTGCTGGATGCAAACTTTTACAATTTTGTTCCCTTGGCTTTCTTAGGCCCTAACGTAATATTTAATTACCTTGACACTCATGGCCAGTGGTGGTGTAATCTACATTATATAAATTGTTGAACCAGATGTACAATTTTTATACTTAATTTATTTTATATCTCAATTAATTCTTTATCGTTCCGACAATCTCGCCGTTTTTATTTAGTCCAATTTGACATTTTCTGTTTTAGGTCAAATCTTTTTATTATTTTGACACAAAAGTTATTTTTTTAATGATATTGCATAAAATGTATGAAAATTTACAATTCCAGTTAAAATATGGTACATACGAAATTATAAGGTAAGCCCCTAAAGTCTGAGTTATAAAAAATATAGTAATAATTGTTTAATTGAGAATATTTTCTCATTTAAATTCATACTTAACAAAAGATTATTCGCAGGCATGATTCGAGCAAGATTTTGCTACGAAACTTCTTTATTACTTTCATTCGATAAAGTAATTTAAAAAAAAGACATCTGGCGGATTCCTTTTTACTTTTCCGCCATCTATCTACGAGCTGATCCTTGATCCGTAAATTCCCAAAAGCTTTTGGCTCGACGCCATCAATCATTTGATCAACTGACTTTCATGAATTGTTTTCGAACCTGCTTTCACAATATACCTTCTTTGTTGATCTATTTTCAACAAAAAATCGTAGGGTGTGTAGGTGGTAAATTTTGATCGAGATTTAGTGAATAATTAGTGGTGTTTAGTGACCGTTAGCCAATGATTATTTGGAGATTGATAGAGCGGTCCGGTTTTAGATAAACATTTTCTTTGCCGTGCCAACGTTTCGATCTTCAATCTAACCAAAGGTAGATTCACTGAATGCCGGCCCATCTCGCTGAACAAAATGTTCAAATTGAATCCGGTTTAAAGGAAAACCACGTAATATGCCAGTTTTAGATATAGGCGGCGGCCGAGGATCGTTAGACCAATGTAAGCACGGCTGATTAAACCCCGTTTTCAAAGACAAAGTGCTCCTCCGCTCGCTTTGACGGCACGTTAATATCAGAGGCCCGGACGGCCCTCGGCAAGTATGTTTACTCTTCTTTAATCCCTTGGAATTCTCGGAATTCGTGGAAACACAAGGTTAGAAGTCAATATTAGCTTGAAATTTCGATGCGGCCCCTTTATCACCAGTTGGCTGTCGTTTGTAACTCCAGACTTCTTCAATTCCTAAAGTTTCCCCCCTTCTAGAACTTACACCCCGCCAACAGATTGTAACAAAAAAGGACCATAGCTTACTCGTCCCTTACTTTTTTTTACAATAGCTATTATTTCTACTAAAAAATTAAAGCATTATTTCTGAAAATATAATTCTTATATTAGTCAAGCTAATCAGTGTTGAATATAACAAGGAAAATCAAAAATTTTGTTGTACAAGAAGTAAATGATCCACCCTGATAAATTAGTAAATTAAAAAAGATGATGATAATAATAGAGAGGGGGCGTCGGGGGCCATAACGGTTTAGGCGTTGACACGGCGCTCATCGCTGTAAGGTAAAGGTCCCAAGTTCGAATCCAGCGGTCTTGCATTCCTATCCGACATACTTCCAAATGGGCCTTTTTTTCAAAACTACCAGCACTCCGAGGGTTGATATAACCTCTGCTGTTGCGAACCCTCGTAAAAAAAATAATAATAGAGGGGATAAGGAAAGTAGAATCGGCGAGGTTCCTCGATCTCACGATCGCTCAAATGTGGAGAAGACAGCCACACTTTGATGCTGTAGAGGTAAAGGAAAGAAAAGTTATAACACTCTTATTGTTCGTCGGGTGCTTCAGTTGAGGATCGGACAAGGAGACCCTCTTGAACATATTTGAATTCTTGCGGTGATCTACTTTGTATTCTGGTTGCAAGGACTATTCTTTAACCCTTCAAACGCGCCTGCAGAAACTATACAGGTACTACTACACCGAACAAACCACTGTGATCGACGTGTCCCCCCTCCCTTAATTGAATGGGACATTTCATCTCTCCATAGATTAATAGAAAAATAAAATATTCCTTGATAAATACTATATAAAAAGTGGGTGCGCGTGTGTTGTAATTACTAACAAGCACGGAAAACATTCAAGCCCTGGTTCAACTCCCGTTTAATTCATCGAGAAATTTCACAAATTATAGTTAGTTTTTATAAATGTTTTATTTTCAACACTAGAAATAAATATTGAGGGACACGGTAATGTTGATGGAAAAATCATTTTTTATTAAATTTAATACTGTGCGTTCTCCCAGGCTTCGACCCTCAATTTATAAACAAATAAAACATATGACATTACTATGTATGTAGATTTCAAACAAACCAAACGAAATTCTTAAAATGTATTAAATATTTCAAATAAATTAAATACATCGAACGATGTCAAAACTCTCGGTGCAAGTTGATCAAAGATTGAATATAAATTAAATCTATATTTGTTTACAAATTTTAAAAAACTGAAAGTTTGTCAGGACCAAATATGCCTAAAAAAATTTCATTTTGCCAACATGACCACTTTTATAAACAAAATCGTCCGAAAAGCAATCGCTCCATGATCCACTTGGGTCCCTATCGATAGCGGGATAAGGATAATAAAAACAAAAAGGAGCATTCATAGTTTGGAGTTCGTGAGTAACACCAGTTGAATCAAATTCCCTTTTCTATAAATAAATTTAAAAAATTTCCTTTGCCACTTTTCAAGTGAGGCCGTTCTTTTCATTAAAAAAATTATATAAGGTGTCTTTTTAGTTGACCCGGTGAATTTCTCTTGCACCAATGATACTATCACAAAAATAAAAATGCATGTAACATTTTTTTAGTCTAGTTTCAAATTTTTACCTTTTTTGGATAAATATTGTATAGGTTACCTTAAGCCCATTCCAATAAACGTTTTATGGTTAACTCTGTGGCAATCAGGAAATTTCCGGTAGCACACCGACTGTAGGTCACGCAATACCACCTCTATCAATAAATCCGTCGTACATACGTTGGAAAAATGTATTCTTCGGTTCATTTTGAATGAAATACTGAATGTAACGAATACGTATTATTGTAAAATTAATGTACATCCAGAAATTAAGATTTCATCTCATTATGCGAGTTTGGCAAACAATAAATATAAACAATAAAGGGGGTTATCGTGTGGTGATTAGTGACTTTAGTCGATAATTATTCGGATATCGTGAGATGCGTTCTGGTGTGATATAGGTTTCAAAAAATCATTTTCTTTATTGGGGGCCAACGTTTCCTATCTTTATTGTTGTTAAATTTAAACAATGTTTGTAAATGTCAGACAGTGAAGATGATTTTAATAAAGATCGAAAAGTTAGTACGAATAATTTAAACAATGTGTGTAAATCCAAGGCCCTGAAGATGATCTCAATATTGACCGAACGTTGGCACGACAAAGAAAATGTTTATCTGCAACCTACATCACACCAGACCGCATCTCAGGATATCTGAATAATTAATGAAAGTAACTAATGTTTACTTTAAAGAAATTATTGGAATTAACAAGGAAACAAACGCAAAATACGTTTTTTCAAACTTTTGCCATAACTATGTTATTTTTGACCAGTGAAAATCCGATTAACCTATTGGTTTCAGCGTAAAAATTCCTTTGAAATTATGTCGTATTTGAAATTTTGAAGTTCAACTGGGCCTTTGAAATTTTGAATTTTGAGGTTCTCTTCTATAATTTTTCTTTAAAAATATGTTGTTTTTTTATAGTGTCATTGGTTAAAGAGAAATCCAACTGGGCCTTATAAAATGAACACCCTGTTTAAAAAAATAATAAATAAATAAATAGATTAACTTTTATTTGACAAAACAAACTAAAATAGATATTATACACGCTTTATATATTTCATTTATACTAAAAGAGGAAATTATTTTCGTTTCTGTACTTTCATTCTTTTATTTTAATTCAGAAGAAACTTTTATTGTATTTTTACAATAAAAATTAAATCCATTAAATTTAGTAGTCTATTGATCAAATTAATTTTTTCAATTAATGAATCCTTGTAAGAGTTTGGTGCGAGTGAGAAACTAGTGTCACGAGCGGGATTCGAACCCACGACCTTCGGCTAAATACGCGACTGCTCTACCACTTGATATAAATAAAAATTAAATTATTTCTCTTCATCTTAAATTGGCTAGACTTGAAGCGCTCAATTTCTCAAACATAACAGTATAATTTTACGATACATCAAATATTTTATTTTATTATAAAACTAGAGAATAAGAGAGCTGAGAAATGAACAGACCAATTAAGGATATTTAAAGAGGGAGGAGTAAGAAAGACAATAATTTTCAAAACGTATTTATAATGTGGAAGCCAAAGCGTAGACAATCTACAGTAATAAGATTTTGTAGATTTTAGCTACGGCCTGCGAAAACTTTTTTGGTTGAAATGCAAATTTTCTGAGTAAAGAGAAATATCAGATCAGAAGATTTGATTTGAAGAATTAATCACCTATGAAATAATATTGTCCTTTTCTTAATGAATCATACCGCTTTAATCCTCTCAATTGAATGGCATAGCAGTGTACGGAACGACACATTGCATTCAAAATGGAGATTTTTGTTAATTGATCCATTCAAGGTAAAAATCTTATTAAAAGCTAAACCTAACGGCTGAAGACTTCTAACTCAAGTGGTTGGAGATAGATAGATAGACGAGAAGGAGAAGAACTCATTACTTGTTGCACCTCATTCTTGTCACCGTTAACGAAACAGCTCAGTAGCGGCTTTCAAACGCCCCCTTCCTGAATAACATAATCTTATATTTTTAGGATTTACGATCAGTTCCTTGTTGGTAATTCGCATTTTTATGTAAATTTTAACTATAACTGATAATGTCATAAGTATCTAAGAAGATTTTCATCCTGAGGTTAGCAAATTTTGATTTCCTGACTTGGCTAATTTATCAAGATTTGTTCATCGGGAAAAGTTTTTTTTTTCTAAATTTCATAACCAAGCGGAAACTGTTTTTTTTTTTTTTTTTTTCTAAAGTCGTTTACATAAGATATTCAACTTGGGCACTCACATTTTTTACTCTATTTGTTTTAACCAAGCGTAATACATTCTATTTATTTAATAGGGAAAAAAACCGATATGTACGGAAAGATTTGATGATTGATGAGAGTGGACAAGCGGTTCTGGAAAAAGAATACGTTTTTGCCGTCTCTAGCCGGACCTCCACCGTTTGAGGCATAGATATAAGCTACCTGCTTTTTTATACTAGCTATTAAAACAGAAAGTAAATACTGCAGACCTAAAAGAAAGGGACATGTGATAGACTGTTTTTACCTTCCATTAATTTCGTTATTATTGTTTCTAAACAGCTTTCTCCGAACGAATACACTGTACTTTGTAAAAACTGTTCCATGTGATAAAATCGTTATGTGTAATCACACACATTCAATGCCCTAGGCAAAAATGCAAGCAGAAATAACTATAATTAATATCACATAAATAAATTATCCACTGGCAATAACACGCAAATACTAAGAATATAATTTTTTCCAGTAAATTATTTAGAAATCATGAGATGCGGTCTGGTGTGATGAAGGTTTCAGAAAAATATTTTCTTTATCGTGCCAACGTTCGGTCTTTATTAAAATCATCATCGGGGTCTGGGAGTTGCGAACATTATTTACATTTAACAATTACATTTTGGATATGGTGAAGTGAATTTATACAATTCAAAATATATTTTTATATATTCAATCAAATTATTTCTACTCACTCAAAGTGTTTGTCTTCTGTGTAATTGTGCCATTCTTGCGTGTTGTATTGAGAGTGCCAGTGAGATTTTGCTGGTTTATGTTTATATACGTTGGATTTTGAAGGGGTGGGGAAGGAAGTCGGTATAGAGGCATTTTTGTATATGGCGTCGGCTTCTTTGAGGTGAACGTCACACCAGACTGCCACGATTTCTAAATAATTATCGATTAACGGCCACTAATGACACACACTTTTCCAGTAAATTTGCGCTCAGCTTTTCCAGGAATGACCAATTATATCGTTCAGTTTTTTAACTAACTTTTTAATTATTAAATCCGAGTTCGTGGTCCGATTGGCCAAATACATTTTTCAATTAATTAATCTTTAAGTAAGGTATTGACTGAGATAAAAAGTCTGTCACGAGCGGGATTCGAACCCAGGACCTTCGGCTGGGTCAGACGTCGCTGCTCTGCCCCACTTGAGCTGTCGTAACTTCGATTTACTCAGACACCGATTTCCAACTCAACCAATCATTTTGCCAGTTTTCAAATATCGTGTAATCTATTCGGCGACAAATGGAATTTTTATCTCAACCAATACCTTACATAAAGTTTAATTAATTGAAGGAAATTATTTGGTCAATCGGACCACGAACCCATGAACTATAATGGTAAACATCATTTTCTCTCCTGAAAAGCTATTGGGGTTTAAAAAGAACCTGTAAAAAAGCTACCCTCCTCTTCTTTCAAATGTGTTTGTGACGTTGTTTTTGAACTACAGCCGTTTCAATCATATGTTCTGACTTCCGAAAAGTAGGAAAAATTTTATGGATCAAAACATCGATAATTTTAATTTTTTTAAATTATATTTAAGGATCTATAGAAGTGATAAAACAAAAAATATTTTTTCCTACTTTATTTGAAAAAATGTTTTTTCGAAATTTTTTGGTTATTGACAAACTGTACTAGCTTTTACTATATTTTGTATTGAAATCTATATTAAAAAATGTTGTTAAATGTTATATTCGCATGGCTGAATTGAGCAAGCAAATCTGGGGAGCAATGGTAACATCTAATTTAATTTTCTTATTTTTCAATATACATATGTGTATGTCACTGTTTTACTCTCTTTTTCTGCATTATTTAAGTTATTTAGTTAATCCGAATTGTTTACTAAAGGAAATAGGGTTCAGTAAAAATTAATTCCAACCAGAGGGACCAACTGTAGTTAGACCATTTTCTATTCTAATAACGGCGCTGGTTATACCATTTTTCACGACTTGCGGTTTTTGACGGTTTACTCATATAGTCACGCCGTCGTTAAAAGAGCCTGGTCAACTACGTCACTGGTCAGTACGTCACGATATTTGGAACTGTATTTGACTGGGTTGTTTTAACGACGGCACGACTGTATGAGTAAACCATCAAAACCCAAAAGTCGTGCGAAATGGTATAACCAGCGCCGTTATTAGAACAGAAAATGGTCTGACTACAGTAGATCACGCTAGTTGGAACTGATTTGAACCGAACCCGGTTTTCTTTTGCAAAAAAATTCGAATTAACCAAATAAGTTAAATAATACAGAAACAAATGGTAAAACAGGTCAGGTAGACACACCAGTACATGGGATATTCACACGTGTGTTACGGTTTCTTCTTATGATGAAGTTCATTTGACGCCGAGAATCGATATTTGAAAAATGGCAAAAATGAGAGAAAATTCGAAAGGTGGGTTGGATATGGGAAATTGGTGTCCGAGAGAATCGAAATCACGGTAGCTCAAGTGGTAGAGTAGCGGCGAAGTTAGCCGAAGGTCGTGGGTTCGAGTCCCGCTCGTGGACGAACCTTTCTACATCAACCAATTCCTTACTTAAGGATTAAATAACTGAAAAAATTTATTTTGCCAATAGGACCACAAACTCTAATGGATTTAATAATGAAAAAACATTTAGTGTAAAAAATTGAACGATATAATTGGTCATTCCTGAAAAACTTGAGCACAAATTATATAAAAATCTTATATAAAGATTTATTAGTTATCTTGAATTATTTCACAATTGTTTGCTATTGCGACTAGTGAACATAGAGCATAGAATTCTGTATGTTTGAAAATGATTCACGAGGTTTTGGTGGGTTTTGAAAATAAACGTGGTAGTATTTTATATACTTCCACTCCGGTTTTTTTTAAATTTCAATAGAAAGCTTTCAGTATATACTCAGTGTTGTATAATAATAATTGTAATATTCATTTGATTTCGGAACTTTGTTTTAAACAGCCATTAAACAGGCGTTTACCTTGCAAAATAACCTGTTAAAAGAACACCTTACAGATGAAAACGTGATAAAAGTGAGTTTAGACGATGCTAGGCCATAAGAATATTTCACTGGAGATGAGAGCCATTAGACGAGATTGTTACTCGGTGACGAAGAGGATCAACCTTTCCCATTTTCATAATTCAGCCCCTTTCCCGGCCGAGGCGTTTCTCCGATCTCCATCATTTTTGCATCCCTCTGCGCCTTGGCCTTGATTTGTGAGCCCCCCCTCGCCACCGTCTTTCACCCCCCCCCCCCAACAGTAATTGGACCTTTAGTAGGAATTTTAATACGATGGGATGCCCTAACATTTCGGGCTGTACTGATTATTAAATAATTTCCTTCGACGTTCTTTCCAAGCCCTATTAAATTATCCCGCCAGCGATAGCGTTTTATTTTATTTATTTATAATTCTTCAACGTTCGATTAAACACGTGCTCCCATTTAAGGCTAAATACTGATAACAATATGAAGGTGATGTCAATTTCAAACTCTGTTTTATTAAATAGATAAATAGATAGTTAGAAATACTTTATTTTACCATTTTCAGCAGATCATCAAATTTATAATTAAAAGTATACACAACATGGAATTAAATCCGTCTGTCGTCGGAGAACGTTTAAAAAAAACTAAACATAAAACACTGGATATACATTAATTGTAGAACATAAAAAATAGAAATAAATACATAGGAAAGTAATGGCTTTTTCGCACAGATCAATACCTTTTTTTTTATTACGTTATTTAATGAAGCAACACGTTTTATTTATAAATAGAGGACAAATTTTAGAGAATTCAAGAAGTGTCCATTTACATAAAAACATCTCAAAAAAATATCTTGCTACAGTAAACTTATCATTTAAATCTAACTTGATACGTTGGACTCATGAGCATTTTATACCCGAAAATTGTTTGACGTACAAAATTTATCGAACAGATAAATTTTATGAAATTTTTTTCATAGATTTCAGAAATAAAAGTAGGGATCACACAAAAATATAATTTTCGAATACTATTGCAAAATTTAATTGGGGTTTACTATTGCAACTTTTTGATATTCCTAAAATAAAAAAATTTAAGTGGGGTGGCCATCTTTAACTAGAACACCCAATATTTGAATTAAATAGTCTCCACATACCATTAAATCATGCAGCGTGCATTTTTTAGTCTTTTATTCTATTTTCTTCATAACAACATTTTTAAAAATAAAAACAGTTCACATTATCAATGAACGTGTCATATTAAAAACACTATTCAAAGCCCTTGATAAAAACAATTATTTGAAACTCTGTTACAAACGTAGGAATACATACTCTGCAAAACATTTTCCAAACTAAAATCCATTCAAAAACCACGGACTATGCCGGGATTCGAACCCAGAACCGCTAGCGTGGAAAATACAAGTCGGACGCCCTAATTACTCGGCCACCACGGTCCCCCTCCCCATAAGTTTTCATTAATTTCAAACTATAATTTGAGATAATTTGTAAAATTTAATCAATTAAATGGACTCCATATGAAATTGCAAACCAGGGAACGTGTATTTATTTAATAATATTTTTATGAAAAGAAACAATTTTAAGCAAATAAGGTTCAAAAAAATTATAGAATCTTGTATAGCCAAATCATGTAATCATAAGCCGCCTCAGAAAAAACTTGCTAATGATACAAGGAATTTTTAATAGAAAGGTTATTGACAAATTGTATATGTATTAGTTAAACTCAAAATGACCATAAGTTTACAATTAATTAATGTTTTTAGTTGAGATAAAAAGTCAATGTCACGAGCGGGATTGACTTCTTATCTCAACTAAAAACCTTTATTTATTGTAATATATTAATTGGTCAAGCGGACCACGAAATTAGTGAATTTAAATAATTAAAGATGTGATTATGTATCGACCTGTTTGTTGAACAACTTGAACAAAAGCATCTTCAGTGAGGTCACAACAGAAATGACAAACTCTTTAACTCTTTGGCGAGCTTTCGATTATACCGTAAACATCAGGGCGTACTTATTTTAGCAAAATATCATGTTTCTAACTGCGATATTTTGCTAAAATCAATAGGCCCTGATGACGATGATACGATCGTCGAAAGGTTGGGAAGACTTAAAGATTTTGTCGTTCTGTTGTGACCTCACTGAAGTTCCTTTTGTTCAAGTTGACCTTAAGTAAGTTCAGAGTTGATGTCGTTCGTTTGTCCGTGAACTCATGTTGAAACTGCATTGAGTCACTTCTAAGAACTGTAGTTGGAAACAGAGTTCCATTTGGATTGTGGCGCATTGCTGAAACGCGTTTCAGTTCGACAAACCCGCGTGTGAAAACGGACACAATAAGTGACTGGTTGCCGGTTCGACAAGCATGTTCAAACTATAAAATAATTCCCTTTATTGTTCTCCTCTAGCTTAGGAAATTCAAGTCCAACGATTTTTTCATTAAAGTTACGGCTTTTCAAAAATTTATAGCTTAAGTTCACCCATATTTATTTTTACGAGGGTTGGAAACGGATGTTCCCATCTTTACTCATGAGTGTTGAGACCCATGGGGATCTTTTTCGTCCGGACATCCCCAAGGGGACTTCTCAGACGCCTGGTGCCCCCGAAGGACCACCAGGAGGATTTTACATGCATGGATTTGTCACATCCCTTGGCTAGCGAGGTAGTGCAATACTAACCAAGTTCAGAAGTACCCTTAAAATGCCCCCCCCCTTAAACATATGCCTTGAAAAAGGCAGTTTTGTGGTTTCCAGTTTGGCCTGTTGGCCATGCCTTTCGCCACCCCCCCGTAGAGATAGAGAAGGCGGCTCCGGTTGGCCGGTACCCTCCAACTAAGGTACAAGCTGTTGGCAAACCATGATCACCACGAGTTCAACCTCAATTGGCAGAGCCGCTTGGATGCTCTACCCCCGTGGTACCGTTTTATTTTTAAGGTAGGACTGATGGTCCACTTGGGAAATCTTACGAAATTCCTACTGATGTACCAGTTGCCTGAGGGGTGCGGGTTCAGTAACCCAAGCACCCCCTGCTTTGGGGGAAGGAAAGGAAAAAAGGAAAGGTAAGGAAGGACTGGGAAGGTACGGGATAATGCCTCCATCTTTGGTTACTCCTAGGCACCGAAGTAGATGGTAGGACTTGCCTAGGTCCAGGGTTCGCAACAGCAGAGATTATATCAACCCTCGGGGTGCCGGTATTTTTGAAAAAAAAAGCCCATTTGTAAGTATGGCTGGTTTGAATGCAGGGCCGCAGGATTCGAACCCGGGACCTTTACCTTACAGTGATGAGCGCCGTGTCAAAGACTAAACCTTGTGGCCACCGATGCCCCAATCAGAATTAAGCACCAAGTCCATTTATTTATTTTGAACATAAAACATGAATATAGAACATGGTGCTAAAAATACCTCACCATTATAAAATTGCTACACCGTAAAAACCTGTCACAGAAATGGTAAGCATTATTTCAAAACAAATATTTCTAGATAGCAAGAGAAGAAAAATATTGATTAAGTAGTGAGTAACAAGCTAATCCTTTTTTTAATATTAGGTAGAGTTAAGGTACATTTTCTTTTAAGGAGTTTTATTTAAAACTAATTAAAACGGCTTTCTTCATTTTTGTAGTAAGTTTGTTAACATTTATTGTTTTGTTCGATGGACTTATGTGTACACAAAAATGAGCTTAAAAGTCGTTTTAATCATTTAAGCCTATTAAAACTTACCGAGGAATAAGCCCATTAGCTACTTCGGAGCAAAATAAGACAATGACTTCAAAAATGTTTCACCGAGTCTGATGATCATCTCCGGGTCCGGCTAATCTTCCTGTTTGCCTTCATTTATCTTTGCCCTTTCCATTTTCTCTTATCGTGAAATCGATATCGCCAATACAATGATGGTCGTCCCTAATACCGCTTTAGCCGCAGATCATTGGTGATCATTTTCAGATCTGTTGTTTTGTTCTTGTTTTTATTTTCTCATTTGTATCTAGTGCCAAGCGTTTTAGATAAGCATTCATTGTTTTTTGGCGAGAAAAAATCGATTTAAATGTCTCTGGATTTACTGAGCCTGGCAGATCGGTAAGCATCATCAGTCGTTTCCGGAATTATAGGATCACAGACCTAATAATCAAAAATCGGTCAATTTTGATGTGGAATTCGTGCAATGATGATTACTCCCTTTCTTTCTTTAATTTCCATATTTAACTTCAATTTCCCATTCTAATTGTAATTGATTCCTGTTATCAATCGATTTAAAATTGCATTGAATCATTGTGGAAGCCACATTGTCTTATCCTTTATCAATATTTTTAATGTAATAACGTTTTGATTTTTCTATTTTCTTAGTATGCAGATTCTTTTAATTAGTATTTTGATGATATATTAAGATAGCCCACAACACTTTTCAACGCAAAAAACACCATTGGTTTAAGTTGGATTTATTGTCGTCCATCAGATTTATGAGATGGATTTTTTTTAAACTTATGTGATTATGTGACTATAGACATACTGTAAAAAATTGCCTATTGAGAATCTATTAATTTTTGATTTCAAATTGGCATTACGAGGCTGTATAAACTCATTGTCATTGGAGCACAGTTATTTTAAACAATGAATTTTTGAAAATTATTGTATACACATATACTGTAAGACTGTTTCTTCTAATATACAAAAACCTATTAGGTACTCTTTACAGCATTCTCTCAAGTCTCCAGTTTTATAATTCAAGATACAATTTCTTGGTAGTCACAAAGGGGAAGAAGAATTCAGGCGAACATCAGATACAATGTTATGGTATAAAGATTGCTCGCATATGGGGGAACCGTATCAGGCGTTTTGTGCAGGCCTAAAACATGAAAAATCAAACTTGCAAGGGAATTCAAGGAAACCTCGCTTTCAACCACAAAGCAGACCTCAGCAAGATTCCATAATCAATATTGTAATTTCTCTCAAATTCCTAGTAGACCCCTGGCAAAATTCCCAACGCTCATATCGATTTCCCCAAAACACAAAATTAAATACACAAAGATCGCAAAACACTATGTTAGTCCCGGGAATTCAAGCCGCGAACGTGACATTAAACCGACAACCACGACGATACAAATTAGAGAATCGTTCAGAGAAACTAATAATTTCTTCGACCAGCAAAATTCCAAATTCGGTCGACACCGTATAAATTAGACTGTAGAAAAAAATTCCAAACGTAAACCCGTGCCACTTGGTAACACAATGCAACCAAGCAACCCTCCCAAATTTAGAAACCCTTAAAAAGTTGGTTTAAAAAAAACCTTGATGGTACAATTTACAGTTCAGGTTTACAAGTAACGATTTAGCCAGCTGCAAGATGTAGGAAGACAAAGCGGAATTTTGTCGTAAAGAAGTACCTTGTTTAGGCCATGTAGTAACTCTGGAAGTCGTGAAACCCAACCCCGAAAAAATCAAAGCTATTAAGCACTTTCCCATCGCGGAAACACAAAAAGAAATAATATCGTTCCTAAGATTATTAGGCTACTATCATACATTAATTTTGAACAAATTTTAAAGAACTGTATAAAATTCATCTTAAAATTGATAACTGTTAACTTGGACGACTATGATGGCGAAAATTAAGACAGATATTAGCAGAAATAAAAACAATATAAATAACTGTAATAACTATTTAATAACCAATTAAATTCACTAATTTCGTGGTCCGCTTGACCAATTAATACATTATAATTTATTAAGGTTTTTAGTTGAGATGGAAAAAGTCCACGAGCGGGATTCGAACCCGAATTGAAAAATGACAAAAAAAAGGGAAAACTCAAAAGGTAGGGTTGAGAGAGGAAGTTGATGACCAAGTGGATCGAGGTCAAGATAGTTCAAGTGGTAGAGCAGCGGCGTATCTAGCCGAAGATCGTGGGTTCGAATCCCGTTCGTGGCATTGACTTTTTTCATCCCAACTAAAAATTTTAAATAATTAATAACCAATATTCTGTGAACATATGTTAATACAAATTAATTATAAATATAGAATTATATAAATAAATATAAAAAATGTATAGTTAAAAATTCAAATGGTAGAACACATTTAATTGTAGAAAAAATGAAACAAGTAGATTGCTGACATCAAAATAGCCAAAAATTTACGTCAACGAATTCTAGAAATCGACCGATGCCTGGCAATTTTTGCAAAAACGTGACACTGTTAAAACAGAAACTTGTATTGATCTGGAAATTTGATTTGGATTGTTTCTCATAGACGCAGAAAACAGCAAACTATTCTACAGGAACAAGGAGTTAACTTACAGATACGACATCTGGACGACCTCACTGGTCGAGCAGCTTGTCGTTCAAAGGAAAAATTATGATTCTGAACGTTCATTTTCGAAAATTGGAAATGGACTTACCAAAACGCCCAAGAAACCCCAGCCTCTGGGCTAATCCTTCTAAATATACTCATCGTACTAACCATGATCATCACCATTTCGTGTAGATATAAGAAAAGGATGTTAGCTTGAAAGAACAAAAATTGCGATTCGTTGCCAATGTAATTTAACAGTTTAACTCACCAACGAAAATAACTAAGGTGTTCTAATTTTTATAATTTTATTATTATTGTTATTGGTTGATATTAGGTTTCGTGGTCCGCTTGATCAAATAATTTTTTTTTCAATTAAGGTTTTGGTTGAATTAAAAAGTCAGTATCACGAGCGGGATTCGAACCTACGACCTTAGGAGGGCCGTGGTAGCCTCGTGGTTAGCGTGAGAGACTCTCAGCTAGTAGACCCCGCGATCGCGGGTTCGATTCCCGCCCTTGCCTCTGGCCTTTTTTCACTATATTCTCTCCCCAGCAAAAAAAAAATAAAAAAACAAACGAATAAGCAAATATTGTCTGGGTAATATGCAAAGTACAATCAACTCGAGCACTAAATTCTCAATCCATTTTTTGAATTTTCCCTCCTTTTTGCCATTTTTCAAATGTGTAATCAATTTGATTTTCGGGAACAAATGAAATGGCTACGGAGAGCTTGAGTGAAGTATCGTTCATTTTGCTTATTACCTTCATTTTTTTAGGTTTCGTGGTCGCATGACCAAATAATTTTTTTTTTTAAATAATTAATTTTTAATTAAGCTTTTGGTTGAGATAAAAAAATTGATAATTGTTATTTTTCTCTTCCACGAGCTTCCAGGAAAGATCTGTCTAAGAGAGAGGATTTATATATGAGTATAATTATTTTATTAAAGAAATAATATTATGACAATGCTAGAATTGTCATTGGGAATTCTCTTCTTGTTATATTTTCTTGAAGGCATATCGGAGAAATTTAATTTATAGAAGTAAATTATAACATATTAGTATCAATATATCTCAATATAATTTGTAATTTCTGGAATAGAATTCATTTCGATTTTTGGAATGCGTTAAGAGCCGCAGAAAGTACTGAGTATTTCAATCCGACTTATTCCTTCAATTTATCCCTTCGGGGGTTGATTTCCTGCGTAGGCAATTTTTCCAAATTGGCTTTTGCCGATGGCAAAACATTGTAGCCGGACGCATCTGTGTCAAACGGAACGATGGTCATTCGTTGGTGCAACGAGCCGGAAAGTCAAAATCGTTATTGCCTTCCTCAATCGAGAAGCAACATCAACCGCAAAAAAAATCAGTTTTTCTGCTTCCGTGGTTTTTAATATCCAGCTTATTAACATCGAATTTTCAATGAAATTATTCTCTTTTGACTTTGTACAAAAAAAAATCTGAGGAATCATTGTGAAGGCACAAATTATTATGCATATTGTCAGTAGTTTGATCACGTGACTTATACAAATTTAACCCGTTACTCCCGAACAAGACAAAACAATACTAAATTTTTTGTCTGTTAGATTAAATGTATATTGTGAAACAGATTTATTGTAAGTAAATTTGTGTAATATATATGTATATATTTGTTTAATATGTGTAGCATACAATATCAAGTTGATAATTAAGTGGCCTAATTCAGTACTGTTTAAGAACACTACTGTTTTCAACATAAAAAATTTAAAAAAAAAGTGTCATTAGTCGATGATTATTCGGAAGTCGTAAGATGCGTCTGGTGTGATGTACATTACAGAAAAACATTTTCTTTATCCTGCCAACGTTTCTATCTTTATTGAGATCATCTTCAGGGCCTGGGATTTTTTAAGCATTGTTTAAATTTAACAAATATGTGTAGGATGCGGGAAAAAAATGAATTTTTATAGTGATTTTTTTATTATTCAATCAAAGTATTTGTACACACTTAAAGTTTTTGTTTTCTGCGTAATTGTGTCATTCGTTATTGTGTCAGCCAAATTGTTGAAGAATTAGTCTAATTATAGTATAATTCACCTCCAATTTGGCTTTCCTTTCCCTAATTATCCCCGTCTATATAATCCTGAAAGGATAATCAGGCCGAACCGTTACCCAAGTTTTTTCCCCATTGTCGGCTCCTTTCACCTCAAAGAAGCCGACTTCTCAAATAAAAACGTCTTTTGATACCCCCTTCTTCACCATCCCTTCAACATGCTACGTGCTAAAACATAAAACATCAACACTGACACTCTCAACATGACGCACAACCATAACACAATTAGGCAGAAAACACTTTGAGTGAGTACAAGTATTTGATTGAATATTTTTAAAAAAAGTTTGCGGTATAATAATTTTTCTCCATCCTACATATATTTGCTAAATTTAACGTTATGTAATTTAAACAATGATTATAAATCCGAGTCCCTGAAGATGACCTCAATAAAGATCGAAACGTTTGCACGGTAAAGAAAACGTTTTTCTAAAACCTCATCACATCAAACCTCACCTCACGATCTCCGAATAATTAAATTTAAAAAAAAGGTTAGACAATTTGAAATGGATTTAATTAATTAATAATTTTAATTTACAAGAATAAAGTAATTTTTTCATGTGATACATGGATTCACAGTCAATTTACTAGTTGGCCTGTAAAATACCAATATCTTACATCGTATAAAACAAACCAAAGAATATAACACAGAAGCAAGAAATAACCAGTTGTTAGTAAAGTGGTCGAACAGAATATTGAAAATGGTAGGAGAAAAGATTTGATCACGGACTTCTAAAAATACTGATTATTCCAACAACATAATTTACAGTTCATATAAACCCAAAATGATCTACTAATCGAGAGCCCTTTTTGAAAATATTGACGTTACGCAAACTCTCTGTTGATTGAAATTACGGCTTAAAATGGGATATCGTTTTCCCAGCTCCTTTAAGTTTATCCTCGAGATTCAAACAAGGCTCGAGTTTAATAAAGTGTCCATTGAGCCCTCAATTCTGTTCCTAATGCCACTTTCCTTTAGATAGGATATTAAATTCCGGCGTTGGACGATTCAATAAGTATCTGTGCCAGGGGGTGCTGTCTGACTTTCCTCTTTCGCCCCCTTTTCTTTTCCAGTCTTAGATTTTCATTCAGTACATCTCAAGAGGATACGCCTACGGTTAAAGAGCCCATTCCGTCCTCAGTGCACCAAAGTTAATTGTAGCACTTTTCCCTAAAAAAAAAGTATGAATGTCACAGTTATCGTGTGGTATTACGTTCCCAACACACTTTTCTCGTCTAACGTTATATATTCAAATAATTTATTTTATTTTTCAAATTACCTGGCGTGGGCCAGTTATGCAGCACATATTAGGCTTGACACATCCATATTCGAAAGCTTTATCAGCAGCATTTTGCTCAGACCAATATTATTATGGTTGCCAGCCGTTGGATTGTTTTATATTCTCCTTGATATAGTATGTATATCAAGCAGAAAATCGTTCCAAGTGTAAAAAGTCCAACCTGGTGCCAAATAAAGCATAAATGAATATGTAATCTAATAAATATATGTCGAAGACTAAGAGTGAGGTAAAGAGACAAAGAACTAGAGAAAAACGGATATCTAGGAAAGTCGAGTATTTCTCAGGATGGGCTCTTCTTTCGAATCCGTTATTGGGACAATAAAAACGTAATCCAGCCCTTCACATTTATTGAATGCTTAGAAAGGGCATCGGTAGCCGCGAGGGTTTAAGCAGGGAACACACCCGATGCAATGCCATGAGACGCTATCCGATGCTACCCAACGCCTTGCCACTTTTTGGTAGGGTGTGCACATCTATCCGACGCAAGCACACGTTGCGTACAATCCACAGCGTTTACCACTATCACAATCGCAACGCATCTTTTGTTCTTAATGCATTCATTATTTTGAGTAAAACCATGTAATAAATTATTAGTTAAATTTTATGAGAACAAACTTTGTGTTTGTTAAACTCAATTGTTTGAAGAAAAGTTATTCCGGTGTTTTGATAAATTCTCTGCCTAACTATCATAATTAAATAATTTTTTTAAAAACACATAATTTTTTAATCTCGTTTAATTTGGTTTACATTAAAATAACATGACGCAATTAATACAAGGACAAAATTTCATGTACATAGTTTTAAATAAACTACAAGCAACACGAGTGTCCTGTTTCGACGGTACCCCAAGAAAACGGTGTAATTTTATGAGCAAAACCGTGTAACAAATTGTTAGTTAAATTCGTTATATCCAAAAATGGTATTCCGGTGTTTTGATCAATTTTATACCAGACCATTAAAATTGTTTAATTTTATTTTTTACATAAAAACTAATGAATTTTTGATCTCGGTTAATTTGGTTTATATTAAAATTATTAATATAACGACAATAATACACGTAGTAACCTTGAAATAAATTGTTAGTTACAATCTATGAGCACAAACATAAAATTGTTTGTTCAACTTAATTGTTTTTAAAAAAAGTTATTCCTGTGTTTTTATAAATTCTCTGCCTAACCAACATAATTAAATAACTTTTATAAAAACTTTTGAATTTTTGATCTTTTTTAATTTGGTTTACATTAAAATAGGAATTACGGCATGTTGTCATTAGTATAACTACAAAATTCCATTCACTTAGTTTTAAATAAACTAAAAAAAAATTAATGTCCTGTTCCGAAGCTACTCGACGAAAATGGTATAATCTTATGCAAAACCATAAAATAAATTGTTAGTTAAATTTTATGAGTCAAACCGTTTAATATATTGTTAATTAAATTTATTATATCAAAAAAAGCTATTCCGTTTTTTTGATAAATTTTCTACCAAACCATTGAAATTAATTTTTTTTAAATAAAAACTTGCGATTTTTCGATCTCACTTAATTTAGTTTATATCAAAATAAGTATGTTGTAATTAATACAACGGCAATAATATATGTAGTTTGAATAAAAGTATGGGCGTCCGGTTCTTTTGTCTTTGACTGTATTCGATGCTACCCGACGAAATCTGGACAGTGAGATCGCAGAGCGTAGAGTTGGGTAACATAGCATAGCATCAGGCAAATGTGCACGGCGGTAATACAATCTTACGGAAAAATGGACTTTGGATTTGCATGGGGTAGCTTCGCATGGCGTTGCATCGGGTGATCGGGTGTGTTCCCGGCTTTAGGCACTGTAAGGTAAAGGTCCCGGTTTCGAATCAACGAATTCAGTTCAAATAGACTATTTTTCAAAAACAACGACACCACCAGTATGATGCTATTGCGAATTGTAAAAAAACTGCTTAAATAAACGAATATCTAAGCCGAAGTCAGACACCCCTCTCCAAATGTCGCTCAAAACAATGTCAATTTTTAATATAGACATTAAAATAACAGTACTTATTAAATTCTATTTTAGATAGATTTTTGTGTACTGAAGAGGAAGCATGACTGTTTCGAAATAGATGCAATTTATAAAAAGACAACTGGTTGTAACGGTTCTTAACGAACAAAGTAATCTACAAGACCATTCCTTTTTTAAATAACCAAGATCATTTGTCTTCTTTTCCTTTTTTGATCCGCTCCTGCGTTGCCATAACGAATTACCCATTTTCTATTTTCTAAGAAGTGGGCCCTTATCTTGGCGCAATATCTTGTGCCTGTAGCTTAACGAGAATAGGACCCAATTACCGTTCTCCACTATCTCTCAAGTGGTATACAGTTGATTACTTTCGATTAAAGCTTTATGCTGTCCTTCCTGAGTGTTCATTATATTCCAGGGAATTTACACATAAAAAACGACTGGGCACAATTCAAAATGAAAATTTAAAAAATATAAAATCACATGCTCAGAAAAAGTTATCAAACAAAAATTGAGCATAGTTATTAGTAGGTAATAAATTACACAAATATTTGGAACAGTTTAAAAAACATACTAAATTTTCTGTTGCTGAAATTATATACCTCACTTATCACATAGACTAGGACAAATAAACGGCCCTCTTCCAGGGTGTCTGGATAAGAAAAAATATCTATAGACCGTGTTAAATTACACACTTGCATTTTGATTGGAAAAGCCTTCTTTTAATATTGTTTGACGATGCAAGAAATTTTAGCTTAAAGCCATTATCTGCCCAATGACCAGAACGAAAATTTATAATTTTTGCCCTTTCACTGAAGCGTTATTTTCATTCAAAAAATGTAAATTTAATCTGGACCAGACCTCTGAATGTATATATATATATATATATATATATAT
>CM077106.1:16234845-16246462 GCA_039619505.1 Cimex hemipterus | reverse complement strand
AGAGACAGTATATATATATATATATATATATATAATGCGTTTTAATTGATTGAACTTTTAATTACCAATTACGAATACTATCTTGGTCTTAGGTGTCAGAAATTAATTATTGATTTAATTGGCCCCTATTTGTTGGGGATTTGTATAGAATTTTCGACAGAAGACAGTCAAACCAGTAAGTAACCTGACTCCGGTATGGGACGGAGAGGAAATGAGAGAGAGAGAGAGAGAGAGAGAGAGAGAGAGAGAGAGAGAGAGAGCAGGCTGACCAAAAAAAAGAAGCCAATTTTGGCAATCTAATCCATTCCAATCGTACGAAAATGAATCTTTAATGAGTACGAAACCTGGTGGAACTGGAATTACAGAATGGGAACCGCAACAGTACTACGGTTCTTGTTGGACTCTGCTGCCTATGACAGACAAAAGAACTATGCAGTGGTCCCTCTCAACACGACAGACAAGAATGACACATCAATACGGAAAACAAACACTTTGAGCGCTGAAGATGATCTCAATAAAGACCGAAACGTTGTTACGTTAAAGAATATGTTTTTCAATAACCTATGTCACACTAGACCGCATCGCACGACCTCCAAATAATTTAAAAATTAATAATTTTTTAAACTTATTGTTTAGTCTATAATAAAATTAAGAATTTAACAGAGAATCTGTTTATTCTAGAATAAAATATTTATAACTAATTGATATCAAAATATACAATAAAAGTAAAAAAACATTTATTTGGTGCGTGATTTAAAAAATCGTTAGAAAAACGGTGAACAGCAAAATATATATCCAAGGAAAAAGACCAACTTTTCTCATAAATTTTTTCTCATTTTCCTTTTAAGTTTTCACTCGATTCGTTGTCGTTCACAATCCACGCTCTCATCTGAGTCAAACGTCTTATCCAATATTAAATCGGACGGATAAACTTATCAGATCTCATCCTCCATCAATCAAGCGGATCTAAATTAAGTAGCCGGGGCTCTTATCCGGCTGACACCGGCAATATTACATATTGACGAAGGTCTGTAACACGAAACCGCCAATATTAAAGAGCAAGCAACGTTATCCTCATTAAAAGTCATCAAATGTAGCGAGAACGCTGAATGTGTTTTGTTTGGATTGGGTGTCAGTCCGGTCATATTTGATGGTCTGACATTTCACGCTATTTTGGAACCTATTAAAATTGGATGATATTTTACTCTGTCTTTTATCTTATGTGGTATGGGGGTATTTTTTAAAATAATTTTTCTGCTTTCTTTATCTGTATAAACAATACTGATGTTTTCTTTTACAGTTAATGTTAATAATGTCGACGTCGTCAGACAATATCCAAAGACTTTATATTTTTCAAATCCAATTTTGGAAAATAATTAGATCTCAAAGTTAAATTGAATGTTGACATGGCATGTCCTCTTGACGTTAACCGAAATATGATGATATTCGTAAGCACTCAGCGTTCTTTGGGTCACATCGCTAATGCAAATTCTATGAAGTTCGGAACATTTTCCTCCCCGCTGAGTAAAAAAATGACTCGTAAGCGGACAAGTATTACATTATGCAGATCGGAAGGGTGGCGGTTTTTTTATCCTCTCGTATCTCGACTACCGGGGGACAAAATTGTTTTGAATTTTTTCCGAAATATTGAAGAAGGTTTAAAAAAGTTTCACGCTTCACGTCAGTTTTATTAAAAACGCGAAAGGTGAAGATAAAATATCTAAATTCTTCTACGAACCGAAAAATACTTTTTCTGGCCTTTCTAGCTCAATCTTACTAAGATAATAAAGGTGTTGTAATAAACGTACTCTCGTATGACACACATAATAAATCGATATAGGATATTTTCCTTCTTTTACAGTCATCTAGATAATATTTTTTCAGTATTTCTACAAAAAAGAGTATCACAATTTGGACCAAGGAAATTTTTTAAAGTACTCTCTGTTCTCAAACATTACGATTTTTGTGTTAAGCCTGTTAACTTTGTCCTGTTAGATCGACGTAAAGTCTTAAGAATCGGCTAGTTAACATGATATAGGTCAAAAATGTAGTCACATTGCTATCCGCTAGGGTGTAGATAATCAACATGGCAGCCATGAATTTAACAACTGTTTTTTTTTTTTCGTTTACACGGATTTTTATTCTTAAATACACATTAATTAAATCAAACCAATACATTTCTTTTGTTAAATTCTGGCATGTCCCAACACTTTCATTCATAACATACACATCCCATGATACAAGTTAGGTATGTCGGCACGAAATGAAGGGTGTCATTTGTCAGTACTTTCGAGTGCATAGATAGTATATTGAATGAAACGATTGATTTTTCTTTTTTCATAAACTTCTCGCATCGTAGAATTTAACACAAAAGAAAACCAAAACAAATAACAAGCCTTCAAGGACTGTTTAAGGACTGCTATTTTTGGTTCTACTAATCGCCTCGCGCAGCTTTGCCGAAAAATAAACTCTATTGGAGTTAACACGAGTTAACATCTTACAAATGTCGTACAGATCTCGTTTGAAGTTGGTGGCCAAGAATTATATAGAACAGCACGACGTCAAAGTCAGCTGGGAAAAAAATGCATACATAAACAAAAGTAGAATAAATCCTGGTATATTATTCTAGATAACAAAATTCCCAAAGACGAATCCAAAACGCCATACAAATTTACTTACGTTGATAAAAATTGTTTTAATTTCAATGCTTTGTGAAAACCATTTTTCCTGTAGAATCAAGGCCCAACCAAGTTTTATTCACGTTATTCCCTAAATGATTGCACAAAAGTTATTATTTAAGTTATGTTATGAATAAAATAAGGCGGACCATAGAATTTTTAAAAAAGCAGAAGCCGAAGTGGATTGAATGATTCAATGAGAACGGAATTCTTTCTATTTCATTACCAAAACAAAACTTTGGCATTGATTTTTCGTTTCAAATTTACCTCATTATCTTTATATAAAATAATTATGCTTTTTAATGCATGCAATTTGAAAACCGATTACAATCATATTAGTAGAATTTATTCAAATCTATTAGCAAAACGTAATTTAGACAATGCATGAACATAGTATTCATTTGATTATTTTGTATTCTTATTATTTATGTATGTATTTATTTATAAGTTCTGATATTAGTACAAAAACCGTCCAATAGAGGAAAATTTTGCGTTAGTGCGTTGGATGTTAGCGGTTTACAAAAAAGTTGGTGTTTTTTTTTTTTTTTTTTTTTACGAGGGTTCGCAACAGCGGAGGTCGTATAAACCCTCAGGGTGCCGGTGTTTCTGAAAAAAAGCCCATTTGTAAGTATGTCGGGTTCGAATGCAGGGCCGCTGGATTCGAACCTGGGACCTTGACCTTACAGTTATGAGCGCCGTGTCAAAAACGAAACCTCGCGGCCACCGACGCCCCCACAATTTACAGTACAATTAATGCAGGCAGTAGAAACCCATAAAAAAAAGAATGTTTAAGAAAAGCAATGTTGTACTTACCTGTAATATAAAACAAATTGAATTTTGATCTTGCAGGCAACAATTACTTGTACAAGGAAGACAACTGGAATTTGCTTAAGGATGTTTTGCGTGCGAGAAATCAATTATTATATTTAAATTTTAAGTCTTGGTTGGATGAAAGGGACGAAGGATGTTATATCTGCAAAAGAAAAACGGTGGAAGATTTGTTTCAATTTTTTTTTTTTTTTTTTTTTTGGGGGGGGGGGCAGTTTGTCCAACTTTGGAAAACGATGGATTAATTTGGTTCCACAGATGTCGTTTGACATTCCGTGAGTATGTAGACCTTTTAACTGCGAATGATTGGTTTAGATAATTTTATGTTAATTTTATAATTTGTGTGTTAATTTACGTTTCATTTAAGTGTAACTGGTAGACGACTAGTTCTTGCCATTATAAGTTTTTTTTTTTGTTATTTTGCATTAAAAAAAATGTTAGGGGTATTCACGATCTCTGAGTTTACCCTGTCACGTCTGTTAGGTCCTGTTAGATAGAAAAAAAGATGACGTAAACTTGCAAGAATCGGATAGTCAACATTGCTCGATCCAACAGGTCACGACCAATGTTAGGTGTTGGAATGAAAGTTAAGACACATTGTTATAGTCAAAAGCTTGACAATAAAACAAAACCTTACTGTTTATCTTGACCTCAAACCCGAATACTGAAAGCACCAAAAATAATTATAACAATAAAGTCGGTTAATCTAAACCACTTAAGAAAGAACTTTATTTATATCGCGCCAGTGTTTCCGCTCAAATATATAGAACCCACTACCATTTTATCAAGAAAGGACAATACTACTAAACGTTAATCTGGGAAAAGTTTTGAAAGGCGGGGCAGCATTAACAAAGTGTGAGCGTATTGGAGTAAAACAGGACATTCAGGGACGAAACAACCTTTCCCATGTCGAACACAAAGCGTCTGTACCTGAGATGACACGTGACACCGTTCTTATCTGCCGTCGGTTTCAATTTCAACGAGATAGCATTCAATAGAGGCGTCGGCGGCAACGCTACTTTTGCCAGGTCCCCCTTGGCATTTTAACATAATCTAGAATAGGATATAGTGAATAGATCAAGGCCTAAATCCATTTAGCATCTAATCTATAGTAACATTTAAAATAAATGTGCTCAAAATATAAGTTTTGTTCTTCCATAAGGAGGTTTAAATGTCAATATAAACTCAAACTAAGAAATAAAAAACAAGCACTCGATTAAGTAACGAATATAGTAAAAGATTACACCTCCCCTATTTATTATGTTAAACACGATGTTAAGGATTTAGAGGATAGTGATGTTTAAATGTTGTGTTGTTGAATAAAAATCGGATTGTGAGATTTCTTATCGACGATTGTCGTTTTAGATCATTTTGGTCAGGCAGATCAATGTAACGGTAAGGCGGTTGTACTCATTACTCATTAGGGAAGTACACTTCGGTCTTTCAAGCAGAAATGCTATCAATGCTTGCGCCCTGAGCAGTGCTAGACACAGTAAACTCATGATAAAACAACCCTCATCAAAACTGGCAAAAACACTGCTACAATTGGAGAGGGCAAATCTCAGAGGAGTGGTAGGACTACTAACCGGCCACTGGCATCTGAAAAAACATCTACATAACATGGGCATATATAATAATGATCCCATTTGCAGACTGTGGTAATGAGGAGGAGGAAACAGCCACTCATATCATCTTCGAATGCGAAGCAACGGCTCAATGGAGGTTCAATCTGACGCATAAAAGCGACTCAGAGAGTCAATGACTTGATACTTCTGAGAAAAAGCCACAAACCCCACTTCCTAGTACCCTTGCCACCATACCATACCATACCAAGGCGGTTGTCGTCGGAAACGAATCTCGAATCTATTGTTAACCGAACAATTTGTATTTGTAATTTTTTTTTGTAAATCATAAGCCGTTGTGAAGTTTAGATCATAGAAGACTGCCGGAGTAGACGGAATCTATATAGCGCCACTATAAAAAATCCAAGAGATCATCATGCTTCAAAAATTCAGAGCCTACCTAGCGTGGAGGTCCTAAAATATGGCGAGAGATACGATTGTGTACATACATAAGACGACCCACCCGACAACAAGCTCAACACGTACAAACCTATCAACTTCACATCATTGATGTTAAATACATTAGAGAGACTGGTAGAATACCACATTCGAGAGTCAGCAGTGAAGAATAAACGTCTCAGTGAGCCACAATTCGCATACAAAACAGGGAGATAAACACAGTTAGCCCTGTGCAAACACCTAGCCAAGTCTATAAACGACAAGGAGATAACAGTTGCACTCTTACTCTTCTTGGATATATACAACGCAACTACATCTTTTCTATAAGCAATGAAAACAGCGCATTCTCGGAATAGATATGCCAATGGTTGAAAGAAGCCTAAGGAACAGGATAATCACGTCCACCTTGGGAAGTGAAACGAGGGATGTCTAAAGGAGGGGGATCTCTTACTCTTAATATGGCCGATGCAGGTTAGGAGAACGAATTGAAATACTGAAACGATAAGGATATCACTGTCTAGGTTAGGAGGACGACCTTGCCTTAGTGTTAAAGAATATTCAGACATCATGATGGATCGTACCTAGTTGACAGGTGGTACAAAAGGGAGAAGCTAATCCATTAACCTCCACACAACCATAATGATTCCATTCACAAGGAAGAGGATGCCACAATAGGTTGCCTAAAAACCCCAAATCTAATGGATTCCAAGTATCCATTTTCCAAGGAGGCCAAATATCCAGGGATCACATTACGTCCCATATTTTAATTCGGTTAGATACGTCGCTGCTTGACCACTTGAGCTATCGTCACTTCGATCCACGCGGACATCAACTTCCTATCTCAACCCCACCTTATGATTTTCCCCCCTTTTGCCATTTTTCATCTTAACTAAAAACTTATTAATTGTCGTGTATTAATTGGTCAAGCGGACCACGAAAGTAGTGATCTAATGGTTTAAACCAAGTATAGCCAAGAATCAAATCATGTTTACACGGCATTTGAAAAAGGGCAAAAAGAAGGGAAAATTCGGAAGATTGAGATGGAGAATTGATGTCCGAGTGGATCGAAGTCACGATAGCTAGAGCAGCAGCGTATTTAGCCGAACCTCGTGGGTTCGAATCCCGTGAAACTAACTTTTTCATTTCACCCAAAACCTTACAAAAAAGTCTTCAGTGAGGTCCTTTTTAGGTGAAAAAAAAGACAAAAGTGTTAGGACCACCAAGCTTTTGGTAACATTATGTTGCCATCTTCAGGGCCTATTTGTTTAATTGTTGATTGTTATAATTATAATAATAATGTATATTTTTTGCAATAAATAGCATCTGATAATGGCAGCATAATGTTGCCGAAAGCTTGGTGGTCCTAACACTTTTGCCTTTTTTTTACCTAACAAGGACTTCAATGAATATTTGAACTCTACATTGATTTCTGCAGATCGATCTACAAACATCATTTCTTACAAAAATGATTAATTAGTTGAAAGAAGTAATTTGGGCAATAGTCCACTAAATATAATCGATTATCCATAATCTAGATATACGTACATTTTAATGCGTTTAGGCATACAAAGATCCCTCTCAAGAGACTCAGCACTCCATCTATTCCAAATTAATATAACAACTTTATTTCGTTTGTTATATTTATCTAATTATTTATTTCACATGACGTAATTGTAATATTACAATTATTGCTAAAGATGTGTAGTCTGGGAAGCATAAAGCTCAGAAATGTTACCACATGTCTCCATATTAATGAATCATATCCATGAGAGCGTGAAATGACCATATTCACAAACGCATTGTCCCTTTGTGATGAAATCTACGAGGACTGTCAACGGTTGACGTCAAATGTTAAAATATCTTCCTTCTGTCAGTCATGGCAATAAGAATCCCTTGATTTCTTAAATGTCCAGTCAGAATTATTTTAGAATAGAGAAGAAAACGTACATGTTATTCATTAAAAAAATAACTTACTCTTACATCATTTATAATTTTTTTCCTGCTCAAACTAGTTTCACTAACCTACAGTGTGTGAAAATATTGATTTGGCAAAGGAGTGCTTTAAAATGAAAAATAAGCAAAAACAAATATGAAACGATATCAATAACACTTTTATAGTTTTTTATTGTTAATAATTATTGATTAAGGAACAAAACGGAAAAAGTATAGTGAATTTAACTAATATATTTTTTACTATTGAAGTAGCGTTTGTGACGAAACTGAAAAATATATTGTGGAACAACCTCAACTCCCTGAATTTCAGCAATGACGGCATTAGTATGCAACAAATTTTAATTTATAATTTGACGAGTGGTGAGGAGCGGTCTATTTTGTACACATAAACCTTCCACTTACACGGCGCTTTGAGTATACTAAACCAGCAACGCCGATAGGTCTGGCAAAACTGTTGGCATGTGCGCCTTTAAACGAAAGATTTTATTGGCCAACTCTTATTGTGATACAAAATAGTACAAGACCATCTTTTCTTTTTAATCTTATATGTATATGTATATACTATTTCTTATCGGTATTATTTTCTTATTAAAAAGTGAATAAATTGAAACAAAAGTCTATTTAATTTTAATAACCAAATACCCACATTAAATCAACTATTGTAGCAAAGATTTAAAAACTATAATAAGTTTTAATAAAGTAAAATAATTCTATTCATGCCAGGAGATACAAAGTCTGTCCGATCGTAGTGAAAGATTAAATCATCACTGATACTTTTATCTAATCATTTTTATCAAAATTCTTAAAATGTTACTCTAGAACGGCTTGAGTAGCATATACGGGTCTGATGCCGATACCAACTATCCTGTTTAATTTTCAATGATTATAAAAAAATTGGTAAATATATGATTAGGAAATTAAAACATTTGGACATGACCCAAAATAGTCGTATTATCATGTAATAAAATTGAGGAGATAGTTATCGTTTGCCAATAGGCTAGTTAATTAATTTACATATTTTTGTGGGTTTTCTTGTCCAAAGTATTTTTATTTTGAAGAAAGTGATTGATTATTTTTATGCAAAGTCTGTTGCGACGGAAAATAAGTGCCATGATTGGGAATCGAACCCACAAAATCGGATTGGTACCCCGAGTAATATAATTAATCAATTGCTTAAAAATAAATAATTGACACTTTCAAATGTTATCAAATTACATCATTTTTAAAATGTCAACAAGTGAAATTGATACAGTTTTAAAATGCATGTTCTTTATAATTTATATCAGGTCTTTCCGTTGGTTTATTTAAATTATAAATTTAGTTATAAATTATTAAATTTTATTTTAATTAAACTATAGTTAGATTTTCTACCCGTAAGTTTGAACTGATTTGGTCCATTTTTACCGACGTTGCAAAATAATTTGTTCCAACCACTGATACACTGGTAAATCAATCCCTCTGGAAAAAGCTCGTATTTTCAACAGTGAGATTTTCAATTATTGCGCTAATATCGGTCGAGAAAATAGATACGGACTGCTCAACTGGGCATAAACTATTCAACCGTAATCGATTTGCCCGCGTTGAACCATAATGGAACGTGTACGTCCAGAAATAACCCGTCATAGTCCACCTACAGCGGGAGGATTTCGATTATCATTGAACTATTTTGGCAGTAATGTTCGAATTCAAATTTTAAAAAGTACACAGTTAAAAAAACAAAACAAAGAGATACGTGTCGATTACGAATGTGAACTCGTGGGAACTAACATTTACAAGAAACAATAACGCTTACCTAAACGAACCCAAATAAATTTAACTATTAGTTAAAACAAAACTGAACCATATTTACATAGAGAAAGAACTGTACCAATCACGAATCTATTTAACGAATAAGAAATTAAAACAGCACTGAAACGAACACAAACTATTAAAATTAACATTGAATTAAGTAACCCACTTGACGAAAATTGTATTACGCCACTACAGACCAATGTAGAGAAAAATACATTGGGCAGAAAGGAAGAAAAAGAACAGGGCACATATTAAAAGATAGTTTAGGGACACTGTCAAAACTCAAACTACGCGGTTCACCACACAGAAAACCAACAAGCCCGAAACAAATAACATTTCATAAAAAAATAAAAGATCAAAACTAACAATGTTATGATCGTTATGGCGACAGGGATCTGCTCCGAGGAAGAGAGGGGCGATCATCACAAACATTGGGAAAAAGAGGAGATAAGGCAATCCGGGAAAGGCAGAAAGACAACCGTAATGTTTACAGTTTTGTGCCATATTGAAAGATTCAAGCTGCGGCATTTGCGATTCATTTCGGCTAATTTTGTATCATTGTTTAAAGTTTTTTTACAACTGAACATTGCCTGTTAATAGGTTACCGTTGTGGTAGAAAAAGAATTTCTCCAGTATTGTTTACTTCTCGTTTGTATCTCACTAAGATGAGGGCTTTTTTTAAATGTATTATTTCGCTCACGTTATTTTTAGTTTCTTTTATTGTATAAGATTCACCCCTCACAACAAACTGATGAGCACATAGGGGTCAGCGGAGGCCAAGCGGTTAACGTCCAACTCGGATTTGCCACGCTAGTAATCTTGGGTTCGAATCCTGCCGTAGCCCATGGTTTTTTAAATGAAAATAAAATGATAAATGAATTACAACGTGGTTTAGTCTATCGTAACACCGAACGGGTACTTGAACGCTAAGCCCACCATTAGTTTACCGACTTATTCATGAGCACACAAACAACAAACCACATATAACATTTAAATCTTACAATACACAATACCCCTTAAATGACAAATAAACGTACAATCTCAATGATAATAGAAACCAGACTTAATCCACCATAGGCACAACACAAAAAAATAACAGGCATGTAAAAGAGTCTCGATTCCACAGTTCCAAGTTCATCACCTAGAACATTATCAAGGCCAGCAAAAAACTAAATTTATGTTTTACTGCCAACAGATTTCAATAAAATACATTACTCAATAAATAAATATTTTAAACAAATTAATTTTACATATTACACTCTGGCTATTATAAATTTAGAAGCTTAATAACTTCCAAATCGTTTATTAGAAAAATATAGAAAAGGTTAAATATATCTACTTGACCAAGTTAATTATGCAATAAAAATAGTTTAAATTTTAACAAAAGTGAACGTAGAAGTTTCAGTGGATTTTGGTGTTCTTGCCTTTTGATGGTATTTTCTTCTGGTACTAATGAACAGATCAATTTTATTTAATATTAACGAATGATAATTTTTTCTACAAAGAAATCCAATTTTACAAAGCATATATATCAAGTTTTCCCACCGTCTTTTATTATATTTATCATAAGGGTAATTGTTGTATTTTAATTGGCTTCGAACGTCGGCCTTTGCTTATCCTTTAATCCCGGTTCCAGAGATACATCCATGCGACAAAGCTTCCCTCTTTTTCCTCTTTTCTTCTTTCATCCCATTAATACTGACACGGATTACAGAAGTGGCGTTTAATTACATTGAAAAGCACTCGAGTGTGGCAATTTGATTAATTAAATAGCCGACCTTTAAAATGCCCGGCATGATTTAAGAGGTACTTTAAAAGCCTCGTTTTTCTAAAATGGTTCATTTCTGAATTGCAGGAACGACTGTTCGGACGGCAACTAGCTGGAGGACGGAGCATAAAGCGGCACGCACTTTAGGCATAATCATGGGCGTTTTTATGATATGCTGGTTACCCTTTTTCCTTTGGTGAGTACCTTTAAAACTCAATTTTTCCTTATTCTTGTGAAAAATTTTCTATTCGTTTGTTTCATTTCCATTCAACGGATAGCATTATTTATGTAATTTTTTTACTGTTGTTTCTTGTCCGCCGGTGATCGAGATTTTGATATCAAAAAACAGTGAAGACAGTGCAATGGAGTTGAAGCGGCCGTGTTTAAGTTCACAGACTTATGGTTGGGGTCAACAAGCGGCTTTTTGATGTTCGAGCATTTGAAGTTATAATTTTTTCTGTCAATTTTTGTTATTTTGTGCTGTTTTCTCACTCTCTCTCTCTCACTCTCTCTCTCTCTCCCTCTATCTCTCTCCCTCACTCCCTCTCTCTCTCTCTCTCTCTCTCTCTCTCTCTCTC
>CM077106.1:16215098-16229845 GCA_039619505.1 Cimex hemipterus | reverse complement strand
ATCGTTTATGTTTTGAGCCGTTTATGCTTTACCTCTTCCGTTGCCACTGTACGTTTAACAAAATTGAATTAACGGATTGTAACTTTATTGTAAGAAAGAATGGAGTAACCTATTATCCGTGTTTGTGCAGCAAATGAACGTCTTCCGTTAAAAACAGACACACTTTTAAGTCTCTGTTCGTTTTATATTTGTGACTGTTAAGCTTGCATTGTAAAACTGGCGTTAATTAAACCAGGGTCTTCTGGTTAAACAAGACAAACATGAATATTCAATAATTTGACGAAGGTTCAAGTGGGGTCAGCTTGTTTTGTCATGTGTGTAAAACTTACTCATGGCAATTGAGTTTATGGATAAAAATTGAATTTTGTTAATTTAAAATTATACCTACAAAATGTATAAATACTAAAAACGTTTTCAGTATCCAAAACACTGAAAAGATTAGTTACTTATTAGTTGGTAACGATAACGGTAACGATCAATAAATTTATATAAGTATACGCGATTCCTGATCATGATGTTATAAAGTACAAAACGGGTTTTATTATTAATTTAATTGTATTTATGTTGATTACACGTGAAAATGTTAGTAATTCTATAATCAAACTGAATTTAATAGTTTAAATTTTCATGTTTGATATCTGATTACAACTTTTTAATCCTTTCAACACTGATTTCCTCTTGATTCCATTCACTGCTACATTAGTTAATGTCCTTGGTTTCCTATTTTCCACTTCCCTCCATGGTTATAAAGAATCGTAAATAATTAAAACCTTTCCAATTCACTAGTTTTCGTGTTCCGCTTGACCAATTAATGTATTTCATTTAATTAAGGTTTTTAGATGAGATAAAAAGTCAGTGTAGCGAGCCGGATTTGAACCAACGACCTCGGGTAGATACGCCGCTCCTTTACCCCTTGAGCTATCGTGACTTGGGAATCACTTGGACACTAACTTCCCATCTCTACCCCGGCTCGCGATACTGACTTTTTTATCTCTACTAAAAACCCATAAATTACGATTCCTCTGTCATATTCCAAAATAAAATTGCTGTAAACTGACGGAACTGAACTTCCTTCTTTGAAAAAAATACTATTCCACGATAAAAAATTACTCACGACCCAACACACCGAATGAATCTGTGCCAATGCCACAGCACCACACGGGTGTCTGTCTCGATGTGCGTTGATACATTTTTTCCGTACGCTGCAAAATGGGGCGCTGCACCACCTCAAGTCCCACGAGTAGGTGGTGCCCCAATCTACGCCTTGCCAAAAGTTATAACGATTCACAGAGTAACAACTGAAAAGAACAAAATGAGTGGCCACTTTTTACCTTTCTGTAAAAAATTAAAAAAATAAACCCTAAATGTAGGATATTTAGATACCTTATGTGGCATCAATTAATGCCGTAAATCAAGCAATAAGCCTCCCAATTTTTGATTGCAAAGAAAACAAAAAACTTCGTTAACAATTTAAATTAAAATTTAAGAGAATGAATATCACTTTCTCTTTTTTCGCAACCTGCTCAATTATGTGAATGGTGGTATGAGGTAAAGTGGTTTATGGTTTGTCATAAAAAAATAACTTAACTAATAGTCCGTGTATACTACACACCTTAATTATTGATTTTTATGTGAGTGCGTTAGTTCTTTTTAGCACTTGGACTATTCACTGTTCTTTGATGTGATTTGAACTTTCAAGTTTATCGACTTTACTGCTTAAAATTCATAATAACTCATATTACCCCCAAGGTATGATAGCCCTCTTTTCTACAAAATGCTCGTTGTATTTATTTCGTAGCAATTTAAACACCCTTGAAGGTAATGATATTTAACCCTTTCCTCAAAAAGCAGGTCATAATAAAAAGAAAATCCTTCTTGACACGAGAGTTATTGATCTTGAGCGAAGTTCTCCCTTAGAAACGGTTAACGGAGATTCTTAAAACTCCAGCCCCTGTCACTGTGGCACTCAAGAACAGTCCAACGTTCTAAAGTTTCTCCAAAGAAGTTACACGTGAAAAGGAGAGACCTCTGACATTTTTCGAGTGATATACTGTTGATTATTTTTTATTAAAACTATAACCTTTTGTTAACAAAAAGTACTATATAAGAAGTATACCGCTCAGTTTACTGCTATCGTATTTTTTATACTTTTAGATCTGCTGTATATGATATAATAATAAGAATGCAATAGCATAATAATAAGACAATTCAAGCAAAGAACAAATTGAGTAAAACATCAACATACTTAATGCATGGTTAAGCAGATAGTGTCACTTTAATGCAACCGTCTGACTGCCTAATTTGGTTCATAAATTATCAATTCAGTGCGTGTTTATTGTGTCAACCATCTGGATAAATGAGAATAATTTCTTATTCAACAGCGAAAGGGTTGATTTTCACAAACGACTCTGCCTGTACGGCACAATGGTGCCATATTTTACTTTATCTTTATTATTCTTTAATTACTTAGTTTGGTGAATTGCTAGAAGTAGGAAATAAATTTACGTTAACGGTTTTTCCTTCAGGTCATTCTTCTTCTCAAGGTCTTAATTATATTTCTTTCTCCCCCTTGAACAGTAGGATATGTCAAAAACAAAAGCGACAATTTTTAACATTGAATTGTTCCCAATAGAATAGACAATTTTAAACTTGACAACATTTTATATGTTGCTCTGTTATCAGCTAACAAATTTCCTTCGATGAATTAAACGGGCCTCCGCTCAGGCGAAAACTCGTTTCGAAAAGCGATAAAACTCGCCGAAGAACAAAGGTCGTCACAGCGGTTTTTCCAGTATGAATTATTACTTGAGCCCCGGTTGAAAGTTGGATAATCTATTTGTCCTCGGCTAACTGGACGGGGTATGGATCACACAAACGATTTTCTCCCTCTCGATTAGTAATGATAGAACAGACGGGGGAGGAAACACGTATGTCACGCACAATAGGATTGCGCTACGGACCCCTCCGCGTGGCACAATGGAACTGCTTGAGATTAATTAATTCTAAATTCCAGGATGATCGCAGGTAATTTCCGGAGTCAATAGGCTTCATCGTCTCAATAATCAAAATGGGAATGGCTTCTTTCTTTGTTTAATAAAAGAAGGCAAAATAAGAAATTTTCATCGTAATACACTACACAACATTGTATTCATTTGAATGCACTAACCACCACTACACAGACAATTTACATTTTAACAAGCTTAACGACCCCCCACCAAATATTCTGTTATAAATTTTTCAATTTGTTCTAATCAAATGCTTCAAGAACTTCATAAAGGCTTTACAAAGGGCTTGACTGTTCCTTTTGTCATGATCTAGAAGAGTAAAAGTAAAGATTTTTTAAGATAAACGAATTTTATTTAGTATTTCATTTTCTATCGAAGATGAAAAAGAAGCTTTCATCAATCAACTTTCAAGACAGATCTACATTTTTGAAACTATTAATCATTTATGAATCATGAAACAAGTTAGAATGTACTTAACCAATCAAACTGTTATATTTATTTTTTTTAATCCTAACAGAGCTTTAATCCTAATATAATATTAGAATCTTACACAATAATTAGTATAATAATAAAGCGAATAGCAGCGTCGGAGGCCGCAACGGTTTAGGAGTTGACACTCTCATCACTGTAAGGTGTCTCCGGTTCGAATCCAGCCTCCTTGCATCGGAACCCGACATACTTACAAATGGGCTTTTTATAAAAAAACACCGACACTTCAAGAGTTGTGGTTCCCGAGTACTCTTCGTCAACAAGACTGACAAGACTGACTAGAGGATCTTTACCGTCTGCGTCTAGCCTATAAGGCCTTATGAGACGTTTTGATTCTCAAGATGAGAGCTGACGTAATTCTGCATACGACGGATTTGTGTTACCGCCGCAGCGTTGGTGTAGAGGCGTACCACCCCTAGGGGTTGTTACAACCACGCTCTCCGCTTGTCCCCGACAACGGTTTCGGATTCAAGTGATTACTACCCACCCCCTAGATGAACACTGCCTACGGTCAAAGGTCTCTTGTCGAGCTCAACGTACGCCTGTCATGCGCATACGAGGGACGCCGTAGGCCTAGCCTAGGTGGTCCGATCCTTCGCTTCCCCTAGGGTACCACGCCGGTCATACGCACAACAATGCAAAGCATGCTCGAGTCAGAGAAGCCGATTCACTACCCGCTACCATTCGCTTACACACGCATTCGAGAGACTGTATCATGATCATTACGTCCTCAACTCTTACATGTTGTCGCCCGGACTATCCTCTCAGGGTTATTTGCTACGAGTTTCGGCATTTCACCATACTCTTTCGACCTGCAGAAATTTCAGAATTTAGCACAAAAGCACTATTCACGTTTAATATAATATAAAAATATCACGATAGCTCAAATGGTTAGAACAACGGCGTATTGAGCCGAAGGTAGTGGGTTCGAATCCCGCTCGTGACACTAACATTTTCATTTCAACCAAAACCTTACATAAATAGATTAAATAATTAAAAGACGTAATTTGATCAATAGGCCACTGAATATAATGGATTTAAAAAAATATGTTGATCATACACATCTCAATACTGGCCTATACGTGATATTATTATTTTGTACTTTTTTACGTTTGTCTTATATTGTTAAGGAAGTGTTAGATGCATTAAATTTAAATCCAATCAAAATATTGTAGGTACAATTTAAAAAGTTGGTTTTCTGTTTTTCAGGTACGTGATAACGACCTTGTGCGGCGACGCATGCTACTGCCCCGACATGGTGGTCACCGTGCTGTTTTGGATCGGTTATTTCAACTCGGCCCTCAACCCGCTCATCTACGCCTACTTCAACCGGGACTTCAGAGAGGCGTTCAAGAACACGCTGCAGTGCGCCTTCCCCTGCTGCCCCAAGCAAGACTCGCCCGTGCAGTATGTCTAGAACAAGCACACCCCATCACCTTTGTGTTGCCTCCCTTTGCACTTAGAGGTACGTCAGAGCGGGTTGCATGGCACCGATACATGGAGAGAAGGACAAATTATCGGGGCTCGTTATTCAGACATCCGACCAAATTATATAATGAACAAAAATGTCAACCTTTATTTTCACTCTACCATCTACCAAAAAAGCATATTAACCAATAACTGCTATAAGCTAAACAAATATATCTATCGATTTAAACAAATATCTTTTATAAGATCGCTAAAGTCTGTTCTATTTTGTTTTACTTTTTAATATTTTATACATTGATTGAATTTTCATTTTCCTAAAACGGAATTTTTTTTAAATTAAACATTTGAAATTATTATGTAACTCTATTAATTTCTATTCAGCTGTTTTGATTCTATTTTTTTTAATTTTTAAATGTATTAATGATTACAATAAAACATAGATTGATAGATTATCGTACAATATCTACCGTCTTACTAATTACATATGATTTTGACGGTATTAGCATATCTCTGGTACGCCAGAATGAATCAAAAGTAGTGTGAGGGAAATATGTGGACATCCAATGACAAGATGGGGAAATAACATTCTTTTAAAATATGTACCCAATATACATTTTAACTGGTCTAGTTATTTTTAGTTTAAACCTGTCGTGGTTGTGTTACTACTTTTTAATTATTAATATGGGAGACACTTTGTTATGACCATATTGAAATTATTCCTTTCATGTAACTTCAAATTTTCCTAACGGACGAAGCTGTTTTGCACGACCCTAATTCTTTCGATCAAGCATGGTTTTGAGCTGGAGAACACATAGATATTTTCATTGTATTGTCTCTAGCAAATTCCGGTCGAAGAATCGCATCATGCATGGTTTTAGACCGGTGACAGAAAAATGCGTCAAACGATAAAATTATTATCGACAAAACATAAATATTCCCGGTAATTTTTATCCTTTGACTTCCACGAGACATTTAGCCCATAAGTCGTATGTATGTATGCATGAAAACATTCATTGGACGCAAAATGTATGCCGAGATTCCCCGCATAAATTGTGAAAAAGGATTGTAATTTAACGATAGTTGTATAAAAGGAAAAATTAAATAGTTTATAACAGGTTTTGTTTTCGAATATAAGACATTGTTATCCATTTCCTTTTTTTTTCTGTTACCATAAGCACAATTGTATTTACCCATGGCAAGACCTTTCGTAACCCAAACTCAGCATCGTGTGATTTTAGAATGCATTTGTCTTGTGATCGTCCAATCCATCATTAGTTTGTTAACGAAGTTCACTCATTAAAGCTTTTTGTGTTTTAGGTTTAATTAGGGAAGAGAAGAGATGACTGTATAACAGGGTTTAGTGAGCACTGAGGCACGCAATTGTGCTGTCGTTATCCAAGCACACATCAGAGCACAAAACCGGCCTGGTGTTATCTATAAAACGCGGCGGATTTTATGTGATAAGACGGTTAGGCGATGATTATTGAATTGTTATAAATAAAATTGGAATGAAAAATCTTTTACAAAAGGAAAAGCAATAAAATTGTTTTTAGACATTTCATATTATTGTATAATTTGTATTGTTACAAATCCTCCCAAGATTTTGCTGTTTATGTAATGTACAAAATCAACGTTTACCTCGTGTACTGGGTATATTTTTTTAGAAACCGATAAAAAAAATCTTTAATAATTTGTTGAGGCATGAGATGTTATATATATAATGTAAATAAATGGATATTTTAACAATATAGATAGATTGAGTGTTAAATATAAGTTTAGAGTGTAAACTAAAGACTGCTTAAAATGGTGCAGTTTTCGGACAAAGGAACGACCTTGTAATTAGTTATTTTTACTATATACCGTTGATATAAATATCATGCTTTGCAAAAAGCTCGTCCTTTGTCCGAAAGTCGTTACGGGTATTTATAATAATTGTTGTTTCGCTGTATAAAGAATGTATATAAAAATATATATATCTATGATGTTTTGAACATTTTTTGTGATGAATGGCAACCTTCTACAATGACAATTTAAGTTAAGTAAACGTTTATCAGTTGTTTTATTGTAAATAGTTAATGGCAAATGACAGCGGTGAGCCCGCGGTTATTTGACTGGACAAAGCTAATTCTAAAAATTATTAAAAACATGTTAAAAGCAAGGCAAAGGTGAGGATTAATTAAAAATGAAATAAAAACTGTTAGGGGTATACCTTCCTATTCATATCACAGCCTCTCGCTCTTATGAATGTGTATTGAATGGACAATGTGTGATTAACTATGATTTATGTATGGACATGACGCTGTGTTTACTTTGTATAGTGTAACTGCCCTTAATTTGGTATAAATCAAATTTTTAAAAATAACTGCTTTGATATTTATATGGGATTAATAACGAAGGACGTTAATTTTAGAGGGGGAACTTTCATATTTTGACAATGTGAATAAAATCATGGTTTATAAAATATAAAATGATATCAATTTCAAAATATGCCCCGCTGTCGAAAATGATATACCACGAATTCTCAAATTTAAAAATTAGGAATAACAACAACTAAAGATGATTCGCCGAACTAACTAGATTTCAAACTATTTAATGAGCAATATGTATTTCAATCGTTTAAATCAATAACTTCAACTTAAAATTAATTATTTATATTTAGTATGTTTAATTAAAACTTAAGTTTTAATATTTAAACAATGTCCACTCATTGCACGTAAAAACCTAAGTAATAATAAACTAAGCTTTAATGACATTGAAGTCCATAGGGTGGTTGATAGTACTTTTATTTATGTACACACTCATTATCACTAGAACGTGCTTTACAGAAAATAGTAAGTTGTAAAAAATCTTTAATATTGGTTACATTGTCAGCACATCGGTAAATAATTCAACGGACATTAATGAAAACAACGTTCTGTAATATTTATTGTTTCTGAGTTGATGTTGGATGTTGGTCTGCGAGTCGGTGAACTCATGGTGAACCGAAAGAGGGTCGGATTGGATCCGTTCTAACGCAAACACGTTTCGGCATTGCGCCATCTTCGGTGAGTGTCTGCTACTCTGTCGGCCCATAGGGGCGTTTGCGTCTAGTGGGCGTGGTCATGATGTTCATTGGTCGGTCGGGTTTTTGGTTATTATTTGCCGGTTTTTTTGGGAGGGGGTGTTGTTGTCTTATGAAAATTGGCGTTTCGTATTACGTAATACTTTTAGTGGTTGGAAAGTGTGTGACTGTAAGTATGTTTGCACGTTTTGTAAGTTTTCCTTTTTAAGTGTTTATTTTTTATATTTCTCTAGGCTCTTCGGTAGGTCCGTCCTTTCTGGAGTGCCGGTGCTTGTCATGCTTGTTTCTATTTTGTTTGGTAATTGTGATGCATTAAGAATGGCAGAATTTGATTTCCCACCGATGTCTTGGAAGGATCTAAGACGTTTTGTAAATCGACTCTTAATTTCCTTCCATTCTGTCCAATGCATGTGTCTCCGAATTGACACGTGATGCTACAAACACCCTTTACTGTCTAGCGGGTTAGTTGTGTTTAAGTATCTTTTTGGTAGTTTAGCTGAGTCATAGCTGGTGCTAAATGCTGTTTTATGACGACTATATTGAACAAGTTCTTTAATCTGTAGGTTTCTTTCCCTGTATATGTGAATATTATCCTTTAGTTGATTTTTTGTGTGTGTGTTTTAGTAGTTTCTGGATGGTGTTTGTTTGTGTTAGTTTTTTATTGCTAAATTTGTTATTGTTTGTAGTTCTTTGTTGTAATTTTCAGTGTTATGTGGGATTGCTTTTAGTTTGTGGATCTAGTGTCGTAATGCGGCAATTGTGTGGTGTGGGTGGTTGGCTTGCACTTTTATGATGTAGTCGGTTGCAGTGGGTTTTCTGTATATTTGTAATTCGATTTTGGTTGGTTCTCGGAGTGTCCAAGAAGTTGATGCTGTTGTTCTCAATTTCTACGATGAATAATGTTTCTGTGTATCGCGATTGAATCTCTAGGTACGTTTTCTGAAGAGTTGCCTGTTATATAATATGTCGTGGACGTATCAAAATAGATGGAGTGTTTCGTTCTGAGCCATTATTTTTGTGAAACGGTTCTCTTCAAGGTTTTGGAGAAACACTCCTGCAAGAATGGCCGACATTTTTCCTTCAACCCTAGACAATCATTATTGAATTTAGTGTAGTTGGGTTCAATGGTTACTTTTGTAATTTGTGCGCGTATTTGTTGGATGGAGAGATGGAAGGATGTAGGTTTGCTATGTCAAAGCAGCCTACCTTGGCAGATGAGGGATTGCTAAGTTGTTGATTTTTTATCAGGTCTATTCGTCTATTAACGCAGAATGTGTTTTTTAATTTTAAATTGAATTTTGGTATATATTCTGTAAACTTTGGTTATTTGAATGCTGGGGTTGGCCTGTAGATGGCTATTGGAAATATTAGGTTTTTACATTTCTTGGAGTGAAGTAATGTTTAAGATTCTTCGAGGTTTATGATGAGGAGACAGTTGTTTATTGTTTTTTGTAATAAAAATTATCGTTGTAGTAGGAATTATATTACGAAGCATATTGAAACGTTTAAATATGGATGTACGCTTATTATAAAATACACACGGATAAATATCACTTATTCTTCCCAAGAAATGCTATTAAATTGCTTGACAATTGAATAAGATTTATTTGGTCATCTGTAACCATGGTTCATATAGTTTCGGTGAAATTCAGGAGCAACATTTTTATACTGGAATTGTTCGTCGGTGAAATGTGAAAATCCTTAATTCACTTACTCTGACAGGACAATACTTTAAACTAATTTCAAAAAGTTTATACAATTATTAAAAAAATTAACAATATTATTCTCATTATTGAAATTGACATAAATTTTTAAATACAAACTTGTTAAATTACTTGATATCCGGCTGAACCAAGAGTAACTTGCTCAACTTTAGTTTGGAAACTATTCAGCATCTTCAACCCTAAGATTTAATCAGCGGGGACTGAATCTTTCTTACTGGTCTCGAACAAGTTCCTTCTTTAAATTTACGTCCTTTTTCAATTTTGGTTTTTAATTAAGTAACTTAAGCTTAGGAATCAATAAGTGATGCTTCCGAATCTTCCATTATAGTAAAGGATTGTTATTAAAGAGAAAATTATCAAAGTATATAGTTAACTATAAAAACAGCGTCGCGAGTTCTAAATGTGTGTTTTATGACCTCTGAGAATGGGATTTTGTTTGTTGTACATAAAAAAAAAGAATGTTGTGCCCCTAAAAAATAATACACCGTTCGAGACAATCGCATACTGTAAACGTAGGCTTTTTTATTTTCATATGTGATCCTCATTCGTATTCAGAAAAAATGTTATAAATTTAGTTTCTTTTATACAACACATTGTTAGTCATGCAATCCAGAAAAGACACAATTATAAAGCGTATATTTTGAACAATAAGTATTATCAATATGTATACATGTTGTGTATGCATAAATGTTTGTTAGTTTTCCTTTCGTTCTATTCATCGGATGATAATTTATGAATGTCTTTCATAATTGTACAAACACGACAAAGAAACGGAAAATGCAATAAAAAAAAATAATGTATCTATGTTAGACACTAGGAAAAACAAATAAAACCATTAAATACCTTATTATTTGGGTACTTTTTTAATTCCGTTCATATTTTCCCATATTTCCAAATATTCAGTGCCAAATCTACAATGCCCAGCGAAGACACCTATACAAAAAGGACGAATGTAAGTTTACTATGACCTCGTGCTTGCGTTTGTTTATGAAATTTAATCAATCGTAAAACGGTATGTTGGTACTCTGTAAAACTAAGTTAACTTAAGAATATATTTCTACAACCGTGAAATCGAGGTTATATAATAAAAAATTTAACATTATTAATTATTTAGTTATCTTTGTAGGTATCTATTGTCATATATTTACTCAATTAATTATACACATTTTTTTTCGAAATTAAAAGCTTTCGGCTAAATACCACTTGAGCTACTTGATTTCTATCATTTGACTTCCCGTTTATTCCAATGGTCAATAAAGGTAGTTCAAGTGGTAGATCAGCGGCGTATTTAGCCGAAAGTCATGGGTTCGAATCCCGCCTTTGACACTAATTTTTCATTTCGAAATCATTGTGAATAATTCATTGAGTAAATATATATTTAAGAATAAGATGATAAAAATAAATGACATGAAAAAAACATAATTCAATGTTATAGGGCCTTTAATTAAGTAATAATAGAGGTAAGTTAAATGGTTACCAGTTGAATACATACACAATACACAAAAAAAACAAGTACAAGAATAATAAATATTCGTCACTTAGATGTACATACAAAAAACAGTTGGGTTATGTCAGGTAAAGTCAACGTGTATAGTGGTTTTTCTTATAATCCTGATGAAACTGCTTTAAACAATCTATTTTGCATAGTATGTAATTTTCTACATTGCACATAAGGAAAATCATGTAGTGATAGTCTAGCATAACTAACAATGCAATTTGTATTTTTACTCTTAATAACTAGCATAACCACCCCTGGCCTCGCAGAGGGCCTTACAGCCGGGACCACACATACTCGATGCAACGCCATGCGACGCTACCCGATGCTACTCGACGCCTTGCCACGTTTTGGTAGGGTGTGCGTCAAACGTACGCCACTTGCAGTCACAATCGCAACGTCTCTTTTGTTCTTAATGAATTCATTATTTTGAGTAAAACCATATAATAAATTATTAGTTAAATTTTACGAGCGCAATCATGTAATAAATTATTAACTTTCATGAGCATAGACATGTAATAAATCGTTAGGTAAATTTTATGAGCACAACCATGTAATAAATTTTTACCTAATTTTAATTGTTTTAAATAAAATTATTCCAGTGTTTTGGTAAATATTCTGTCTAACCATTATAATTAAATTAAAAAAATTAACTAAAACTAAAGTTAAAAAGTTTGAAATAAACTACAAAATTAAGCGTGTCCTGTTCTGACGCTACTCGACGAAAATGGTGTAATTATATCAAATAAATTGTTATTTAAAATTAATTGTTTTAAATAAAATTATTCCAGTGTTTTGGTAAATATTCTGTCTAACCATCATAATTAAATAATTTTTATAAAAACTTATAATTTTTTGATCTCGTTTAATTTGGCTTACATTAAAATAACATGTCCCAATTAATGTAACGACAAAATTACATGTACTTAGTTTGAAGTAAACTACAAAAAATATGAGTGTCATGTTCTAACGGTACCCCTCAAAAATGGTGTAATTTTATGAGCAAAACCATGTATTAAATTTTTAGTTAATTTCATTTTATTCAAAAATGGTATTTGGTGTTTTGAACAATTTTATGCCAAACCATTAAAATTATTATATATATTTTTAATAAAACTAATGAATTTTTGATTTTGATTAATTTGGTTCATATTAAAATAAGTATGTAATTAATATAACGACATAATACACGTAGTTTGAATAAAAATATGTGTCCGGTTTTTTTTGTCTTTGATTGTACTCGATGCGACCAGACAAATTCTGGACAGTGGGGATCGCAGAGCGTTGAGTAGGTTAGCGTAACATAGCATCGGGCAGATGTGAACAGGGGTAATGCAGCGTTATGGAAAATATGAGTTTGGATTTGCGTTGGGTAACGACGCATGGCGTAGCATCCGGCAGTTGTGAAGGGAGGTAATGCAACCTTATGGAAAATGACAATTAATTACGGTATTTTGGTCAAAATGAAAAAAGTCAATGGCACGAGAGGGATTCGAACTCACGACCTTCGGCTAGATACGCCGCTGCTCTACCACTTACTTCCTACTGTCAAGACCTCGATCCAATCGGACATCAACTCCCCATCTCAACCTCACCTTACGAGTTTTCCCTCCTTTTTCCATATTTCAAGTCGTGGGTTCGAATCCCTCTCGTGCCATTGACTTTTTTTCATCTCAACTAAAAACCGTAATTAATTGTCATATATTAGTTGGTCGAGCGACCACGAAAATAGTGAACTTATGGAAAATCTGAGTTTGGATTTGCGTCGGGTAACGTCACATGGCGTGGCATTGGGTAAGTGTGTTTCCAGTTTAAGTCTCCTAGGTATCGATTAGATAAGGGACCGGATTTCGTCTTGTGAAACAGAATCCCTCGGTCGAGCAAATCCATGCATTCCCAAGAAGTTCTACTCAACAAATGGAATGAAGTGACCACAGCTTTCAGGACAATTTTCTCAATGCGCCTTAGTGCAGACCAAGTTCTATTTTGTATAACAGATAATCAGTTCGGTGCGGATGTTGATTCCACCCCACACAATAACTGTCTGTCTTTGAAAAGTTTATGGCTCCCGAATGCCACATGAAGCAAAGCGTTTTCAACGTCTTCTCGACGCAAGGTTGCGATCATCTGATGGCTACAAACCAAACCGACGCTCATTTGTTAAAAGAAAAGAACCTCCAGTGTTCAAGCGCCCAAGCGAGATGATGATTTGCATAGCCTTTCTGTGCTTCTCCAGTTATAAAGAACTTGATGCGGGATATCTATAAACGAACATTCTAGTAATGCCATTTGATGACTGTTTTACAGCTCACCATTACGTGACGGACCGATTAGAGTTGACTGCTCTAAGCCGTTAAATGATGGTTCCGTAGTGCGGTAAGTGCAATGAAATCGTCTGTACCCGTCGTACTTCGCTAACTATCAGAAGTAGAAGTACTTTGTTGAACTTAATACATTATAATTTTTACAATTAAATTTACAAAATACAATGGATAAAAGTCCGTCTGCCAGGTTGGTGGTTTTTCATCAAATAATTGTAATTCCAGTTAAGGATTCCTCCGATTTCCTCTCAAGTTCCTCCAGTGTTGGTACCAATATATTTTTTCAGCAATATTTTGATTAGCAATTAACCTTATCGTAGTAGAACGATGTACACTTCCAGTGGCCTAACCTAAACCTGTATAGGCCATCACGGATGGACCCAGGACTTGGGCTATATTACTGACGCTACGTCCTTCGTTTCCCGGGAGAGATTTTCTTGTTTTAAAATCATGGTTTTAAGAAACCAAAAATTACTCACACTTATCATGTCATCAAACAATACAATTTAAGGAACTAATTAACGCCCTGGACAAGATAGTTCTAAAAATGATGAAATTAAACTAATTTTCTTTTTTTTTATGTAAAACGTTTAAGAGAATACATACCACTCTATAAAGGTTATAAAAGTTATTAAAGTTGCGTTTACTTTTTAAGTCAAATATTAGTCATTATACCTAGTTATTGTTATTTAGTGTAGAATTGTAGGTGTGTAGTTAGTTAGAGTTATTATTATTTATTTTAATATTCTAAAAAATGAATAAATAAATACAAGTGAACAAGTGGCCTTTTATCTTAAAATTAAAAATATAAGTCAGTATAATTTAATGTAATTAATCAAAATTGTTTTAAGTCTATTAATTTTGTCTACTTCATAGACCTTACTTTTTCTACTTAAGTTAGTTATAATCATATCAATACTGAAGACTCTTAATTAAGTACGTAACCTTATTTCACTACTAATATTATATATATATATATATATATATATATATATATATATTGTGTGTAAAAACAAGATTTTTGTTGTGGTTATTATTATTATGGTAATCCTCGTTTGCAAGTGGGTTGTTAAATATATGTCAAATTTGACCCGCCTGTACTATCTTTATGCAAATATTAAACAACTAAATATGGAAAATTATATCCTACTAAACCGAAAGCAAGAGCATACAAATGAAATTTTGGGAAAATTTCAAGTTGTCACCATTCTGAATAATAATAAT
>CM077106.1:16184005-16213055 GCA_039619505.1 Cimex hemipterus | reverse complement strand
CTTTGAGTTGCTCTGCAAGTTCTCGAACAGTTGTTTTGGGGTTTTCTTCCACCACTGATCGCAGAACATCATCATTAAGAGAGGAAGGCCTTCCACGACCTTCTTCATCTTCAAGGCTGAAATCTCCCTCCCGAAATTTTTTAAACCACCTTTGCACAGTGCACTCATTAACACAACCCTCGCCCCAGACTTGGTTAATGTTTCTAGCCGTTTGGGCTCCGCTTCGGCCGAGTTTAAACTCGTAAAAGAAAATCGTACGAAATTCTCGCTTTGACATTATAAGGATGACTGAATTATTTCCAAGTAGCGGAATGCTACAGAGGTAAACAAACAATATCATTTGGAAGAGGATTAATAAGTGTTGACATTCATACAAATGAGTAATCCTGTAAACGTAAACAGAATATTTTATATAGATTTTTTTTAATGAAAACTTAAAATCCTGCATTATTTTCCGGACAACCCAATAAAACTTCATATGTTTCAGAGTCATTTTGTTTGTTTATTTCGTATTGATTTAATTTTGCAAATTGTTCAGAAATCGTGAGATGCGGTCTCGGGTGATGTAGGTTTCAGAAAATTTCATTTTCTTTATCGTGCCAATGTTTCGATAGTCACTGAGATCATCTTCAGGCTCTGGGATTTACAAACATTTTTTAAATTTACCAAATACATGTAGGATGTGGGAAAATTATTTTAATTTTATACAATGTTAGTAAATCCCAGGCGCGAAGATGATCTCAATAAAGATCGAAACGTTGGCACGATAAAGAAAATGTTTTTCTGAAGGCTACATCACACCAGACCGGATCTCACGTTTTTTGAATAATTAATTAATTTGACACGTTGGTTTTTTTATAATTTATAACGTTGTTCACACAATTAATTAATCTTTGTGTAAGGTAGTGATTGAAATGAAAAAGCTAGTGCCACGAGGGGATTCGAAACCATCACCTTCGGCTAATACGCAGCTGTTGCTGATTGGTAGCAGCTATCGTGACTTCGATCCACTCGGACATCAACCTCCCATCCCAACCTACCTTTGGATTCTCCCTCATTTTAGACATTTTTTCAAATGTCCTGTCAGGATTCGAACCTCGGCGACAAATGAAATGGCCACGGAAGATACTTTAGTGAAGATATACTTCGTATTACTTAACAAATTCATTATATTTAGTGGTCCGATTAGCCAAATAACTTTTTTCAATTAATTAATTTTAATGTAAGGTTTTCGTTGAAATGAAAAAGCTAATCTCCCGAGCGGTATTCGAAATCTTGGGTTGTTTACACATTCTAATCCAAAAGGATTTACATTTTTCTTAACTATATCGAATTTAAATGAGCATGCGCTTTTTTATGTGGTTTAAAAGTTACCGCATACCAGCTTTGAAATGTCGCAGTTGGCTTTTTAATGTCAATGATGCCTGAATAATTGATAAACTGAGCTAGAAATCGTACGCTATCGTTTGCGAATTCAAATGCCACCGTAAGGCCTCTATGCAAGACAATTTGGTGTCGTCTGGACAAAATTAGGTCACTCTTAATTGTCATACACCTAGAAAAAATGAAAATACAGGTAATTTGGTGGAAAAGCCAATGATGAGTGTGTAACAATAATAACGAACAAAAAATATGTTCTCTTGCCATACGAAAATAAAAGAAGAAGACACACTGTAACGCATAATAAAGAAATCATGTTTACTATATGTTTTACTTAACTTTCCTTTAAAGTTTAAATATCCCGCCAACATTTTCCATTGAAAAAACTTCTAAAGGCTTGAATTAAGATGTATGCCGACTCGCGTTTTGTTGCAACTGGAAAGAAGAAAGATATTCTGTGAAAGTAAACAAAACTGTCAACAAGTTCATCTACCACTTTTTCTTACTCAAAAGTCTCACTTACTTCCTACTTCATAACTTTTCAAAATCTTGCATAGGCTGCGTCAAAAGAATAATTAATTGCACAACTGACTGTAATGCCGGTAGGCTGGAGTGAATATTTAAAATAAAATTAAGTAATAAATAATTTTGAAAACTAGTATGTTTTTAAAACCGTTAGGAACAAATTACTACGAAAAAATTATCACTAATTAACAAAAAAGTTATAAAATTTATTTACAACAATCAATCTTGTTATTGCAATATTTAAAGTTTTAAATCTATTGATAACGGTTTGTTTTTCACAGATATTTTAATGCGTTTTAAATTTATTGTGCACCTAGTTGTGGTTGGGGTCCCATGGGTAAGAGTGGTGCTTTTTTTCTAAGTCACCTTCTTTTAGTTGAGAACATGCGCATTTAGCGCCTATATGACCAAATGAGAGTATGGAAATCTGTGTACCTTTCACATTTTTCGTTATTAACGTATGTGTACAAAGATGTATCACATGGACCTCACTTGGAAAAATCGTTGGGATTGGTCGAAGAGGTTTTGATAGTGTATAGTTAGCCCTTTTACCCCTACAATCCATCTGTGTACCATATTAGAGCCCCTTCCTGAACATGGGTCGACTTTTCTTCCAAAAATCCCTTTTATGTATGACTACAATTATTCAGATATCGTGAGATGCGGTCTGGTGTGATGTAGGTTTCAGAAAAACATTTTCTTTATCGTGCCAACGTTCGGTCTTTATTAAAATCATCATCGGGGTTCTCCCATGTAAAATCTCCCCCCATCAAAAAAAAATCACTATCTACCATCGACCTGTTTATATCTCTGATAAAGCACTTTTTGGTGAAGAAAATAATATAAAATAATAAAATACTAGGGTTTTAATGGTCGATATTTGTACACGATTTTTTGGTAACTATACTTAATTAAATATTGGTTAGAAAATAATTAAGATGATGGAACTGCGTCTGAGCTTTATAAAATAAATGGAGTATTAAAGCTGATTAAATCCCTCGTTTTATATAAAAACAATAAACTCATTTGCTGAAAGATGGGACTAATTAAATGAAATTACTTATATGAAATAGATATTGTAGGTTAAGTGTTACATTATTTTGTAATTATTGCCATTGTGAATAATGCCATTCATAAGGCGAATATTTTAATTTAATCTCCTAACAAATAAATCGTTAGGTTTTGTTTATGTAAGTCATTATTTTATCATCAGACAAAACCCAAAATGGATTATAAATTTACTTGTATAATTTTGTTGTTTTTCTAATGGGTGTGTAATGATAAACAACAAACAACATCGACGTTGTTTACGTAAGTTTAGTCTCTAAATACTATCAATAAACACAATAAATAATTCCATAATAACACAATAAAAAACCTAATAGAATTAAATTATACGTTCAATAAATCTTTTTGATTAACAAAACGAATATGATTATTCAGATATCGTGCCGACTTTTCTGATACCTACATCACACCAGACCACATCTCACGATATCTGAATAATTATCCATTAACGGTCACTAATCTCTACACAAAAAAACGAATATATTTATCCTTTATTTATCTTTCTAGGATAAATTGTTGACGTTTTGCTAGCAATATTATAGACAATAAACTTAGATGTTGATATGTTTAATAATGGATGCTTTAAAGCGTCAATTGGGCTCCATGGTGACCGCATCAATCCCTCACTCAGGGTGTTTTCTCCCAACTCAATTGAGATGGGTTAAGGGACTTTGCGGTCTTTAGACGTGGTTGCCTGTAAAGCCTCCTGAAAATCATGTTGCGGTAACTGCACCGCATAATTTCTAATCTTTCAAGTGATCACCACACTGACCCATGAGGGTTTTTAACTGAAATTTGAAAGTGACAGAATTGGACGGTTGACTATAAAGATTATCCAATCGATACGGCTTAAAGGAGTATAGTTTTTCTTTGATTTTATATGTTTCGCGTATGGAGGAATTAAACCCCGGGCGGTCGTTAGGGGAAGGTGACACTCCGGCGCAGATTTACATGATTGATTGCTCGGGGCGGATTATGGAATTTTTCGTACAAATCAAACATCCCTTCCTTCCGGTTACAATTATTCCGACGGTGTATTTGCTCAACTCTCCGAAAATTTCTGAATGCCAAATTAGCAAATTAATCAAGACCGTGTCTCAGACTAATGTTTTTAAATTAAGATCGGGGAAATCGTTTTAAAAAAGTCATCTAACTTTTTGATTTAAAGTTTGGATTTACTAATTAGAAAGCACGGGGTTTGTTTGTTTGAAACAACGAATATACATAAGTGTAGAAGCATAATTGAAAAACGTTTTTTCTTTTAAAATGTAAGGCTTAAAGTTTGAGCCACGTTAACTGTTTGTTATTAAAAAACGGAAATTTAAACGTTACAAAATTAAGAGGGTTTGAAAAACATTTGCCCTTATTTTACATATTTCTGATTACTTTTTTAACATCAACCAAGTAACCAAATCATATTGAATCATAACTATATTAAAAAAGGTTTCAATAGATCACATTTAATGATACAATATATACATGCTTACATTAAAATAATTGCTTAATAAAGAAATAAATAATACAATTAATTCAGGTTTTTAATTGAGATAAAAAAGTCAATGGCTCGAGCGGGATTCGAACCCACGATCTTCGGCTAGATACGCCGCTACTCTACCACTGGAACTATCGTGACCTCGATCCTCTCGGACATCAAGATCGTAGGTTCGAATCCCGCTCGAGCCATTGACTTTTTTAGCTCAACTAAAAACCTTAATTAATTGGAATATATTAATTGGTCAAGCGGTCCACGAAATTAGTGAATTTAATGAATACAATGTTGATCGTTTTTACCCTTTGGCGTGTCTAGTCTCGTTAAATAATAATAATTTTATTTTTAAAACGTACAGTAATGAAGTAAGATAAAATAATTTAATAAAATAAACAAATTTAAAGATGAAATAATAAAACAATAAATAAAAATTAAGTCGTCTGACCAATCTGCATATTTTCCTCTGTCACCTAAAAGGAGTGCTTGTAACAGGTGGCAGGATTTATGTAAGTGAAAAAAATTGCAAAAAATTAAATCAAATGAGCTTAGAAGGTCTATAAGAAAAAATAAATAAAAGACAAGATAAAAATAACGAAGAAGAAAAAAAAACTAAACTAAAATGCAAAAATTTAAAAATTAAAAATTAAAGAGTACAATAATTGCCAAATTACCGGAAATAAAGTTCAAATTGTAAATTGAAACTTTTTACTATAATAAATTTTTTGAAATTATAATGAAAATTAAATTTGTTTAAATTAATTTTATAATTTAAAAGAAACCTAAAAACAACATTTAATGAACAAATAAAGCAAAAATTAGTGTGTGCTTTGGATATTAAAATATTCGTAATTTTTTTTTTATCTTGTTCACTTCTCATTGCTTGATTCATCAAAAAGATCATTTTTAAAAACATACAAACAAGAACCTTTTAAAAACAGTTGTTTAAATTTTAAAACCTGAAAATATCACACTTTTTAAGAGTTGAATCTAAAAGTTTTAGAAAAGATGGATGGTTATCAAAAGAGAATTTTGAGTTATAATTAACGGATTTTAATATCAATCAGTTCCACCCCATGAAACCATAGCAAATTATAAACTGAACTAAGGCATAATAAACTGATTGTAACAATTTTAAATCTAGCATCTTTAGGATCGGGAATTTGTGATCCAAGAAACTCTTTCCTACCTGGAATGTGTTCTAAAAGTGCAGGGGGACGTTGATCAAATTTTAAATTTAAATTTATGTTCCTATGATAACCTTTATTAACCCACACCATATATGTACAGAGAAAATTTTATGATACCTCAAACATAGCATATGTGCTTTCTTTTGACAATGTAAGGAAATTCGACCTGTTCAGTATTCCATTGTTTGAGAACTTAGATTCGTCCGTCCATAAACAAGCTAATAAAATTTTTCTGCCAAAAAAAATCAATCAGACATATTGTATCTCGTGAAGATAATCTCCGAGAGATGTACCTGCCGTTACGGGTGAAGAATTTTCAAAAAAATGTATTTATGTAATCCCAAAATTCTGCTGGCATTCCGAAGTGATGTGTGGATTCTCAATACAATAAATAATACAATACGAAATACAAGAGAAGCGCTAATTCATTCTCTCCGGTTCGGAGAAGCTGATTTCTCACAAGTTGTTGGCAAGGTTGGTGTCGAGCAGGACACCATCGCCGACATTGTTGGACAATAGTTTTGGTCGTTTTTCACGAAAATCTCACTTACATCTTTTTCCTGATTTGAACAATTGGCGAACCATCCAAGCCAATACAGTAACACAAAGAGGTTAATTTTTTGTTGATTTTTCAAAATAAACAAGTTTTTAATCTTTGTACTTAGGCACTGTTTTTATTCCCAGATCTAAGTAAACGACGAATTATAGAATAGAATAATCGAATATAAAATTTTAGAAATGATAAATTGTTATTACCAACGCCTTCTTTTTTAAAAGTAATATTTGTGTATATTTTTAACATCAACAAGCTGTTCCAATAAGTTTTAAAGTTTCTTACCAATTTTTTTTAGTTTTGTTTTCAAATATGCTATTTTCTTGACTGCGAAAACAGGAAGGTAAAAGAAAACAGATGGATGCCCTGGATGGATTTTTTTTTTAAATTTCATCCCGGGAAATTCTTGAGCGATTTCAAATAAAATCATCATTACCATCAAAAACGACGTACTGTAATAATTTGTAACAAAAAACATAGGGTTGTATGTGAAAAAAGTTACAAGCTGCCTTGTATACCTGCGCTACAAAAAAGTTTTTTTTTGTAAATAAAAATAGATACTTTTCAAAAATAATAAAAGGGTATGTGAGGTTTTTGCATTGTATAAATTTTCCCACATCCTACATGTATTTGTTAAATTAAACAATGTTTTTAAATTCCAGGCCCTGAAGATGATCTCAATAATGATTGAAACGTTGGCATGATGAACAAAATGTTTTTTCTGAAACCTACACCCCACCAGACCGCATCTCACGATTTCCGAATAATAATAATAAAGGGGGATATTTCTGTAGCTTGCTTTGTGTGCAATACAAGTAGCTGGTTCTGTATGAACAAGGACAAGCTGTATATATGTGTATAAAATAAAATACATTAATTTGAAATGAACAACAAAATTCTTTCGGTGATTTTTTTTGTTTTTGAGGGTTATACATAAATTATATATACATGTATGTATGAGTATACATATGTAAATATTCGACGGAGTTATCATTCATTTGGGCCTTAACTCACTTTTTTTCTCGCATGTTTTAAAAATGGCAAAGGAGGCGTCGGTGGTCGCAACGGTTTAGGCGTTCACCCGGCGCCCATAACTGCAAGGTAGAGGTCCTGGGTTCGAATCCCTGCATTCGAAACCGATATATTTACAAATGAGCTTTTTAAAAAAAACTGACTCTATGAAAGTTCAAATGTCGAGTAGAAATGGTAGTAGCCAAATAGGAGTAGAAAACCCTCGTTAAAAAAATGTAAAAACAACCCTTGGTATATGTCTTTTTTATTTAAATAAAACGAATAAATTAATATTTTTCCATAGCAGAGCCGTCTTATAAACAACTGCGGACGTTAACAAAGTACTAAAAGTCATAACTTCTCCTACATTAACTCCCACCAACTGGGAAACTCTATGACTCTAATTGGTTTTTCTCATCTCCTCTTAGTAATATTCATAAGGTACTGTCCAGATTAACATCTTTTGGTATTCAGATTCTTTGCCGGGTCCATTAAGCCGTTTCCATATTATTTTCCATTCAGCCCGCACAACAATAAAACTTCCCAGTAATTCAACCGTCTGAGGATGATTCGCCCAATTAAACAGCCCTTATCCCGTCCAACTTCCTTGTCCAGTGGCAATCAACCGAATGGCTGGGATATTGATGTTGTGCCCTATCCCTATTCGGGAGGCCGCTCTTTAAGGAATTCCCAGTAGCCCCTGTAGACGGGAAAGGAGAATCTTTTTTTCATTTTGTTAAATAACATTAATATTTACAATGTAATTTCAAATTGATATGGGTAGATGTATTATTTATAGATTCTTCAAAATGAAGTGTAACCTTTGTAGCCGGCATAGTGGAACATATGAATCGCTAACTTTTCCACAGTAAGAAGAAAGTTGAGATGAAATGAATACCCTATCGACATTCGAATTATTGAAAGATTTAAATCTTACGACATACGCTATCTTTTTTTTTATATGTAGGGGTTGTAGATTTCCCCAGTGCTTTCGATGATAACTGCGTTCCATTCGGAGAGAAAGCGTCCTGGGATAAGTCGCTTTTTCTATCTTTCATAACCGTAATCTGATGAAAACGAAATAATTGACGTTACAAAAGCTCGATTTTTTCATAGAGCCACATACAAGTTTTGAGAGATTTCATCGCGTCCGTCAAATTTCGCAGGTACCTTTTACGTATCTACAATAATTTAAAAAATTAGACTTCATTACAAAATTATATTTCCTGAAAATTATGGCTTATTGTATCTTTTGAGTTAATTTTCTAAGGAAATCTACAACTTGTGCTTTGACCTTTCATTTTGTTCATGACAGACAATAGAAAGAAAGAGCGAGAGAGAAAGAGAGGGGGGTGGGAAAGCAAGACAGTAAGGACAAAAACAACAGAAAAGATTCCAACTTTCACACGTCTAAACTTTAAAAAAACCAATCGTTGACCACGCCTGGTAGTGAAGTCAGTCAACCGAGACACGCCCACTTCATCAAAGAGAAAGAGACAACGAGACAGAAGTAGAGAAAAAGTACGACAGAAAAAAAGAGAGAAACAGAAAGACAGTTTCCGAATAAAACTAAATTATAAATTAATTAAATATTGAAAGTATTCAAAAAGCTATGTACTTATTATTAATATAAAATCCATTATATTTCAAGGTCAGAATGACCAAATAACCTCTTTAAATTAATTAATCTTTCTGTGAGGTATCGGTTGAAATGAAATAGTGTCACGAGCGGGATTAGAAATGTGGGGTTTTTCACACTGTCTAATGTGAAACGAAGTCACAATAGCTCAAGTGGTAGAGCAGCGGTGTATTCAGCCGAAGGTCGTGGGTTCGAATCCCGCTCGTGACACTAACTTTTCATTTAAACCGATTCCTTACATAATGATTATTTCATTGAAACTAGTATCAAAGTTTTTAAAACAACATTGTTATGATTTTTTATGAAGGTCAAATGGTACATATATCATTATTATGCAAAATAGAACAACATACACTTCTTATTTTTAAAATGTGAACCTTCTACTAGCTTTATTGCATTTTGGTGTACTAACGAAGGCTCAAATATGTTAAAAAATGTACCTTTAGTGCTGTTTGTATAATTAAATCATTATTAAAAATGTAATATTTAAAGTCGACCCTAACTTTTAAATGTCCAAGCAGAAAAACTAATCAGAAAATGAGCGGCAAAAAACTTTCAAATCGGCCCTTTTTGCAATATTGAAAATCATTCTATTATTCACCGTTTTCCAGGAAGTCCGTTTGAATAAATATTGCAGTTCCATCGAGCGGAAATCGTCGTCTCTCACCGATTAGGTGCCGATTCGGTACATTTTCCCAAGGTGATTGAAATTCTCTCACTGGCCCAGATTTGGGTTGGAAAGAAGTGCATACGTAGGCAAACAAAGACAAGGAGAAAAGGGTGTAAATTCGTTTGGCCCACTCAGGACCCTGAGAATGGCAAATACGATCAAAAACGTCTCCACTCGTCGATGCTTTCTTTCTCCTTCTCATACACACTATTTTACCGACTCCCTTATACCCAATGTTTTTCCTTCAACTTTCACCCAAATATCCCATTCTTGGCATTTCAATTTTATCATTCAGATCTTTAGATTCACCTCCATACTTGTACAAAGAATTGGTCTCAGATATCAACTTACAATATAAAATATGTTAATCTCCTGAGACAATCATTTGCTTAATCAATCAAAACTGTACTTGGTAAGTAGAAAAGCGAAAAAATATTTGTCTTCTTGGAGACGTACGGAACGAATCATTAGACTAATAGTTTTCGTAATCCGATTGACCAAATAAATTCTTTTCAAGTAATTAACCGTTAACCAAGGCAATTATTGAGATAAAAAATTCATTGCTAAGAGCGGGATTCGAACCCACGACCTTTGGCTAGATACGCCTGTTCTACCACTTGAGCTATCGTGACTTGATCCACTCGGTCACCAACTTCCAATCTCAACCCGACCTTTCCAATTTTCCCTCCTTTTGTCCACTTTTCAAATGTCGTGTAATCTATTTGATTCTCGGCGACAAATGAATTTAAATTTTAAAATAATTCTGAGTTGTCGAAATTGTCAAAGAGAGAGACTCGTTTTAGAAAGTAAATAGACATCAACAATCTAATTGTTAAGCAGTAAACGTTTGGAAAGGAATAAAAGCGAAAAACAAACAATCCTGGCCGAGAGATTGCCTTTAGACTCATTCCGCGCACAAACAGTTGTTTTTTTAACCTAAATGGATTTTTTCACCCCCTTTGACATGTTTTCATATGCGGATAATCCGATTTTTACATTTACCATTGGTGGAACAATTTAAAACGATTCCCTCGAAGAATATCAACTGTCATAATTGGCTATTTTTAATCTACCCTGGTAATTATTTAGCTCTTGGTATACAATTGAATTATTCGTTGTGTTGGCGAAGTGAAAATCATCTGGGTAAAAAATAAAAAAGCGTTTGTCATGATGGCCATCAATGAATTCCTCCCCAAACGTTTTTCTATATTCGAACAGAAATTTATTTTTCAGATATTTGACATTTTCATGGATTAGTAGCGACAATGAATTGGTGAATCACCAAAACCACCTTTTGAATTGCCGTTCGATGACGATAAGTACCCTGGAATTTATTACCAATCATAGAAATTTCGATACTTTCCATTGAGCTCACTATCCATTAGGCGAAAATACTATTTTATGTTATTCAAAGTAAAACACTTTACTGAATATTTAGAGATAGTGAGATGCCATCTGGTGTGATGTGGGCTTAGAAATACATTTTCTTTATCGTGCTAACGTTTCGATTTTTGTGTGGTGATTAGTGACAGTTAATCAATAATTATTCATAAATTAGGCAGTATCTTTTTTTATCATTAGACTATTCGTTTTCGTGGTCCGATCGAACAAATAAATTCTTTTTGAGTAATTAATAGTTAAGTAAGGTAATCATTGAGATAAAAAGTTAGTGTTACGATTCGAGCCCACGACTTTGTCTAGCTACGCCTGCTCTACCACTTGAACTTCCCATCTCAACCCCACCTTTTGAATTTTCCTTCCTTTTTGCCATTTTTCAAATACATCCTATAAATATATAAATTCAAAAGTGTAATACATTTTTCCTTTGCCGAATCACTCAGTTTATTTCTTGTCAGCTTAACAACTGAAATAAATACTAAATAAATACAAAAGATACTATATATATATTGAGATTGTCAGAAAAAGAATCAACAGTGCCAGTAAATGTTTTCCAAGCGAAAATCATTGCGATTTCGTGAATTCATGCAAAAAGAATATGTTTAATTAAGAGAAAAAGTCTTACATTATGAACTCAATAATGGGTGTAATTGCAAGATAAATCAATTATATAATGTTACAAGAAAAACTAGATCATAATGATCAGAAAGGTGAATAAACACATAAAAAGTATCAATACCAATTTCACAGTTTAAACATTTAATTCCGCTCGTAAATTTACACTTTGTACTCAGAACCCTTCTTTGAAGGGAGATAATCAGAATTGGTGAATACGGAAAATGCCAACGTGCAAATTCACGCGAATCAACAAGTCTAATTGGGCTAAAATTATATCTAAATTTAACCTCTCGAACTAGAATCGAACAGCGAAATTAGACGGACCAGAATTATAGAGTCACGATCAGGCCGTGCACAACTCGAGGAAATAAATCGTACCTTTGAAAGTTCAATTATTCCGATTTCACCTCATTCCATTGAATGTTCTAAAAGAAAGAAAGGGCGATTTATCTCAGGCCCTTTCTTTCAGAATGGAGGAGAAGCATCTTCAAAAGGACAGTAAAAATGCCCATTGCATTACTTATATATAAAAAATACAGTTTGTCAGTTTTAACATTTAAAAGGATCCAAAAGGTTATTTTGGCATAAAACGTTCGAATAAAATCCTTACAACTCGTTAACGTTGTTTTGGAATTTTATATTTCGCCCTATGCCAAACGACCAATTTATGCGTAACATATTTTTTACTTCAATTAAAAATTTATATAATTTTTAATGTATGTTTATTTAAAATTTTATAATGAAACGGAACTTCAAATGTATGTCGGAATTAGGCAGGAGAACAACGTCTATAACACTCTTCATTTTTTTAACATTTTTTCCTTCCTCTCAGGACAGATGTTCCCATCTTTACTCATGGGCGTCGAGACCCGTGACGTTCTTTTATGTCCGGACATATTCCCAAGGGGACTTGTCGGACGCCAAGTGTTTTCGAGAGAACACCAGGAAGATTTTACAAGCATGGACTTGTTACATCCCTTGGCTAGCGAGGTAGTGTAATACAAGCCAAGTTCAGAAGTGCCCTGAAACCCATTAGAAAAAGGCAGTTTTGTGGTTTCCAGCACAGCCTTTTGCCACACCCCTGGAGAGGTAAAGAAGGAGTGCCTTGGTTGGCCGGTACCCCCAGCTAAGGTACAATTTGTTTACAAACCACGACCACCATGGGTGTACTACTCAACTAGCGGACCCGCTTGGATGCTCCACCCCCGTGGTTCAGTTTTATTTTTAAGGTGAGATTGATGGCCCACCCGGGAGGTCTTACGAACTCTCTATTGATGCACCCGTTGCCTGAGGGGTGCGAGTTCAGTAACCCAGGAGACCTCTGCCAAAGCAGAGGGGGAGAGAGGGAAGTAAAAGGAATGATAACGAAGGTATTTAGAATAATGCCTCCATCATTGGTTACCCCAAGCAACAGGGTTGATGGTCGGAGTTTGCCTGGGCCCACAGGGAAGATGTCCCTGTGGGTAGATTATTCCTTACAGGATACTCAACACTAATGATGGGTCGTTAATAAGTCTTTAGCTTTTTCATCTTTGTTCAAAAATTAAAAACCTTCCCTCCTTCACTACCGCTGCTTTTTTTTCACATTCGACCATTCTTTGCGGTTATCACCGCCGGATGAGCCGGTCGCCCACCCGCTGAACGTCATGGCTGTTGTATCCTCGTTGCCGATAATCTTACATTGCCCAAAAACTTTCCCTTAATTTTTAATCCCTGTGCAAACTGGGTGCAATCATGGGGTACAAATCATCATCGGCATACAATTGGGTTTGGTGTCTGATGTAGTTTGAGTAACCTGTCCATACTCTTCTTGTCAGATTCTCTGAGTTCATCACGCATTCTCTGTAATATTTTGCTACGAATTAGTTTTCTAACTTTTTCCGCAGATTTTGGATTTTGAAGCATTGCTAGTCATATCAAAATCTTTGTTTTGTGTTACTTTTCTTTACTCTTTTCGACGTTCCTTCTTCTCTTTTGTCAATTTTTAATTCACGATCCAAATTGCGTTGACAAAGCCTATGCACATTTTGATTGGTGATATCATGGCTCGCATCAAAAAAACAAGTACGGGTTTCTTCTCAAATGGTACTTCTTCATTATAATCTATTCCTTTTTCCTTATTTTCTCTTATTTTCTTAACGACGACATTACTTCACTTCTGGGAAAAAATTACGTCCTAGTCACATTTCGTATGGAATAAGGTCATCGTCAACAACGAGAAAAACAATGCTTGAAAAAGTTTAAATATGGGACTGTGATCGTAAAGATAATCTGGCCAAGAGTCATAACAAGTTTGGATCCGAGATCCAAAATATTCGGCGCACATCCAAGCAAAAAAACTGGAGGTTTATGAAAAAAACATACTGTTCTATTTCTCGTCCGTTGAACTCCTCTAACCTGTTGTCAAGAAAATCTTGCCCCGCTTTTGTTGCCATTTTTCCCTTTTTCCGGATCGGCCCACAATTGAGAGAATTAGAAGAACAAAATGTATAACACAGATTAATCATTTTTAACTCTGTTGCAAAGCACTCAATAAAAAATAATTGTTAGTCGTTAATATGGATCAACCCTCAGGGGATGCCGGTGTTTTTGAAAAAAAAATGCAGGGCCGCTGGATTCGAACCCGGGACCTTCACCTTTACTGTGATGAGCGCCCTGTCAAAGACTAAACCTTGCGGCCAACGACACCACTTTATTATTAATAGTGAGAGATTCTTAATCTATTAATTATTTCAATTTTAAACTTTATATTAATAAATTAGCAATAATAATAATAAATTGAATAAGTAAAACATTTTATTTGCTTACTTGTAGATTGTTGGGTCTTTTTTGTTTAATGATAGAGATATTTTTAAATGTTGTATAAGTTTGAAGTGCAAATGCCAAAGTCTCAATTAGTTATTTGAGTTTGAAAATTATTTTAGATCTTTGCTCTATGATTACGTGTGTCTATTACTAAGTTTTCAAAGTGAGGAGAAATTATGTCAGACACAATTATGGAAACGACAAGTAAAATCAGGAAGTACCGTCAACAGTGCACGCAAGTTTCAAATTAATGAGAACAAAAAGGTCAAAGTTGGATGAGGTTGAAAAGAAATTCAAGATTTAAGGAAAAAAGCATGCCATTTATACAAGTGTAAAATAAAAACATGATAGCTTTTTACAAAAACGATGATAATTGATGGCTGAAGAGGGAGCGTCGGTGGCCGCAACGGTTTAGGCGTTGAGACGGTAAGGTCCCGGGTTCGAATCCAGCGGCCCCGCATTCGAACCCGACATACTTACAAATGGGCTCTTTTTTCAAAAACACATTCATCCTGAGGATTTATACAACCTCTACTCTTGAGAACCATTGTACAAAAAAATGACCGAAATTGCATCTAATCCAATGACTAAATGCGACACACGGATCATTTTCTACTGATTGATATAGTACAAAAACTCAACTGGATTTGGTGAAATGAATAATCCGTCCAACAATGGTATACCAAAAATGAGATAGTCCATCCGTCCAATGACCATCTTTAAATTACTACGGACGACTTACAAATCCGATGCCTTGGGTAGAAAAAAAATACGTAGTTCAAATAAATCTTCGACATCCGTTTATATGCATATGGTCAAACATCGAAAAGAACAACCAATATTCATGTTCTACAATGGATAAAAATAGAAAACAATAGTACAACATGCTGTTATAAAAAGAGTTGAATAGAAATCGTCCGGCACATTCGTCATGGTAACGTCCCCATTGCAAACTGGCATTAAATATTCGTTTAAAACCGGTCCTATAGCAAATAACCCATAAAAAGAAAAACCTTGAAACAGGCTGTATTTAACCTAGGTGATAAAATTGCCAAACACACTCTATAAAAATATTATTTATTTTTGTACATTAATATAAAATAAAAACGAATTACTGGTCTTATTTCATGCTAAGTAATTTTAAATATATACATTATGTATTTAGTAAACCTCTGGATTTTATTACGCTTTGAAAAGAATATTTTTTTTAATTATCCTAAACTAAGGTTCAAACTTCGTAAGTTTTTATCTAAAGATGTGTATTTCTCAAGAATCCGTCTGCTTTCAGCCCTGGTGGGCAGAGAATAGGCAATAGGGACAAGATAATTCAAGCTTATATGAGTTTTCCTTCTGAAGAAATCGTATATTTTTTCCAAGAAAATGAGATGTATGAAGTATCAAAATAGGTGTGCATAATGGACAAATCTTTTAGAATAAATAAATCGAAAGAATCGGTATAGTACTTTGGATTATTGGAACAAAAATTCGTAGAAAACAATAAATTGAGATTAGAAGAACACACAATAAAAAGAGCCGGAGTATTGAGAATAATAAATTGAAAGTGACACTTCATAAAAAATATATTGATAAACAGAAAAAGAAGTTGGTTTGTTCCCTAAATAGTAAAAAATAGTCAATGGGAGATTATGTGAAAAAAATACAAAAAGCAAAACTTTAAATAAATATAGTGATCGAGAAACGAGGGTTAAAATAATTGCAATGGAAAAAGAACGAGACAAGATGGAATGAGTAAGAGATTGAATTTAGAGAAAAGTACGTACTCATAGAAGTAGAAGAAGATGGAAAGACTGAGCAAATGAATATGAGAGACAGACAGAAAGGAAGATTGAACATGTTGTTTAAAAGCAAGAATAGAAAGAATACTAGAAAAATATTTCCTAGAAAATTATTCTAGAATCAGAAATCGTTCACAGAGAAAACATAATAGCAATTTTATCCTGTTTGTCTTTATCGGGTGTATCGGGCGCAATTCGGGAACCATTTTCTAAGTTCAATTAGTTTATTGTAAAGAAACAACATATAAAATAAATCCATTATATTTTGTGGTCCGATTGACCAAATAATTTCTTTCACTTAATTAATCTTTACGAAAGGTATTGGTTGAAATGAAAAAGTTAGTGTCAGGAGCGGGATTCGAACCCACGACCTTCGGTTAAATACGCCGCTGCTCTACCACTTCAACTATCGTGACCTCAATCCACTCGGACACCAACTTCCCTCTTCAACCTACCTTTCGAATTTCCCTCCAGACAAAAAAGCCAATGTTACGAGCGGGTTTCGAACTCACAACCGTCGGCTCATGTTTTTTGCCACTCGGAACACAAAATATAATTGATTTAATAAGTAAAACGAAGTATATCTTCACTGACGGCCATTTCAATTGTCATCGAGAAACGAATCCTAATTTGACGACATTTGAAAAATGACAAAAAGGAGGGATAAGTCAAAACGTAAGTTGAAATGGGGGGTAAAGTTGCGGTGTATTTAGCCGAAGGTCGGGGTTCGAATCCCGCTCGTGACGAAATTTTTCATTTGAACCCAACCTTACATAAAGATTAATTAATTGAAATAATTTAAAGTTGAAACAAAAAATAGATTTTATCCCAAAAGAACAAAATTCTATGTCGAAAAGTATGTTTTTATTAACTTTATATATGCACTATAACACGTTAAAATCATATTTGGAAATGATATTGTAATCATTTAAAAAGTAGGTTGGACGCTCATTTAATTGGAAAAGGATTAATTTTATATTCTATTTTTTAAAAAACGTGGAATTTTTTATTTGATCATATTTGTTAATGTTGATAACTAAGATTGTTATTTGTCATAACGGTATTTGGCGAAGTTTGCACACTGGCGCTATTTACGAGAAACCATTGTTTAGCCACAACTCCTTAACTACCAAAATAGGCTGAATCTGAAAGGATGACTAATGATCAAACTTCTTGCAACAGATCGACGCCTCGAAAACCTGCAGGTTAATTTCACAGACGTACCGGCAGGTAGAGACTAGGATCAACGTAAAACTAAAATGTATCAGTGCCGAATTACTGCAGTGGATTATTTTACAAACAAATAGTTGTGTGTACGATATAAGAGGGGGAAACCGTTCCCAAATGATTGTCAATATCGTACATTATTTAAAGCTGGGATTATCCGTGATCTGTTTCAAGTTACAGAGTGCGTTTGGATAAATATAGGCTAATATCCGCCAGAGCAATACGTAATATCCTGAGGGGGACGTCTGCAGAATTAGCACCTCTCTGTTCACAAATGCCGAGTGTAGATCAATATTTAGATTAATAGCAATAGATAAGGCAATAATGAAAAAATCCTCCTCCACAAGGGAATCGCAAATATTTCAAATTGGATTTTTGTATCAATTTGGATTGAAGGAAAAAATTTTTTAAATAAAGCATCTCTTTATTACACACTTAAAATTGTGTAAATTTTAATATTTAGGTTTTGTATACGGAAATTTTATTAAATAGGTTTCTGCGTTTATTTCTTCGTTAGTTTAAAGGTAAAAGCAATAAAAGCCGGGTGGTTAATAAAATTCCAGACCCTTTGCTTGTTATTTTTACACCGGTTGGTCGGCCTATTCTCGGCTTTGGTTTTACAATCGTAAAACCGCAGGTACTATGAGGCAGATAATGTGAACTAGAAACCCAGATACGAACCACCCAATAAACTAAAAAAGAAAAAAAACAATAAATAATTACACCAAAGGGCACGCCTGGCTGCACGCAATCCTTGCCGCCTTTGCATTACTGCTGGTTTTACTACAACCGAGGGAAAAAATAAAATCCAAGTCTGTCGGTTAAATAGTGACAAAGGTCGAATTAATTCGCAATAATTAACTAATTATTTGAGAAATAACACATTAGAACCTAGACCTATGTACTATTGTACTGGCAACCCCTGTTCTGTTATTTATTTCAAACTGTATGTGATATTCAAATTACACATACATTAAAAAAAAAAAGGTGGCCACCTTTAATATTTTGATTTATCTGTAGGTCGATCCTACATTGATTATTTTACAACAATATTCGATCCGTTTTAAAGGATTAAAGCAACGTGCTGTGATTGTGGCCGTTAATGTTAATGATTAATCGGAGATCTTGAGATGCAGTCTGGTGTGACGTAGGTTTTAGAAAAACATTTTCTTTCATCTTCAGGTCTCAAATCCTATGTTTTCCGTGTATATGTGTCATTCTTGTCTGTCGTATTGAGAGTGCCAGCCGCTGCACAATTACACAGAAGACAAACATTTTGAGCCCTGAAGATCATCTCAATAAAGATCAAAACGTTGGCACGATAAAGTAAATGTTTTTCTGAGTTCTACATCTCACGATATTTGAATAATCATCGATTAACGTTCATTTCTACTTTATATAAATGGTCTAAACGTTGGCACGATAAAGAATATTATTCAGGTATCGATCAACGGTCACTAATCTCTACACGTTTCTACACGATAAAGAAAATGTTTTTCTAAAGCCTAAGTCACACGAGACCACATCTAACCATCTCCGAATAATCGTTTAGAGCAATCGAAACAAAATTCCCCACTTTTACAGTTTACAATCGGATTTTGTAAATAAATCTTTGAATAGTCAATCGCTTCTTTGTTGATTTTTTAAAGCTTCTTTCTAATGTTCGATTTGATCGTTTAAGTTGTACCATTTTTAAGTTTCACACGTGTTCTAGTGATGGTTCTTTGAGATACAGATTCGGGTAGAATCGTAGTAATGTTAGAAAATGGAAGAAGTCTAAGATATGTGGCCAGGGTCCTTAACATTCCCAGAACAATTGTCAATTGCCAAGATACTGGAGGTTATTCAAGTAGAACTGAATCAGATTACTATCATTCACATCTCAAAGAGATGATCGTTTTGTTTTTCGAATCGATTTTCTACCGTTGTTGGGATCAAGAAACGACATCACAAAGTTAGAAATACTAATGTCAGTTGAGGAACTTTAAGGCGAAGATTTTCAAACGCAGGATTAGATGTGACAAGTCCTGGTTGTTCACAAGTTCTGACAATGAAAAGAAAAGCTCAGTTAGGTTTTGCAAGAAATCCCATCAATTGGTCGGAGAAAGATTCAACAAAAGTCTTATTTTCTGATGTGTCAAGGTTTTGTGCTAGGTCGTTTGACGACCGGGAGCGGGTTTGGTTAAGAACAGGCCGCGATATATCTGCGCAATATTTCCACTCCGTGAAAGTCGGTGGTGTTACGCTTTGGGCAGGCATTTTTGTGGAAGGTCGCACAAACTTGATCTTCTCGCGGTTTCTTTATTTGTAACTAAGTGGCGAGATTATATTTTTATGCATGACAATGCAAGGTTCCACACATCTATGATCATTGATGATTACTTGGAACGGACTTCAATTCAATGTTTGAAGTGGCCAGCAGGTAGTCCCGACATAAATCCTATCGTAACCTACGGGACGTGTTGCCAAAAAGAGTAAAAGTCGCACCGTGATATCAGACAATTTGCATGAATTAAGAATGATGATGTTAGACGAGTATGAAAATATCCCACATCACTACGTTCATAACCTCAAAATCACTGCAAAGACAAATGCAAGCGGTGATCAACAAAAGAGAAAGATTCACTAATTTCGTGGTTCGCTTGGCCAATTAATATATGACGATTAATTAAGGTTTTTAGATGAAATTAAACAATCAATGGCACGAGCGGTATTCGAACCCACGATCTTCGGCTTGATACGCCGCTGCTCTACCACTTGAGCTATCGTGACCTCGATCCAATCGGACTTCCCACCTTTTGAGGGAGAGAAAAAAATACTTCTTACTGAATTGAATATTTTCTGCTTTGTTTTCATAACAACATTTTTGTAAAATTGTTTTACTCAGTTTAATTTTTTTAACTAACGATATGATAGCGTGTTGTTATCTCTCCTGCTGGTCTGGGTTTATGTACCCGGCCCCTTGTATTTGAACCACATTTTCAAATTTTTTAAATATTTTTTTCAAGTATGTGTAGAATGATGTATATATGTACATTATTGCGTAACATTGATTGTAATGAAATAGTGTCCTGAGGAAGGCGTTAAATATATCCAAAAGCTCGACTGCTGAAAAAGAAGTTGGTTCTTTCGCCTATAAGGCATCATCCCTGATTTCTTTATTTCACTATATATCATGAAGGCCGATATTACACCCAACGATACTCCTTTTTATGTTTCAAATCATACTATTAATAACCGTCACATCACGTTTATAGACACATCTCGATTTCAACAAAACCAACTGTAAAATATAACATCACTAACAACCGCAATAATCAACTAGTACAATTATCACTTTTAACCCTACGAAAAAATCCTGTAAGACAATTTATTGAACCAAAAGGGCTCCGAGACCTTACCGGTGATTTAGGTGTCAGTGTGATTTAGTGGTGTCACCTGAAACTATAAGTGACTCAACAATCAGAATTGAAAATATTTTACTTGACACAACATTCCTAGTTTCAAATAACAAATGAATGTAATTTAAAGAATTGATTGCATAAAAACCACCTGAATTTATGGTTTTTCTTACAGTATTGTTTTTTATTTTACTTAGCTAACTTTGCCAGGAAAGTCGATAAGCGATTATCATACCGCTGGCAAATGTTCATAGCAGCATTGTTTATAATTTCGCAACTTTTTACTTTGGCAACCGGCCCTCTCTAAACAATCCCACATGATAAAACTCAATTTTGGTGCAACATGCAGCATAATTCAAATCTGTATCACCCTCCGCGAGGGGGTAATCTCCTTAAACTCTTGGAAGCGCGAAAAGATAGACAGCGATCTCCCCGAATCTAATTCGACAACCCCCCCCACGTCGCCATTTCCAATAAGTGATTGTTCAAATTTCAATCAGACTAGCAATTACATGGGGTTCAGCAGCGTCTACGCCAGGCCGCAACGAGTTTACCCCCGTAACGGTATTCGCTTAAACTTAATTGCCTTTTTCCATGAAAATCCCACCTCCCCTTCGTTTAAAGGAATATCTATTTTTTTCTTCTGATTTTTTTTAACAATCAACAATGTGAAATTTTAAATAGTCGAATGAAATTTGGAATGACACATATGAATAGCTGTCACTACTATTCTTTTAATCAATTAATTATTCTTTCTATATGAAGTCTTGGTCGAGAGAAAAAGTCAGTGTCACGAGCGTGATTCGAACCCAAGACCTTCGGCTCACTACGCCCCTGCTCTAACCACTCGAGCTCTCATGACTTTGATCCTCTCGGAAACATGTCTCGGAATGTCGTATGGATTGGATTCTCAACGACCTATGAAGTGGGTAGTTGTTTCGTGAAGTGATATTTCTGTTGTTTTTTTTTTTTGTTTTTGTTTTTTTACTTATTAAATATTAATTTATTTACGTATTTACGTTCAATTGGCTAAGTTACTCATTTCAATCAATTAATTGCTGTCTATTAATTTATTGGAATGATTTAATGTTTTCAAAAATATCTTCATTCTATATCCAGAAATTGGACCTTGTAGTGTACAAATTATTTTCCCGCAGGCATCAAAGCATAACACTAGTTAGAAACTTGTAAATGTAAATTTTTTTAAATCATAGTTTTAAATCATAGGAAAAAGAGATGAATTGACCTTATCGATAACAACCTTTATTCGTAAAAAAAGCGATTTTGAATTTTTTCTGTTTTTGTTTACATCTCACAAATTATTGCAACTTTTCCAGTAATTTTCAACAAATTGAAGCTTTAAAACGCATTTCTATTATTAAACTAGGTATTTATATAAAATATGGCGCATCTTGGAAATCAAACATTATTCTTTTGTCATTATTCATTAAACATTATTTATTTAGAAATCGTGAGATGCGGTCTGGTGTGATGTAGGTTTCAGAGAAGCATTTTCTTTATCGCGCCAATGTTTCGACCTATATTGAAATCATCTTCAGTGCTCAAACTGTTTGTCTTCCGTGTAACTGTGCCATTCTTGCGTGTCGTGTCGAGAGACGCTCAAAGTGATAGTTTTCCTTGTGTCATTATTGTCTGTCGTGAGCACTCTCAACACGACAGTCAAGATCCACACGGAAAACAAAATATTTGAGCCCTGAAAATGATCTCAATAAAGATCGAAACGTTGGCGCGATAAAGACATTGTTTTTCTGAAACCTACATCACACCAGACCGCATCTCACGATTTCTAAACAAATATCGATTAACGGTCACTAATTACCACACATTAAAAACTATTATTTATGCAAAGCAATCAAACAACATCAGTCAACAAATGATAAATCTTATGGATGTTATGGTAATTTGTTACCGTTAGAATTTAAAATAAGATTGGAAAGATACGTCGGTAATTTTGTCGACAGGGATAAAGGGAAACCCAGTTTTGGTTTCGAGTTCGAACAAAAACTTGTTGAATGATCCCCAAATACAACGGCAACCTTGTAGAAGCCCGCCATGGCGGGAGGGCTTGCAACTGATTACCATAATCCATAAAGTTGTTCTCAATGGCTATCCTTTCTACCCTGCAAGTTCAGTAGTGAGATTATGGAAACAAGACCCCCCTCCCATAGAAAAAAGAAGAAAAAACTCGGCTCTTTGTCATAGATTATTATTCTCCCTACAATTCTCAGATCCATCTAGTGACAATGGCGTAATTCAGCGACGAGACCGACTGACAAACGAGATTAGTAGGGCCGGGATGGGGGTAAAGAATTTCTTATTAAAAGTCATTACACGAATTTTAAAACTTGTTCTGGGCCGTCATTTTTTTTTTTTTTTTCGAGTCTAGATAATATTGCTAAATTAATGGATAATATTGTTATAAGGATTAAAGCGACACCTCAAATGCTTCCAATTTCATTATTTGGACCTGTTTCACTCTATACGACAATACGGAAAATATATAGCACATTTTCACTTACAAGTTTAACTTCCCGTTTGTGAAGTCTTTCATTTTTACAAACGCCGCTCTTCCCATTTGAATTCTTTTATTGATTTTTAAGCAGTCTGATCGTTTGTATTTTGGCACAACTCCCTTCAAAGTATTGGTATATTTTCACTCGATTTATTACACAGTTATTTATAACGATGTTTGGAGTAATTTTGTTTAACTTTTTACTATTATATATTTAGTTTTCTTAAAATTTATTTATACTTTAGACTGGTTCTATTCAAATCCACTACCATATCTTTCGATTCTTTATTGAACCAGCTATTATCCTAGCATCATCGGCATATCGCATGTTGTTTATGTTTTGACTATTTATGTTTAAGACCTTACGGTTTCTGACCTATTAGGCAAGCATTCATTCAGCGTACATAGTGAATAGGACAAGTGGCAAAATACACGCCTTTGTACTCCTCACTTGATCTCAACTTACTCAGAAATTCGTCCGGAGAATCCAATCCAATTACACGGCATTTGAAAACTTGCAATAAAGGAGGGAAAATTCAAAAGGTGCGGTTGAGATGGGACGTTGGTGTCCGCGTGGATCGGGACCACGACTGCTCAAGTGGTAGTACAGCAGCGTATGAAGTCGAGGATCGTGGGTTCGAATCCTGCTCGTGCCATTGACGTTTTTATCTCAACTAAAAATCTTAACTAATTGCAATATATTAATTGGTCAAGCGGACCACGAAACTAGTGAATTTTTAATAGTAATATTGTTGAAAACTTACGATGTACTTGATCCCTGAAAGAAAAAACTTATTTATCTTTTCATGTAACTCTTATAATTGAAAGATTTACAACAAAAGATGATTTCAAAGTTACATTCTCATAGCTTTTCTAATTATTTTTTGAAAAGTGGTTTTCTGTCTCGACAGTTTTGAAAGCCAAACGATAAAACCTAAAATACTTAATTTTTTCAGAAACAATTCAACAGCTTATAATAAAAGCAAACAAGACATACGCGATGCCATATTATTAAACTAATTAACCTTTATGTAAAAAATTGGTTGAGATAAAAAAGTCACGAGCGGGATTCGAACCCACGACCTTCGGCTTGATACGCCGCTGCTCTACCACTTGAGCTATCGTGTCCTCGATCTTCTCGGACACCAACTCCTCATCTCAACCCATCCTTTCGAATTTTCCCACCTTTTTGCCATTTTTTCAATATTATTTGTTCCAACAGATCACGAAATCTAATGAATTTAATATGTTAAATGAAGTATATCTTCCCTAAAGCTTTCCGTGGCCATTTCATTTGTCGCCGAGAATCGAATAGATTAAACGACATTTGAAAAAAGCAAGTCACGATAGCTCGAGTAGTAGAACAGCGGCGTATTTAGCCGAAGGTCGTGGGTTCGAATCCCGCTCGTGACACTGACTTTTTTACCTCAACTAATACCTTACATGAAGATTAATTAATAGAAAAATATTATTTGGTCAATCGGACCACGAAATTTAATAAATTATCGTTAACGTTATTGAATATCATTTTTTTTTTAGTTTTTTCCTGTCGTAACTTTCTACAGGTATCATTCAAAAACGTACGGAGTTGTTACAATGTCAAATTAAATCGGATTACATGAGATGTTGAAGAAACGTTTATAAAGTTATAACAAATAAATAGGAAACTTGGTATTTTTAAAGCTCTAATAAAAGCAAAGAAAGTCAAGCAAGAACTCTCTTCCGATCAGTACGTTTACCCACATCAAAGTTTCAGTAAATTCACAAATTGAAATATAAATGTAATCGATTCATATGCGTCTCAATAATTGAAATTCACAAAACGGTGCCTTTTAATATTTTTTACCGTTCCCAGGCCGAGTTTGTGTTTCGTAATGCCTTGTTGCTAATGTAAAATGAGATCGCAATTTAATTCATAAAGAAGAAGGCGAACTGTATTTCCCAGTTTTATTTTTCTAAAGGCTAAATCTCTTTAAGGCTAAGAAGCGAAATATAGCCGATACCTTTTCCTAAATAAAAATAATAATAATAATTTATTTATCAACCCCTCCCTGTAAGGGTCCGTTGCCCTCCAAGGGAAAGTTTTAAATGTATCACGACATGAAGGTTGTCCCACTCCTGGAGCAGAGGGATTTATGTAGTTGATCCTGCTCCTTTTTTCTCCGAGAACGATTTACAATACAATAGCTGTACACCCTTTAAAGCTGGAGATGTCCCCATTTTTCTTTACTCCGGGAAAATATAATTCTTGAACTGAAATTAAATTGAAATCGGCTTAACAATTATTTCCTCTATGATTAAGCCTATGTTGGCTTAATCTAATGAAAATCTAATTAATCTTATCAAATCCTCTATTGCGTTATTTTATTCAAAATTCATAAAATAGAAGTAAATGTTTAAATTCTTGTTCTAAATCGATAGCCGAATATTAAAACTTTATATAGCAAAGTTCTATTTTAAGAACAAATCAACGAACTTACTTGAAAGAAAAATACGTTGGGCTGTTGAAAGTTTCAAAGTGAGCACGAAACAGTACTTCGGCTTTGTGAATCGTTTTCGCTGCGCAACAAAAGGCCTTTGTCCGTGGCTAATGGTTTAAGCCCTGGCCGATTAAAGAGAAAGAATAGCAGCAAATTAAATAAAACCCCGATTGGAAATTAACCGTCCGATTGTGGGAAAGCGATCCGTTTCAAAGCGCCCTTCAACATTTCAATTCTTGACAAAATGTTTCCGCAGCGATCAAAAACTAATCGCAGTAACCGAACATGCACCCTTGTATCAAATTTTATAAGAAATGTACGAAGACTAGTATATTATATTTCGATTTCAAACGCAAATGCATTTCTATTTTTTAGGGTATACATCAATGTCTTGAACATTTCGACTCAAAATTTTCTTACCAGAATACTTCCAGAAGTTTAATTTAATTTGAATTAATTAATCTTTAAATAAGGTAAAAGTAAGTAAATAAGGTTGGTATAAGGTTTCGTAAACACTTCATAACACTATGATAGAAATCAAAAATGATGTCAATTATCTGGGCATCACACTAGATAAAATATTTAAGTAACACACCAGCTCCATCATCACAAAGGAGACACGAGCTCTGATGGTGTGCAGAAGAATAGCGGGAAGAAACTGGGGATGCAGACCAGAAATCCTGTTATGGATGTACACCATAATATTAAGACCTTTACTAACATACGGAGCTATATCCTAGGCTGATAAAGCATAACAAATAACCAAAAGGATAGAACTCAGAAAAATACAGAGACTTGCATGCATGAACAGGACGTTTGAATTTAACCAAAAATTCCGAATATATCTGGGTGCCAAAAAGGAATGGGAAAGAAAGGGAAATAACTGCTTTAAAAATGGTACCATCCTGTGGTACACAGATGGATCTAAAACACAAGAAAGTCCGGGGGGCAGGAGTATTTGAACCCGGAATAAAATAGTCAGAAACCATGCGATTAATGAAATAAATTATTATTTATATTTTTTATAAAGATACAATAAACAGGCAACTAGCGAAACAACTCACTAAACTGCTTGTACATGACGCAACACAAAGTTTTTAAAAAAAATTTTAGATGCTTCTGATGCATTCTCTATATGCAGTTAAGGAACGACAAAACTATTTTCCTTTGAGAAAGTATAAAAATGAAACCTTGAGAAAAAATGATATGCAACGCCAAAAACAAAATTTTCAACAAGATTCACCTTTTTCCTACTTGGGTCCATTACAGAGAAGAAGTTCAAAAGTTGATTTCACAAAAGGTTGTACCAACATGTTTTCAAAGGGTACAGTCCTTTTATTTGTTTTCACCACAGCAAGCAGTACAGCTGAATATTTAAAAAAAAAAGTTAGAAAGTAAAACTTATTAAAGCAAACTTTTAAATACCTAGTAATAATGGACAGAATATACGAAATTAAATAACAGATAATTTTCTAATAGTATTATAGTTTTAAAAACTAATTATTAATACCATTTAGGCTTTAAACAAAAATTAAATTATCCCATGATTTTTTGAATTTGATTTTAGTTTTTTTATAAGCTATAAAATTGATTTCATAAAGTCCGCTATTTCTCCCTATCATTGAGACTAATAAAAAAAATATAGACATAGTGTGAAAGGAGATAGGGTTGACCGGCTCATTCTTGTTTAGAAAAAGGAGAGAAGAAAAACATGGCTCTTCAATTTTAAATTTTAAAATTGATTATAAATAAAGTGTTATCAGTTTATGTTTTTTTTAATTTAGTTAAAGGTACATTGTACACAACACACACAGTAAGCGTTTCTGTTTGTGCCTGCATAATAATATTGTTTTGTTTTTTTTTGTTTTTTTTTTTATTCATTATTCTAAGCATTAATATTTTTTATAATTTCTGATTGGGCTTTTTTTATAATTTGTGATTAAGCATTGATCTTTTTTTAATGTATTATTAGAATATATTTAGTTTAGAGGATAATTTTTTTAATTCTATTTGTTTATGATTCACTGAGATACGATCCTCCGAGTATAAAAAAAGTCAAATAATCACGCTTATTTTGATATAATCAATTTTCTTATTTATTTTCTAACATAAATTTAAATTAATAAATACGTTTTTTAATAACTGGAACGAAAGGGCTTAACAACAAATCCGAATTTAATAATTGTCTGATTTTAGGCTTATTCTGTTGCGATTAGTTCTAGGGAACGCCGTGAAACCGCCGGGTAGACTAAAGGGACGTTTGCCCTGCGTTGCAGGTTGCCTAACCCGCCTTCTTATTCTCCGGAGGATGACAACTGAATCTATTTGTAAATTGAAGAGATTTTCTTTTAAAAAGCTAGAAAAAAATTCCGCCCGAACAGGGACTTGAACCCTGGACCCTTAGGTTAAAAGCCTAATGCTCTACCGACTGAGCTATCCGGGCTCTGAATCTACTCGGTTTTCCACGCTCTACATGAACTGCTATCGACCGCTGGCCACTCTTTTACTGAACGCTTTTCCTTTTAAATTTTGTCTAAACTTTATAACAATATATTTATTTATTAAAATATACTATTATACACTTATTTTTTCTGTTTCTTTGTGATTGTATTCTGATAGACGAAAGATAATGGTATTTGTGAGAAAAAAAAAAATTCTTTGGCAATAATTTGATCAAAACAAGAATAACGTTTTAACAACCAGTAATTTTTACGCCGTGTACGGGTACTCGACCGTCTGTATCTTTTATCGGATTGTGATACACTTCCCATTGGCGATCCTCGCGTGTAAAGGATTGTTTTTCCTCCAAACTGTTGAAGTGCTGCGTGAGCCGATTCGCTATTTACCGCATCACATCTGGCCAAACGGCACGTAGTCACGACATTGTCCGGAACTGAAAATCGTCGGTGGGAAAGATATATCTCGGGTTTGCCCTTATCACACACCTTAGGCGATCCCTGAATTGAGTGGTTTTTCATGTCTCGTTCCCTGCGGATCATCCGGTCTGATGACCCTAACAGCCCTAACCGAAAGAATTAGCTGGTTAGAATTAATGGATTATTTTACTTCTAATTTGACGGGTTTTTTTCAGTTTAAGTAAGTGCCACATGGCGAATGCCATAAAGAGAGCTAATTAAGATGTTAGGTGCAAATAGTTAATAAAATTCTGAAAATGATAAAATAATAATTTTTCATTGTTTAGCATATTTTAGGTTAAGTTTGATTTCTCTCTCTCTCTCTCTCTCTCTCTCTCTCTCTCTCTCTCTCTCT
>CM077106.1:16164263-16183605 GCA_039619505.1 Cimex hemipterus | reverse complement strand
CTCTCTCTCTCTCTCTCTCTCTCTCTCTCTCTCTCTCTCTCTTTCAAATTCTCAGCGACATATGACGTGGCCAAGGGTAACTATTAGTGAAGTAATTACTACGTATAATTATTAAATTAGTCGATATCTGTACAGTGCCCCAAATTGACCACATTAAATTAATTGGTATTTTTCATCTCAACCAAAAAAAACTCTTTCTCTTTATCTTGCTCTCCCTCTCTTGATTTAGAGTTTTCAAATGGTATATATATATATATATATATATATATATATATAAATTTCCGATAAAGTTCGCTTTAAAAAAGGGCAATTAAGCGCGTGAAAGTGGTGTAAAGCAAGGAGGGTAGCTCAAATGGTAGAGCGCTCGCATAGCATGTGAGAGGTACGGGGATCGATACCCGGCGCATCCAGAGTACGGGATGTGCCGTCAAGTATAATTTAAAAAAAAACAAACTTATTTTTGGTCTACATGATGGAGAGGGTGTCGGTGGCAGCCTTCGTAATTTACAGTTAGAAAATGGGCCGGGCTTTATCTAACCGGGTGATATTTACTGAGGAGATCGCGGAGGATTTGTCAAAAGGCACATGGCCAAAATGACAAGACTTTTTGAATGAATGGCCTCAATTTATAAAGGCTACTTCGTTTGTTTTTCTCTTTAAGACGGATAGGAGATAGCTTTATAATGCCATTGCTCATATACAATAATAAAAACATTTTTATCCAAACACTTTCGAAAAATGAACAAATTAAAGCACAATTGAATTGAAAAAAAAAAAAAAAAACACATCTATACTAATGGCGTTGAAATTAATTAAAACTAGCTTAGTTTAGGTCTCGTCTGACTTCTGACCTGCCACAACTTGGTATATTTTTAAACAGAACTTTTTCAAAAATTTATCTACGGTATACATGTCACATTTCAATTGATTTCAAAGGGACAATGTTATGATTTCGATTTCATGATTAGGCCTACAGAAAAAAAAATAAAAGAGAAAAGGGAAGATACAGTCGGGCAGAGGTGAACATGTCGATTCCGAGTAGATGAGAGACAGGAGAAGTGTGTGCCATCCTCAAAAGTGTTGTATTCCCTAAAATAGAGTGCTACGATCCACTGCGGATTGACTAGAAATAGTGAGTACTTATCCACCCTTGTTCTAAATGGTCTGGCAAACGTTTTGTTGGAAATTACGGTTCATTTAAATTTATAAAAAGTTTTAATTGTTTGTTCAAAATTTAAAAGGAAATTTATTGATTTTAATTATTATTTTCTTGTGCATTTAATAAATTTTTTTAAACTTTAATTGAATTTTATTATAAAAAGTCACCTGATCGGCTGTATTCAGGCTTGATCAAGACCTCTGGGGCTCTGTTTCTCATAAAAAGGATTCAGGCCCGTCTTGTTGAATCGAGAACAGATCGTGACATACATAATAACAATTAAAAATGGGAAATAGAGAGAGTGAATTGAAACGGATAATTTTTTCATACTCGCAGAGCTAGTTCATATTGACCTTCTTTATAACCAAAGTGTTCGATTTTACAAAATGATGTGTGGTGGTTAGTGACCGTTAATCGCTAATTATTCAGAAATTGTGATATTCGGTCTGGTGTGATGTGGGTGTCAGAAAAAAACATTTTCTTTGTCGTGCCAACGTTTCGATCTTTATTGACATCATCTTCAGGGGCTGGGATGTATTTTCTTTCCACATCCTATACGTATTTGTTAAACGTAAACAATTTTTGAAGTCCCTGAAGATGATCTCAATAAAGATCGAAATGTTGGCGCGATAAAGAAAATGTCTTTTTACTAAAACCTACAACACACCAGACCGCATCTCACGATTTCTGAACAATTTGCAAAATTAAATAAATACTAAATAAACAAACAAATGATTACGAAACATACGAAGTTTTAGCGTTAATCAGATTTTCTAAATATGACATGTAATGTGTAATATGAAATATGTCTGACCTGTTTTAATTAAACAATAAACAATCCACGATTTCATTTTACAACACCTTCAATTTAAAAAACAACAGTTCGGCACGACACCGGCGTTGTGCGGGTTTAGCCTATTCTAAGGTTGTGCAAAATTCATAAATATCAAACAATTATTGGATGAACGCTTCTTGTCAGTCTGCATGACAGAGCCAATCCTCATAGTTGTCACGATTCTGGGTGGACAGCGAATCAAGGGGGAGGTCAAAAGTCCTTCCTCCTGGAAGGATCGCGGAAGCTATAAGTAGGGGGGGGGAGTCGGGATTTATTTCCACTTTCAACTTGTTCCACATGAGAATATTATTGACTGAGTGCTTTATCGTCAATATATAACTAAAAAATTATCGGAACTGAAGCAGGTACAATTCGCAGCAAAGGAAGGTGATAGCATCGACAACGTTTGTGTTGTGCTCAACCTGACTTTTTTTTCGTAGGTAACAATTATAAGAAGTAATAATTTGACTAATAGCTCCCCTTGACCACTCCATATATCGCTTCGAAATCGAATCCTGATTACACGACATTTGAAAAATTGAGAAAAGAAGAAAAATTCGAAAGTTTGTAGGTTGAGATGGGAAGTTGGTGTCCGAGGGGATGGAAATCACGGTAGCTCAAGTGGTTAGAGCAGCTGAAGGTCGTGGGTTCGAATCCTGCTAGTGACACTAATCTTTCATTTCAATCAAAAACCTTAGATGAAAAGAATAATTAATTGGAATAATTAATATGGTCTCCACTAGAAAAATATGGATTAATTTTTTAGTAGTTAAATATTTTCACAAAATATAGATAAAGTACTTCCAAAAGAATACTGCTCGTTGAATTAATCATAAGTCAAAGATTTTAGTGTCATGCAAATTGATTATTCATTCCTTAAAATTCATTAAGAAACCTCATTACAAAATCAAATAAAAAATAAAAAACTGTATTGATAAAGTGAATTAATAAATATAACTTTTCATGAAAACCGTAATTATTCAGTTAGCATTAGTCCAATTCTCCTTCTTTCTGGAATAGCAAAAGAAACTTTTATTTCAGAGGTAATTAGCTTAACGATTATGTTGGAATCGGTGTAACGGATCATCGGATTCGAATTAAATACTCTTAAAACAAACCAAAAATAGATTTGTCGACTTTCAAAGCGGGCAGAGTCAAAAGGAAACTTTTCGATCTTCCTCTCACTTTGGCACTTTTCCGTAGCGAGTCGGAAGAGAGGTAAAAGTATGCAGAAAGAGAGAGAGAAAAATTTCCCTCCGGGGTCGGTTACAAAATGTATTAAAACTTGAGTTGGTTTTATTGGATATATAAGTTTGTGGCTCGTTTTGAGTTCAGCATTGCCACGGGCCACATCCACCAGCCGGAACCTAGGGAATGCAAAAACAAATGTAGCAGTTATCTCATTTCCTACAATTTACAAGGGGAAACTTTACATTCACCTTTGAGCTTCGCTGAAGTCTCTTCCCCTTCATCCCATTTTACATGAAGAGGCATGATTTCGGTTTGGAACGGACTGTTGACTATTCATTTTTTTTTTTTTTCTTTTACCGTTTTCCAAATTTTTGCTTATTTTATCGACAAAACAATTACAACAATAATTTGTTATTAACTTGTAATTAATACGGCTCATAATGCCAATATGCTGAGTGAGTGGAAATACTTTGATTGAATATAAAATATATTTTGCATTGTACAAATTCTCTTTTCCACATCCTAAATGTACTTGTTAAATGTAAACAATGTTTGTAAATCCCCGACTTTGAAGATGATCTCAATAAAGATCGAAACGTTGGCACGATAAAGAAAATGTTTTTTGAAACCTACATCATGCCAGACCGCATCTCACGATATCTCAATAATTATACTGATAAATTTGAGCAAATAGTCTCAAATAGTGTTTAATTAAAGATCTGATTCGTATCGAAATGTGAAAGGACAAAACTTAAGCTTATCGTGCCAAATATTCATAAACGTTTGCATGACGGTAGTGCCTTAATCTGTGTCACTGTGCCACTGCTAAACAGTAGGATATTGACAAAGAAATGATTTTTCAATGATTAACCAACGTCAACAAGAACTCATATCAAATTCACAGTGTATATTTAAATTAAAATATGTCTCAATTTACTTAAATGTGTGATTCTTGACAAAGGTGCGAGGAAAGTAAAGCAGGTATATGCGGACCCTGAGATCTTTATTGATCAAACATTTGACATGAGTTCCACCAAGCGGCATCGGAACAAACGAACTTGTTCAATTGTGAAGTTCTGCTAGTTTATCGTTTTGATCGTCAATTTCGGTCCACCCTTCCTCGCTATTTCGGTCATGCGAATTTTAGCGTTTTAGGTTGTCTGTTATTCTTGTCTCTCCCCTTCGTCATAATGACTGACGAAATTATTTTTTTCCCTTTGAGAATTATTTTAAATGAAAATGGGATTTATTTGACTTTTGTGGAATTATCTTTGGATCTAATGTTTATTTGTACACAGAAATCTTTATCTGGAGTTGCGGGGAGATATTTCATTACAATATTGCGAAATGATATTTTTAGCAAACAAAAAAACGGCGGTAAGTTCGCCTCGGGTTATACATGAGCCAGGATTATCGGAGATGACGAGCAACCATATATACAGTTAATTAACTTTTTTAATTAATATATTTTATGATATGTACTCATTCTTTCTGCATCTATACTAACGTGACCAATTTCAGTAAATGGAATGCAAAGAAAAAAATTCCCTTTGAAATATTCTTGACATGACTTGTTGACAGGTAAGAGAACGAAGTGTAGCTTTTCGCATTTAGCTGAAGAAGAGCGATAGGCGAGAGCCAGCTATCACGTCATGTCCGACGGACGGAAAACGCCACGAGATCGATTTTGGAACTTCAGGAAAGAGTTGCAAATTAAAATTCTTGCCGAGAGTTGGAAGGCGTCTTTTATCTGTCCGACGGGCGAGTGAAGGCTTCTTAATCTTCAGACGCACCGGGCCGATGAACTGGAAACTCCAAGGGGAATTATTTTTTTTTTTTTTTTTAAAACCATCCCTGAAGAGCGAACCCAGACGTTTGAAGTTCTTTTTGCTTATTTATGACAAGTAGATACCAGGAATTTTTCATTTCCTTTATTGGTTTAAGTATATATTTTCACAAAGGAAAGCTGTACAGAGGGAAAACAAAAAATACAAACTATTTTTTATTCCTTGCACCTCACAATAAAACGTATTGAACATGTACTTGTTTAGAAAAAACTTGTAAATAGTAAGTATGTATTATCTAGTAGCTAAAATTCAAAAGTTCTTATATTTTATTTACTAAAAAAATTTCGTATAAATGTGCGGTGTTCAAACAATGATTATTCGGAGATCGTTAGATGTAGGTTTTAGATAAACATTTTTCTTTTATCCTAAACAGACGCTTTGAGCCCTGAAGATGGTCTCTATAAAGATCGAAACGTTGGCACAACAAAGAAAATGTTTTTCTGAAACCTAAATCACACCAGACCGCATCTCAAGATTTCCGAATAATCATTGTTAGCATGTTAGGATTGAAAATTTAAAACAACATAATTTTAACAGCTATGGTTTATATATGTATGATTATTTGGAGGCCGTGAGATTTGGTCTGGTGTGACGTAAGTTTTAGAAAAACATTTTCTTATCGTGCCAACGTTTCGATCTTTGTTGAGATCATCTTCAGGGCCTGGGATTTACAAACATTGTTTAAATTTTACAAATACATGTTGAAAAGGAAAAAAATGGATTTATACTACGCTAGAGAATTTTAGATTTAGGAAAATGATGTTTGTAGATCGACCAGCAGATAATCAATGTAGAATTCAAATCTTCATTGAGGTCCTTGTTAGGTGGAAAAAAAAATTTTTTCACCAAGTTTTCGGCAAAATTATGTTGCCATCGTCAGGGCCTATTTATTGCGAAAAAATATACATAATTAATTTAATTATAACGATCAACAATTAAACCTACACTACATACTTTTCTCAAGTGAGAAGTGAAAAAACAATTTCATCAGAAAAGAAAACCAATGTAAAAGTGCTCCGGTTTAGGTTATGAAGCACATGGCCTGCATTCAATCATGGTGGCCAAGCCTGGCAAAGAATTCATAAAATTACAGGTCCAACTTTTGTTCTTACTATCTATTTTTGCCCTTAAAACCATATTTTATCATAGAGTATTACATTAATGACTAGAATTAAAAATATATGCTTGTTAAAAATATATGTACAAAGGAATTAACAAGGACTTCAATGAAGATTTGAACTCTACATTGATTTAAGAAAATAATAATTAAATAAAATTTTCTATCAATGCATAATTTTTTTTTTTCATCTAAAATTTTTATAGCATTGTTTACATTCATTTTTTTCACCTCCTACATCTATTTGTACAATTTAAACCATGTTTTAAATTCCAGACCCTGAAGATGATCTCAATGAAGATCGAAATGTTGGCATGATAAAGAAATTTTTTTAAGAAACCTACATCACACCAGACCGCATCTAATGATCTTCGAATAATCACTTTCATATAAGTTGACAAATGGTTACACATTCGTAAAAAGGAAAATGCTTATTTACATTTATTCACTAGAAAAAGTAAAAATTTTTGGAGAGAACACAGTAAACAGATGAATAGATCCAATAAGGGTCACAGTCTATAATCAGTTCTAGAGCATCCACTGAGCTTTAGACATATTCAAACAATACAATATCATCTTCAGTTCTTGTCTTTATTTACAAACATAATTGAAAACATTAAAATTTATTTTATTATAATGTTCTGTAATGTAATTTACTCCTTTTTTAACTGTCCCATCAATTTTTATTTTATTTTTTTTTTCCTTTACATTAAAATTACAATATTACAAACTTAACAAACAACATATTATAGAAATACAATGGATACTTGTTAATGTAAAGGACAGAAGCCTGAGATTAAGTGTTGATCTGAAAGCGTACAAGAAAAAACAAAACGGAATAAAAACTGGTGGAACAGTTCAAACTGTTAAAAAAAGGTGTTTATTAATAATAAGAGTAGGAATAATTTATTGTAGAGAGCAAGAGATCATATTACAGAATCAAAATACAAAGGCGATAGTGTGTCATCACAAAATTCTTCAATAGACATGATGCGGTTAAGCAGGTATATTGTTTTGGCATCCAGAACCTTGTACTGTTTTTGAGAAGTTTTCTCTCTCATGAACAAAACATATAATTTAAGTTCACTTTTGGAGCTGTATTTGTTATAGCAGTTTAAAGTGAACTTATCATTATTTCTAAATACAAAACAACAATACATATGTGGCATAGGGGGCATCCTTCAATTGAGAAAACTATTTCTACATTTTTCCAAATACTTGAGGTTGTTAATCGTTCTACTCGTCTTTCTTTGTGAAGCAAAAACATTTGGGTGAAGCTGAGTGACCCCCCCCCAACCAATATACCAATGCCGCCAAATATAACCAAATGAAAGTGTAATATTTGCAGAAACACATGAGCAGATAATCTTCTTAATAAATAAATTTTCTAATTCAAACATTTGACTAGATGTTCACAGTGTTGTTTAGAAGAGGAGCAACTTTTATTCATAATAGTTCAATGTATAATTGTCAGGTTGATGTGCCACGAATTTGGACCGAATTTGTTTTTGGTGACTCTACACTCCAAGATATAAGACACATATCTGCTACTTATTGAGATCAGGGCCTAATCTCAATAAGTTTCACCAAAAAAAAAGTTGAAATTTTCTGTTTTTTAATAGTGAGTGGTGATTAGTGGCCGTTAATCGATATTATGGAGATATCGTGAGATGCGGCCTGGTGTGATCTAGGTTTCAGAAAAATATTTTCTTTATCGTGCCAAAGTTTCGATCTTTTATTGAGATCATCTTCAGGGCTCAAAGTGTATTTGAGCCATTCTTGCATGTCGTGTTGAGAGTACCATTATTAGAGTGTTTTTTAATACTTTTATTTCGCCGTTCTACTTACTCAAATCAAGTATGTGAATATGGCATTTTTTTTTATGTAGGTAAAGCTATAAAGGTTTATCAATATCCAAAAAAATCTAAAAACTAAATATTTTAAATAATATGCTACTCACTATTGAAATCAGTCTATTTCGTTGCACTTATTTATTAGTATTACTACTAATATTCTTTTTTGTTCATTATTATAAGACAGTCGTGATAGGTATATGTATGTGTTTTTGTTTTTTATTGAAATTGGTAAATATTCATAAATAAATATTTGCTAATCGTAACTTTTTATATACACAGACTCCCTTGTTTAATCAAATTCAAGCCTGGAATCCCAAATTAAATATAAACTGAACATTAGAATTAAATAAATTTTAACAAACAACCCTAATTTTAATGTTTAAATTATTTTTAAAAAATTGTTTGAACTTTTTAATTAAGTGTTAAGGATCAAATCTTACAGCAATAAATTATATAAAATCTACCTAATAACATGTAACCTCATAAAAAACGATATTACATATTTTAAAACATATAATATATATTTTAAAGAGAGATAGATTATATCCAGTGGGAAATTTTTTGATTTAAGAAATCCCATGGAAGGGTACCTATGTCAGTTAACCCCCAGGAGGTGGAGCACGTCGATTCTGTATAGTTCCTTTAAAGTTTAAGCTAGACTGCTAGACTCAACTTTACGTTTTTCATATTTTAATTATTGTACAGTTTGCATTTTAAAATAATGGATGTTGACTGTAGAGAAGAGGACAAACGGCCGCAATTTGGAGCTAGATTTTTAACGAACGAAGGAGATGTGTATCAACACAATGCCTGGTAAATTATTGTTATATTATTAAAATTTTATAATAAATGAATGAAGCTCTTGCACAGGGACAATGTTGAATGGAACCCAGAGCAGTTGGCTCTTGCTGAAAAGTTGGTCAATGAAAGCTCAATGCAGCTGATGGATATGGAAAAGCAAGAGACGCTTAAACGAACTGCGAACATTCAGTGGGATGCTTTTTACAACATACACTCAAACAGGTGAGTCTGTCCGTTGTCTTAAATCTTTCAATTTATTAAAAATGTGACGATTCAAGGTTCTTCAAAGACCGACACTGGCTGTTTGTAGAGTTTCCTGAACTCATACCGAAAGAAGATAAAAAAGAGGATAAAATGCTTCTGTGGGAGATTGGCTGCGGTGTCGGAAACACAGTTTTTCCCATACTCAAGTACGCAGCTGACTCAAACGTATTCATTTACTGTTGCGATTTTTCCGAGACAGCTGTCGACATTCTTAAAAATCATGAAGAATTCGATGAAGCGAGGTAAACTATAAATTACTATTTTACATTACAAGATTTTTTTTATTAATTAATTTTTAACGAATGTCTCAAACAGGTGCTGTGCATTTGTATGCGATATAACATCAGAAAATGCTGAAATGCCATTTAAAGAATCAAGCCTAGACATAATCACTTTAATATTTGCCCTGTCAGCTATTGTCCCAGAAAAGTAAGACAAGTCCAAATAAAATTAAATTGCATTTCATCATTTGCATTCATGTGACAATTTGTACTTTGTAGAATGGAGATTGTATTGAAGCAAGCCTATAAGTATTTGAAGCCTGGAGGTCTCGTCATTCTTAGGGATTATGGCAAGTACGACATAGCCGAGCTAAGGTTCAAGAAAGGAAGGTGTTTGCAGGAGAATTTTTATGCTAGAGGGGACGGCACATTTGTTTACTTCTTTACACAAGGTTATTAAAAAATTAAATGATAATTTTTTATATATATTTCATAACAAATAAAATTATCTGATTATTATTGATTTTTAAATATGTTTATTTTTTAGATGAAATTAAAGATTTATTCGTGAAAGTCGGATTTCAAGAGGAGCAGAATCTAGTTGATCGGCGGCTGCAGGTCAACAGGGAAAAAAAATTAAAAATGTATCGTGTCTGGATACAAGCAAAATACAGAAAACCAATCTGAAATTTATTATATTACAGTTTTCTACTTGAAACGATACGTGTTATTTATTTTATTATCCCAACTAAAGTGCAAATATTTAGTTTAATAAGATGATTTTCAATTTTACAATTAATTTGATATATAATGTATATTTTCTTGATCACCTCATTAAAATCCTACTGTCATATGTATATTATGCAGTATTTTGTACACGCATCGATTCAATTTTACACTGAGAAAGTTGCAGTGAATGCCAATAAAGTTGTTGTTAATTTTTGTGACAAATCACTGCAAATGCAGGATTGGTCCGCGGACATTTACTCCTAAAAGTACAAATTATACGTCCCTTTGCTTTACTCGATGGGGAGGATTTTTTTTTTTTTTTTTTTTTTTCAAGTTTATAAGCTTTCATGCCGTATTATCAAAAGCTTGAGAAATTTCCAAAAACATTCTATTGTATTACTAATTTGGACTCGTCCTTACTGGTTGACTCGACTCAAAAAGACCTGCACACTAACCTAGTTTGGTCAACTAAACTCACCATAGAAAGCCATTGCAAGTTTCAATGTGGGACAGTTCATCAAAGAAATTTGTATTAGTAAGTTTGTATGGGACATGAAATGTAGAGAGTGTAGCAACAAAATTAAAAAGAGGGAAGTGGAACAGAAAAAGCACCCAATTTTGTAACAACAGAGGACCCACACTTTTTTACAACTGGTTTGCCTCCTTTTTTTGCTTCTCTACTTTTAAATAAGCAGCACAACAAGTTGGACCAATTCCCTCTTGCTGACCACCTGTTGGGGAAAAAAAGTTGATTTCACAAATGAAACCAGCCATGAAAAGACTTCAAGGCATTGCACTGGTTGAGAGTCAATCAGCCACTTAGTTGAACCAACTAACTATGAAAAACTAGCATTAATTTCTTGAAAATTTGTAGATTAGATATAACATGTCCACAGTGAAGCTAATTCTTGACAGACTGGAACTTTTTTTTTTGGGGGGGGGGATTTTTTTTATTTTATAAAATATATAAATTACAAAAAGGTGGAAGCTAGTTGGAAAGATGGACGTTGGGTATGGGAAAATGGAAGGGCCGTTATTTTTGGATTTCTTTTGTACAGACACACTTGAAACAGGGGCAAGTATTGTAGCAAGCACTATACCTGTCTGCATACTTAGGTTGTTTTTCAAAAATTTAAAAAAAGTGCAATTCTTAACAATAACTGATAGCAGCCCTTGCTGGCTAAAAAATGTTGAAAAACATTTAAAACTATTAATTTTTTATTAGTCATCGTGCAAGTTCGTTTATATATTTTATTTATTCACGGTTTACGCCATATTCAACGCCATTGATTGGATTGACGCATCAAAATTGAAAAGAATGGCGTAGACGCGGCAAAGCCCTCACGTTCACGCCTACAGATTTCGCCGCGGAACCAGCCAATTCGGACAGAAAATATTCTCGAAACCTAAATAATTAAAATCCAACTCAAAGGATATTATTTAAAAAAACACCGATTTCGACTTTTGCAAGGCTTTTTAGTTTTTCTTGAGCAGGGAAAGGGTTCACGACCTGGTCAATTAACCTCTTCACGGCCTGGACGCGCAACACGAATGAAGATAAGAGACCCTCGATAAAGTCCATCCCCAGGACTTCTTTCTGTTTATTTTCTTTCGGATTTTCTCGGATCCTCCGTCCGTTTTCAGCAGCCGGGGCCGTTTTTCCGGCCGATTTCCGCCCTCGTAAAATGTATGCCGGCCCGTTTGAAAAGCGTTTCCTTCCCAGAGATATTTTAAGAATCAGTTTAATTTCACCTGCGTTTTGTGCGTAGGTTTTTTCAACATCCAAACTCCATTAATCCGCTCCGTCTCGCTTTCTAGAGTTTCACGCCCGTTTCCAGCCTCGGAGCGTTTACTCTCAGTTCATAAATTTAAATGGCTTGGATTCTGCCAGGTTTGATTTGCACCAACGGTTTCGGGCTCTCTGATAGCTGTTTAATTAGGTTACTCTAATATTGATTTCTTTTCGATTTACTGCCAACTTCTTTTCGCTACTTCTGTGATATTGGCTCGCATCGCTAACTGACTCGGAGCGATCGGCCCCCAAAAGCGGTTTCCAACTAGAGGAGAATGACTGAGGTGAGTACCAGTACTGGTTACACAAATCGTCCTACCTTAATAGCCAATTTATACGATCTGGACAGCCCCAGAAGCAAAGACACAAACAAATCTATAGACGTGATAATATAATTTGAACAAAAAATATCGAAACGCAATTTTTTTATTAGACATACGTTTTCAGTAAAAAATAAGGTTTTGCCTTTATTAGATTTATATAGTATTTTTTTTAAGATACAGTTACATTTCTGATTTATACTGATTACCAATTTATATAAGCTCACATCTGCACATACATATAAATATGCACACACATCTACAAAGTTATCACTTCTCAGTCCACCAGGTCAGGTACAGGTCAATTCAGCACACAACGCCTGCATCCTAGATTGAAACTCGTTCACACTGTCACTCGTAAGCTGGTTCCACATTTACAAAAATGTGTGCCGGTGGGTACCAAAGTTACCGTCTACACTGATAGGCAAATAATTCCACCCCACTTATAATATAAATCAATTTATATATATTAATCAAAGTTTCACTGTTTTTTAATGTTTAATAATCGAGTCTTTGTGTAAAAAAGCAAAAAATGTATATTGCTAAGGAAAAATAAAATAGAAAATAAAACACAGACGGACAGGTAAAATTTATTTTTTGATTTGGACATTTCTGCCTTATTTACATCTCAAAGATGTCTCAGCATACTTTCCTCAGGTCTGGAAATATCTCTTTGCTGGAGGTTAGGCCCTTCTTCATGAAGAGTCCTTTCAAGATCTTAGAATGTATCAGGGAGTGATGGACGTGCTCTTATTTGTCTTTTGAGTTTACCCCATAAAGGTTCAAGTTGCTGATTTCATCGAGGATAGGCAGCCATGATGTTCCAAATTTTCATCCATGTAGCAAGTGGCCGTCAAAGACCCTCCACAAACAACAACCAACTCTCCATTGAAATTCCCGCCCACATTGACCTATATTGAAAAGGTTGGCTCTGGGAAAACTTACTTCTTATCTTTCATTTCACCTTGTCCACACTCTTTAACGACCATCTGGAGATCATAGAGCAAATCCACATTCATCTGTAAAAAGTAGCAGACCAGTCGTCCAAAGAACAATGGCTGTGTTCTTAAGCAAACGTGCGCCAACTGTGTGTTCTGGTTTGCTTACAGGGCGAAAAACCATCAATCCATACTGATTTAATCTTCTTCCAGCATTGTGTTCAGAAATATGGACACCTCAAACTTCTTGGAGCTGACGAATTGCTTGAACGTCTGGTGCCAGTTTTGCTTAATTCACAGTGTCAAAAAAACAGTCATTCTGTGGTTTGTTATACTAGGGCATCCGGAACCAAGCCTTCTATGGTACGACCCTGTTTGCCAAAACCCACTGTTTTGTAGGGAACTCTGATGGAACGACCATTGTCAATAAGTGCCACACTACGCACAACAACCTCAGCATTAAGTGGCATTTTTAAGTTTAAAAGTTGAAATTACAAAAACAAAGATGAAAACTAAACAGTTTTGTGCTTTAAAATTCAAATGAGACTGAATAAACATTAAATTCCATAAAAAGAAAACATTGAAAAACCCTTTATACTTGTTTTTGGATTAAGGATTCAGTGTGTTTACTTCTAGTTGATATTCCCAAATTAAAACATAACAAAAGCTTATATTTATTGGTAAAAATAATGAGAAAAATTAAGGCCAATTTTCTTTTATCAAGAAAATTGTAAAAATCAATTAGGTGTAATTTTTTTCCTCCTGGTGTATAACATTATGTCATGTACTATATGTATATGTATATTTTATTTTCATTGGTCCTAGTTAACTTAAGTAATTATTCAAATTGATTTGTAATTTTTTTTTGTAAAAGTGGTTGAGATGAAACCGGCCAGAGGTGAGTTCGAGTCCCGTTCGTGGCACTAATTTTTCATTTCAACCACACTTTTATAAAAATTGGAAAATATTAAATATTTTCATGCAGCTTGGTTGCTGATTATATTGTTTACTTATTTCTAAAAGTATTTTAGGGAAGGCTTATAGCACAATTAATCTTTTAGGTTGCAGTGGAAGGAAGGGAAACTGGTCACCAGTGGCCCTGTGTGAAAAAAGGGAATAGAGCATAAAGGCTTAATTAGGTAGAATGTTAGTCAAAATAATAATTTACATAAGATAATTTATTAAACAGTTGCTATTGTTGATTGGCTGTGTTTTGTCTACACTGTATTCCAAGTTTTGGTCACAATCTGCTGTACAAGTAAAACAACATCCGGAATAATTTTACGGTTAATTAGTTACTTTACTGGTATAGATATTTTAGTTCTGTTGGTTCCTTTCATCATATTTTTTCCATTGCACATTCTGCCTTTCCTTTATTTGAAAATTACCGTACAAAATAAGGCTTCTATGACTGCAATCCTTCAATTTGCAGAACTTAACATTACTTAATACTTTGTGATTTCATGAGAACAAAATAAAATTAGATAAAATATTTCATTGTTCTTGTTCAAAACAGAGGATGCATAAAAAATAAACATTTTTAAAAAAGTCCACTACAGTGAAGCCTTGTTGATCAGTGTTAGATTTTGATCAAATTTGCTTTAATGTTCTGTAATTATTGTTTATATATTATGTAATAAGGCCGGATCAACTTGGACATTGTGTTTAATTCAAAAAACATTATGTATGTTTTGTTTTTTTTTCAACTCCACATCGTTGAAATATTGTGTAGAGCAAAGTAAATAATTTGTGCAAATGGTTTTTATAAATGCTGCAAAATTAAAATAATATAAGCTGAATTTATTGAGCAAAATGAACAACTATATCGTACAGATAATAGATAATCAAAGTGTATACAAACAAATGATAAGATTGCTATCAGATTTCTTGATTCTGTTTTGTTATTTTTAGGATTTTTTTCTGAATGCTTTTTTTTAGTCAATAAGCAAGAATAATTTTTTTAACACTGTTGTTGCTGTTTTACGGTTTTTAATAATACGTATAAAACACCATGTTTGGTTTAGTTTATTGTAGTAAAAGTATGAATATTTGAACTAATTAATGATAATTTACATTGTATAAACTTCAAGTGCTGATAGTCAACTTTTTTTAATTGCATATATTTTTTAATAAACAAGAAATGTTTTTGTTTTATTTTTCATTAATTTAAGTTATATCACAGGTGAAGATACGCAAGCTATGATTGAGAGTGTTTCCCGTCGTGCTTTCGGTGGGTCGAGTGGAACTTACAACGTCAGAGCCACAGAACTGGCGAGAGACAGGAGGGTCAAGACTCTCAGTGTAACTGTGGTCTTTTTAGATGACACAAAGCAGGTGTTTCAACTCGAGGTAATGCCTCACAAATTTAAATGTGAGAGTGTGTTCGTAACAGAAGGTTTTTGTTAATTTTTTTTTAGAAAAGAGCTAAGGGCCAGGCCCTGCTCGAGCAAGTGTTCACGCACCTTGAACTCGTCGAGAAGCACTACTTCGGTCTTCAGTTTTCCGATAATGGATCACCTCCAACTCCTGCCAACACAGACCTTATGGTGAGTCGGTTTTTCCTATTCAACATAACATGATTTAATATTTATATTTGATACGTTTTGTAGAGATGGCTCGACGCGACAAAGCCAGTAAAGAAACAGATGAGAGGGCCTGGCTTTTTTTACCTTAGGGTAAAATTCTACGTATCCGACCCCAGTAAACTGCAAGAGGAGTATACTCGTTACCATTTCTATTTACAAATTAGGAAAGATATTTTAAATGGAAAGCTTTTAGTACCTCCGTCCACAGCCTGCCTCCTTGCAAGTTATACTGTACAATGTAAATAAACAATGTTTTTAAAACATTATTTTTTTAAAAAGTTTATATTATCTTATTTTATTATTTAGCTGAATTAGGTGATTATCATCCTGATGAACACGGTCCAAAGTACCTTTCTGGAATGGCCCTCATTCCAGGCCAGACTGAAGAGATGGAGAGGAAAATATCCGAGCTGCACAAACTTCACAAGTACGAATATTATTTCTCCTTACATGGCAAATCATATCTATTGTTGTTCATTTATTATGAAAATTATATATTATAGTTAATAAGCTAGTTTGTTCCATACATATAAACATATATGACTTTTTTTTCTCTCTAGAGGGCAGACTCCTGCAGATGCTGAATTTAATTTTTTAGACCATGCAAAAAGACTGGATATGTATGGCGTTGATCTACATCGGGCAAGGGTAAGTTAATTGAAATGAAAATATTTTGTCATTAAATGATTAATAGTGTAAAACAAAATTCCGAAACCTTGGATCAAGAGTAGGAACAAAGCTGTTGATAAGCTTGCACTTATAGAATTTAAGCGTGACTTAACCTTAAAGTTAGTGGCTAGAAGTGCAGTAGTAAATTGCACTAATTACAACCCTAACTTCTTTTGTTTTAATGAATTGCATTAATATAATTTTAAAGCACTTGGCATGTGTCCATCCATGGCATTAATTAAAACTCAATGTAGAAGAGATTTGTCATGCCAGAGGTTTTGACCAGCACCTGACAGGTTTTCACAATACACCTACAGTTATATTTTACCCATTCAATGCAGGAACAAAATCCATGACCAGGTTATGAAAAAAAATTCTGGAAACCTGGTTGCATTTAGGCTTTAGTTGACAGCAAATATTGTTTTATGACTCAAAATAGCATTTTTGTAGGGTTTTAGACTATGATTTCACAGTGGAATCAGCCGTGTACGGCGAAAGTCTGAGTATGCAAACCCTCAACTCAACTGTGGAATCACGTATTTTTGTAATCTAAACCGATTCAAAAACCTATTTTGATTTTTTTCTTCACCAATACGTAAATGAAAAATATTTCCGTGCTGGACAAAAATGGAGAAAAAAATTTTCAAACGCCAAACAAAAGTTGGACAGAGTGATACGGTGGGAACCTACTGAAAAATGACGGTATAAGAAGTAGGAATTCAATAGCATTATTTTGATAAAATAAAATTTAATTTATTGTGCCATTGAAATGATTTTTGTGTATAATAGGAGAGGTTTTGATCTAAATAATCAATTCCTCTCATGTGTTATAATTTTACCACGGCCTGTGGTTTTCATGAAGATTGCCTTGTCTAGTGTGAAGCTCTTTCTTAAAAAAAAATACTAAGGTAACTACTTTTTGCCTCTCGGTGTACATTTAAAAGTAAGAATCTGGTTCATGGTTCCTTCTGCCCGAGATTACTCGATTTTCCTCAGGGCAATTAATAGCATCCCTTATGTATCATTAGTATCATCATTGATTAAGAAAAAAAGTTTAATAAAATGTAATTGCAGTTGTAATAACTTTATTAAAATTAAAGTAAATAATACATTACAAAGAAAAGACAAAAGTATGTTACTACAACGTAATATTTATTCCATCTGCTGGAATAATTTATCATTTTTATAATACATTAATTGTAATTTTATTATTAAGATTTAAAATTGATAACTGAGATGTGTTAGATTAGATTATTCAAATTGATAATCATGGACATCTGTTATAAATAATAAATCTAATGATTTACAGGATTCAGCTAATAAAGAACTTCAGCTCGGTGTGACTTCCATTGGTCTTGTCGTGTTTCAAAATGGGATAAAAATTAACAGTTTTTCATGGGGGAAAATTGTTAAAATCTCATTTAAGAGAAAACAGTTCTTTATACAGCTGAGGAGAGAACAGGTAAATTAATGGTAATAACGCATTAATGATGGTGAAAAAGAGCAAAATAAAAACATCGCTTATCTGTTAGCTTTTCTTATCATTATTAGTCATAGAATTTTGTTTGCATATTTAATTTTTTTTTTTTTTTTTTTTTTTTTTAATTGTCCTTTTTTAATACACACAGAGCGAGAGTTATGATACGCTTTTGGGTTTCAACATAGTGACATACAGATCTTGCAAAGTACTTTGGAAGTCTTGTGTAGAACATCACACGTTTTTCCGCCTCCACTCGCCAGCGGTCAAAAGAAGGACACCTCTTCCGCTAGGGTCTAAATTTTCGTATTCCGGACGGACAGAACTCCAAGCAGTCGAAGAGTCAAAACTCAGGCCCAGAGCGGAACGCACCTTCATAAGGTGTTCGAGTAGGAAATTAATGGTCAGTACCGATGAAAAATCAAAAGTGGGTCTTAGCAGTTCAACAAGATCTTCAAGACCTTACGATAACAAGGTCACATCGCTCTCGAGAGAACCTAAACGTGCATGGGGTGAAACTTCCCCTAACAACATCAATGACGAGTAAATTAATAATGTTATTTTGTTTTGTTAGAAAAATATAAACTATTTTTTGTTTTAAACAGTGAGGGTGGATTTCTTGAAAGGACTTTAGAAGAGCATAGAGCCTTCACGCCTGTACTTCCTCCTAGAGCGATCTCTTACGCTGACGAAGATCCAGAAATAGAAAGGCCGACCACAGCTACAGGAGTTTATGAAATTTCCCATTATGACCAGACAAATCCTACTGTAAGTTTTTAATAGTCAAACTGAGAAAAATAGGCCTTTTAGGGACTTTCACTGCTATGACTTAAATTTTTGAGTGTTGTCACCTTTATGAGGCTAAATACTTATGGATATTTTTAATATCCCCCCCCTCTATGTGAAAATTGATAATTCTTTCAGTTGGTTTAAGTTTAAGTTGATTCACAAACTTATTGCTAGAAAATCGCGGTTCTCTGGATTTCCATTCTGTCTTGTGATTGTTGATACTTTTCTTTTTAATTTGTATAGTTCTGAATGTGGTAAATTATGTATGGGAGCTGTTAGTAATTTGTTCAATTACGAGTTTTTACTGTTAAATATTGTAAGAGGATACTGTTTGTGGTATTTGGATGAAAGTGATTATGGAATATTTACATAATAGGAAAGAGTGGTTCAACATTTCCTGATTTTTTTTTTTTTTTTTTTTCCGAATGTTTTCTCACACAGCAAGTCAATACGGGGAATCCAAGTGAAGAATCCATGGAAGAACAAGACATATTATTGAATTAATTTAAATCCTACAAGATTATTTGACAAAGAAGGAACTTTTCAAACTAAAATGCCAAGTAGATTTGGAAAAGATGAACTGATGATACCTCAAGTAATACCACCAAATTTTATCCACAAAAAAATAAATAAAACTACTAAGGTATCGGATTGTAAAAAATAAAAAATCGTTTATCTCAATTTTTTGTTTACAGAATTGGTAGAAGGGGGGTAAGAATGTATATATATATATATATATATATTTATTTATA
>CM077106.1:16115315-16163863 GCA_039619505.1 Cimex hemipterus | reverse complement strand
AAGAGACAGATATATATATTTCTGAAGTAGTTCCATGCTTGTCTATATTGTTGAGGAATCTTGGTGATATTCTGTGAGTTGAGAATAACACGCTTGTTACTGACCATTTGGAGAAATCAATTACAGAGAGGAATGTACATAATTTTTTTGTTTATTTTTAATTTTTGTCATTAGAATGATGACGGTCTAGTGTGCATTCGCATGACTCCTGACGAAGAGGGCCGGTTTGGGTTCAACGTCAAAGGCGGAAGCGATCTCGACATGCCTATTCTTGTCTCTAGAGTGGCCCCAAATACTCCAGCTGATAGATGTTACCCAAAACTCAATGAAGGAGATCAGGTAAGACGATTAAGTTGTAAAGTTTTATTAAGTCCTTTCAAAGCATTTATTTAGTTGGAAAGAGAGATAATAAAAACCGCAATAACTGAATGACATAACAGGGATTCATGAAATCTGTTCACAAAATGAAAAGTCCAAAATGAAGTTCTGAATTTGTGATAATTGATATGAGTGTCTTGGATGTTACTTGAAGAATGTCAGTTAATTTTTGAAATAGGTTTGTTATTCTTTGATTAAAATGACTATCTTTTTAGTTTTAAAGATTATTAAAAATTTGTCTATGTAGAAAACAGTCCCAATAATGATTTTGTGCATCATGATATTTTTTAATTTCAGCTGGTGACCATGACTTACCAAATTAATAAATATATCACTTTTTGTTCACTACACATTACATTTGCATTTGCTCTTAAATGAAATCTATAACTCAATGAAGAATGCTTAGTTAATGTTTTTACACAATTTTTTAGTTTTTAAATCGCACAGTACAGAATTAAATAAAATATCTTGTATTTTTATTTTTAAATTGACTTATTTCAGATGATTGTTATTTACATAATATTGTTTATTTATCTTTTAGGTTTTACTTATTAACGGAATCGATGTCGGAGGGATGCCTCATGAACAAGTTGTCAATCTAATAAGAGCTTCGAGAGATTCAAGGGTAGGCGAGTTGATTCTGACCGTCCGACCAAGCAGTAAGTTGTTCAAATTCTCAGAACGAAAATAGGCTTGTTTTAATGCCAAAAAAACGTGCCCGCCAAGGTGTATACGATGCGGGAGAAAATGTGGAAGAGGAGCCTTTGTATCAATACGTCTCCGACACGAGTTCCGGCCGGGAGACCTTGGAGCAGAGCATGGCAATCCTGCGGGAAGGCCTGGTCTCCGGAACGATTATTGTCCAGTTTGAACGACTCTATAGAAAAAAGCCAAGTCTGTCTACATCCCATGCGACTCTACCACACAACACTAACGCAAACCGCTACACCGATATTTTACCCTGTAAGTAAGCCCAAGATTTATTGATTGATGCTTAGTCATTTCTGATCATCCTTGTCTGCCTACCTATCCTCGCTGTTTTGACCTGTCAGAAATATTTTGGCATTTTGTAATACTCAATTGTGAGGAAAACAGCAAAGATAGGTAGAGACCAACATGATCGGAAAACATTTTTTTTTTTTTTTTTTTTTTTAATTAACTCCTGTGCCCTGTATTGTATGGAGGAAAATTGAGAGCAATAGGTTTATGGACCGTTTTGCTAAGGCATAGTTTAGCACTTTTGCCCCTCCTAACATTAAAGTTAATTGTGATATATTAATTGGTCGAGTGGACCACGAAAATAGTGAATTAAAGTTAAAATCATTTAGTTTGACGTTTGTTGTAATTTTTCAGATGACCTGACTCGAGTTATCCTCGAGCATGGAACGAATGGGGACTATATCAATGCAAATTATGTCAACATGGAAATCCCTGGCTCTGGTATAATTAACAGATACATAGCGACGCAGGGGCCATTGGCGAACACTGTCGGCGATTTCTGGGAGATGGTCTGGGAGGCTGGTAGCAGCTTGATTGTCATGGTGACCGGCCTTGTCGAACGGGGCCGCATAAAATGCCACAAATACTGGCCAAACATCGGAGAGAGCATGGAGGCGAGCGGTATCCGAATCAAATCAATCCGGTGCCACTACAACAACCCTGCAGGATTTATCTGCAACACTCTGACTGTCACTCATATTCAGGCAAGTATTTATTTTTTTTATTTATTTATTTTATTTGTTTATTTATTTATTTTATTTTACCAAATCGGCACATTGAATTTAATCATTTTGTAATTTATTTAGAGTGGTCTCGAAAGGGAGGTGACTCAGTTGCAGTATGTTGGTTGGCCGGATCACGGTGTGCCTGATAACACGGCTGTATTTTTACAATTTATAGCCGAAGTTCGCAGATACCGTATGGGAATGGTTCGTATTATTTTCTAAATACTGAATTTTTCATTGTAAGCTAATATTTTCACTTACAGCTCGAGCCAACAATTGTTCATTGCTCAGCCGGTATCGGAAGAACTGGTGTCCTTATTTTAATGGAGACTGCTCTCTGCCTAATAGAGGCAAACCAACCAGTTTACCCACTCCAAATTGTTACTCACATGAGAGATCAAAGAGCTATGATGGTCCAGATATCGGTGAGTAAATTTGTCAAATTTATTTATTCTCGTTTTATATATTTTGTGCTAATTAACAAAATTATTTTGATTTGCAGAGTCAGTTCAGATTTGTGTGCAGCTGTGTACTCCATGCGTACACTGAAGGCTTAGTGAAGCCCCTACCAGAGTTGGTATACCAATAAAAATAATTAAGAAAAACACGCCCCACCGAAGGAAGCGGAGCAGCAGATGTCAGAATCAAAACCAACTATTAGGTGCAACAGAAAATGTGATCCTTTAAAACACTTTGTTTTTCTGTTTGCATCTTTTATTTTAATTGGCTTTTACATGTTGCTTTGGGCCTTTTTTCTCTCCCCTTTTTTTTTAAAGTGGCTGTCCCTGAATTGGTTTGATCATCTTATTGAAGTTCTGCTGTTGATCGTACAACTTTAAAATTGGCCAATTTAATTTTCTTAAGCGAGAGTTTAAGACTTAATGAACATTTTCAAAAGAGAAAAGAAAAATAGCGGTATTTTTTCAGCTTTAATTTGGTACGGATTACCATCTGTAAGAACTGTAAATTAACGTAATTTAAAAAAAAAAATTAAAAATTGCCTTTGACTATTTACCTTACGGATAGGTATATAAAACTTGAAAGCCAAGAAATTCTAAATTATAAAATGGAATGTTAAATTTATTTATTTATGTGGTGATAGTTTTCCTCTACTGGTATTGAAAGACAAAGCTCTTTTATTCTCTTTAAGGAAATTTTGTGATATCGGTACTGAATGATGTTACAATTCATAAATGAGCATTCAACCTTTTTTTGTGAGAAATCATCCATCCATCATACGTCCTCACAAATTTAACATGATTCTATCGTTGAGTTCTAGGTGTACATAATTTTTATTCTTTTTTTTAATAGCAAAACAAACTTTGATGTTATTTTGTTGTCTTTTTTTAATATATTTGTGATAATTGGTGGAATGTTATAAATTCGCTCTTTTATGGTATTTTGATAGAATAAAAGAAATTGCTTTAAGCGTTCAATAACAAGTCAGTGTTTTTCATGTGTGTATTTGGTAGATAAGTTAAATTTCTTAAAACCCTGACAGTTTTTGTTTCTGGTTTCATGAATTTTTTACCTATTTGTTGCAAAAATAGCAATGTTTTAAAGTATTTTCATATTTCCCCTTGTTAAAATGGAACAAATGGCACTTTTTTTTAAATAAATGATTAAATTGCCCACCGTAAATAGTCTCTTCCAAATCTCTACACTTGCCTGATTAACATTTGTGCCAACTTTTCACAGAAAGAACTTCCAATTTTTTAAACTTTTCCCTGTAAAAATATCGATTCGAATGTTTAACAGTGCCAACACAGATTAAAAATGTATTTATTGTTCAGTAATATAACAATAGAATCCTATCGATGTTACTTGTACTTTTTTTTTTCTTTTTGTAACTTAACTCTAGGTTGTAAATAGTGGCTTGAATTTTAATTACATCGACGATAATTACTGAAGGGAGTGCCATAACAGTGGTAAAGGAAAGTTAAATTTGGTAAAGGAATTTTTAAAACAACTATAATTTAAACTGAGAAGGTATATTTTAAAATATTTAATTAGCCTTTAAGGATATTTTATAAACTAATAATTTATATTTAATTATAAAAATGTCATGATACTTTATAAAAATTTTGGGTTGCACTGCTTAAAAAAAAAAAAGGTGCTGGGATATTTCCAATTTTTGTATTGTGATTTATAAAACTTTCCTCTTTTAGAGAACCCAGGTTGTGCTTATAATTTTTTTTTTTTTTTTTTCATTGAGAAAAGTTGTTAAAAAACTAAAAAGCATGTGTAGTCTAGTCTAGTCCAATAAGTATCATGACATTTGTTTTAAGCAGTAGGATTTATTGTTCATCGTTTGTATTAATAAAAAAAAGCCCCCTTTCGAGGTTAAAATGGAATGAATTTTTTGTTTTCTTTTTAAGCGTAAAATTTAAAGTTTGGTTTTTAAAAACATATCAAAGTCAATTTTGTGATCCGCAATGGAAGACACAGGCGAAGGATTGTTCGAGTTGAAAACAAAAAGGCGGGCTTTAAAAAATTTTACTATCATTTGTTGTAAACATCCCTCCAAAATATAGTGTTCAAAAAATATTGTATACTAGGAATTTTAGACCAATATAGCTATATAATGTTTTTATAATCGTCCTGTTTTGACAATATTGTAAATGTTTTAGTATCAATAAAACACAAATAAATTTGACCTTGTATTTTTATTCTTTTGTGTGTTAGTTTTATGATACAGCCAAAAGTTGGTGTTTGTTAATTGATTTGATTTATTGATCAAATTAATGTATTTTGGGCTAAAGTGGCGGAGCGCTATGACTTCCTCATCTAAGTAGTGCTATCTATTTTTACATAAATTTCTGATTTATCATTCTTTTAACTGCAGTTTGTGGTAAAAATGATTGTGAAAAACCAAAAATCCCCGTATAGGAAAAAGGTCATTACTTTATTTAATTAATTATAACCAGACCAGCATTTATGTAATAATTTAATTTAATTGTAATGTGAAAAAACCTATTTCTTTCCATGATGGTCTTTCATCTTCTTTGACATGTCAAACTACAAATTTAAAATCAGAATCAATGAATACTGAAATGGTTCAAAACCAACACAAGTTTAACCCTGCAGCTGAGGTGCATATCAGTATTGCAATTTCCTTTCTTTTTTTAGTTTGAATTTTTGTTCCGATTGCACCAAAAATGGATACTGTTCGTCCTCTAACTTTTTAAGATCTGAGATCAATAAGCGCGATATTTTTTATTTTCATTTATCTCACTCACTAAAGAGCCATTAAAGAGAAAACGAATTTTCAGAACTTCACCTATTCAGCCTCAATGTAAGTATAATAATCTTAACATTATTTTGGGTTACATGATCGTATTTTAATATTACTTCGGTTATAGCTATGATTTTTTGGTTTTACTTGAATTTTCTAATTCGTTGTTTCTTACTTATCAGATCTGAAAATTTGTATAATGAATCTGAAAAATTTTTGGAGGTTATCTGACTGCTCTGGGATAAATATGATGACAGTTGATACTGACACTGAAGCAGAAGAAATGATACTAGATGATCTGACAGCGAATCAGAGCAATCTACTTACGAAGATGATGAAGACATGCTGTCGAAAATACTGTCACTAATTATACTTTTTTCATCGGAAAAGATGATGGTCTACAGTATGGATATTCGGTTTTGTAAAATGTGAGCAAAAAATATAAAAACTTTACCAGAGTTATGCATGATTTACATACAGAGGTCAATATATTTTTGCCTTATTGATTTTTTTAATTACAACTCCATTAATGTCAATGTAGCAAATGAACTGCAAAACCTACAAAGAAAAACAAGGTAATTAAAATTTAAAAAAAAAGCAAAACAAACATGAAGGAAGAAAATTTGGAAAAAGGTTCTGGTCTGCTAATTTCTAGTTATTTTTAGCAACAAAAGTGCTGAAAAATGAAAAATCAATTCAAAGTGATTTTTCTGACATTAACTTTACAACCTATAGCCATGGCCTGCTAAATGTATTCTAGAAATACATACACATACTTCTGCCAACTAACAGTAGGGGGGGAACCCCACCCTCCAATACAGCTCTTTTCTTATGTACGATTTAAATAAATCTTTTGCTACAATTATAAAATGTTACTCTGTTATAATTATTTGATTTTTTTTTTTTAATAAAAACTGATTTTTGCTTCAGTCATCAACTGATATATTAATGATTCTTTATGCTAGTATTGCTTGATAGTTTAACAGAAATTCCAAGTATTTCCTTAAGTAATCTTTTTTTTTCTTCCCTTTCTGAATTTAGGGCAATAATTAAATGCTCCATGATGAACCTACATATGTGCAATTTTATTAGACTAACAAATTATTTTTTTTTTAAATTTATTAGCACAATGCATGTTTGGAGGAAGAATTGATTGAGAAATTTGTAATTCGTTTGTTTAAACAAGTTGTTATGACTGAATTTAATCTAAATTTAGAGCACATCATAATTATATGGTCCATGATGAACCTACATTTTTTTTTTTTTTTACATTTTCCCAGATTAACAAATTTGTCAAATTATTTTTTAAAAAATTTAAAAAAAGCACAATGTACGATTGTAGGAAGAATTGATTAAGAAATTTGTAATTTGTTTGTTTAAACAAGTTCTTCTGGCTGAATTTAAAGCACATCATAATTAAATGCTCCATGATGAACCTACATGCATGCAATTTTCCCAGATTAATGAATCGGTCAAATTTTTTTTTTTTTTTTTAATTTATTAGCACAATGCATGATTGGAGGAAGAATGAGAAATTTGTAATTTGTTTGTTTAAACTTATGTAAATTAACCATCCTAAGTCTTTTATTAGACAACATTTTATTAAATGTTGCTATTATGTAACTTACTACTTTTGATGCCTGTAAATTTACACACAAAAAGTGCAGAATTGAGTACCGCACAGACTCTCTTCTGTAAATTTTATGTACGCGCCCACTGCTGAGTTAATGATCATCTAAATACTTCAACATGTAATTTCAATCTAGAAAACAGATTTAATCAGAACTAACTGGTTAATTCAAAAGAACTGGTTTCATAGTAAGTAAAAAAAAAGTGAAGTAATTCCTGTCATACAGGAGGGCCAAATGTCCAATTGGCCTTTGGGTATTGTAGATAAGGAGTCCAACCACTTCACAATTCATTTTTTCAGATTATAATCAACTAAGTCATGGGTTATGCAATGATTCGGACAGAACCACTAGCGTGGCAAATACGAGTCGAACACCCACTACTCAACCACCAGAGTAGATTAGAAATAAAAATAAAACATTCCCTGATGTGCTGTGTTGAAGTTCTGTGGCTAAGTTGTTAAGCCCGTTCATTTTCTCTTACACTTTTGTCCCAGAACGGAACCCACCATAAGATAACCTTGTGTTATCCAATGGCCTTAAGTCAATTTAAGCACTTTCAGACTACCTACTCCCTAAAAAGCATACAAATTTAGTGTTATTATAGTTGCATTTCTGTCTGAAGGCCCCTTTACGCCCTGTTCAATTTTTGATACAACAATATGTATAACAGTTACAGCATTTAAAAGCAATTTATTCATAGTCATGTGCAGTAATTAGTTTCAAAAATATAATTAAATTGATGAAATGTTATTTATACCAACACACTTTCTTCAACCTTTGCTGTTTCATTTTTAAACACACAGTAGTTCCTGTCAACAGATATTAGCTTACCTTTATGTCTTATGATATATTAGTGCAGTCAGCAAATACTTAGGTAAATGTGATCAGATTTGCCTTAAACCTCTTTATATAATTATTCAGAAATCGTGAGATGCGGTCTAGTGTGATGTGTGTGGTGGTTTCAGAACATCCACATCCTACATGTATTTCTTAAATTTAAACAATGTTTGTAAATCCCAAGCCCTGAAGATGATCTCAATAAAGACCGAAACGTAGGCGCGATAAAGAAAACGTTTTTCTGAAACCTACATCACACCAGACCGCATCACACAATTTCTGAATAATCCTCGACTAATGGTCATTTCTACTTTATATAAATAATATATAAGTTTTATTTAATATCTTTTAAATTATTTTCATTTTGTCGAAATTTGAGCGAACATATTTTCTGCTTTAAAATTTAGGCCTAAAAACCTTTTAATGTTTACATAATAAATGTTTAATCATAAAAAGTTAATACTAAAGTATTAATTTGGCACTAGAGATAATGTCATAATAAATTAACTCTGATTGAAAAATTGAGATAAAACAAATCTGCATTTGGTGCTCGTGTTTGATAATTTTATTTAGAATGATCGAGTTGTGAAGCACATTTAGACATGAAGTTAAATAATCTAGTTATACTTGTTTGTATTACTTGTGTTAAGGGGTTCGTTTCACAAAAAAACACTGATGACCAGGATGTTTTTGGTGATTTTGAAAAGCCGGCATTTCTTACTACATACATCGACAATCATGATATCGAGGGTGCGAGGAGGGCCTCTGCTGTACCACCATTTTTGGAAGATGTGGAAAGCTATGCTGGCTTTTTCACGGTAAACAAGACATATAATTCGAATATTTATTTTTGGTTTTTTCCTGCGAGAGAAGACAATGAGAACGCCCCTGTAGTCGTCTGGCTCCAAGGGGGTCCTGGAGCTTCATCTCTTTACGGTCTCTTCGTAGAGAATGGAGTATACTGTATAAACCAAACTGGATCCTTGGAATTGCGCACTGTATACTGGTCTAAAATTGCGAATGTGATATACATCGATAACCCAGTAGGAACGGGTTTTAGTTTTACAGACAGCAAGCAGGGATATGCCACAGACCAAGCGGGAGTCGGCAAGGATTTGTACAACATGATTGACCAGTTCTTCCTTGTTTTCCCTGAATATAGGAAAAACAACTTTTACATATTTGGTGAATCATACGGTGGAAAATACGCCCCATCAATGGCATATGCAATCCATACAAATAACCTTATCAATGACAGGAAAATAAATTTAAAAGGAATCGGCATTGGCAATGGCTTCACTGATCCTCCTAACATGATGTTATATGATGAATATCTGTACAATATTGGTTTGATCGACGAGAAGGGAAAAAATATTTACAAACAGCATCAAAATTTGATTCTAGATGCATATAAAGCCGGACTCTATGAAAAAGCTGGTACACAGTTTTGGAATATGACCAAATGTGTTTTCTACAATGAGACAGGTTTTACATTTAGCTATAATTTTCTACATTATAAAGATGACTTGATGAATGGAGATATAGAAAAATTTCTTTCACAAAAATACGTGAGAAGGGGCTTGCACGTCGGGGATGTACCATTTTTATCCAACAATACAGTTGTTGTTCAGTATCTATTAGCAGACACTCTCCAATCTGTTGTACCCTGGCTGGAGACACTCCTTGAAAACTACATAGTTTTAGTTTATAACGGTCAGCTTGATATAATCTGCGCTTATCCTCTTACAGTCAACTATCTGAAAAAGCTGGAATGGAGCGGAACTCGAGAGTACAAGAATGCCAAAAGGGAGAAATGGTTCGTCGACGGTGAACTGGCAGGCTACGTAAAACAGGCCAAAGGGCTTACTGAGGTCCTTGTGAGGAATTCTGGACACATGGTGCCACAAGATCAACCAACACGGTCGCTTAACCTTTTGAAAAAGTTCATCTTTAACGAAGCATTCTGAACATTTAAAATAGCTAAAATATTAAAACTTATATTACCATATGTAATTACATATTATAATTTACATTCTTTGCTTATTAAAAATATATATTTGTAATACTGGAATGGGAATAGTAGTAAAAGGAAACCTATTTCCCTAGGATACACAGTAGACTGAAAATACGACAAAAAAGCTGATTTATGTCCTGTAGTGTTTCATTTCAGTATTCCATCTGAGACTGGAGAACTTTTCGTTAAAGGTTTTTAATGAAGGCAGTATTTGGCTCTTCATCCTTGAGAGACTCTTTTGGTTTTTAGATGAGAGCCCAACTATGTGCCTTAGTTTTTGATGAAAATTGACTGTCACCAGATGCATCTCCACTTTCTTCCCCAACCAAAATTTTCCTGTTTTTAAAATAAAATAAAAATATTTTGAACCAACAAGTAATTATAAATGAAACTAAGGAAAGATTCTAGAGTTGATAAATGTACAAAATATCTTCTTTATTCTAAATGTTGCTAATTTACAAACCAAATAAATATTATATATTAGTAGTAGTTATCTGTGTCAAATTACCCAATTAATACCAATTTATTAACTTATAAATAACTCCAACTCAACTGACCCAACTAGTCACGATAAAATATCATCCAGTGTTAAAAGGTCATTAATAGTAATGCACTACTGCAAAATGGAGGCCAACAAAATGTCTGATATCCAGTGGTGGAAACCAAAGTCACAAATTGATCAGATGATAAAAAACCAGGTTAAAAGGTCATTAATAGTAGTGCACTACTGCAAAATGGAGGCCAACAAAATGTCTGATATCCAGTGGTGGAAACCAAAGTCACAAATTGATCAGATGATTATAAATCGGGCTAAAAGATCATTAATATTAGTGCGCTACCGCAAAATAGAGACATCAAAATATCGTCAGATATCTAGAGGTAGAAACCACAGTTACAAGTCGATCTGACAATAAAAAATTAGCCAATATGAAAGAGCACATTGCATTCAATTAAATATGTTAAAATATCGGCCAAGTTTTTATTGTTCAAAAAATATTGTCACATGAAGGGACCTAACTGTGGGGGGGGGGTTGTGAAGGGGACGCTTGTGTCATATTCCTTTAATTTTTTCTCCTTTTCAGAATAGAAGAATCTTTTTTGTGTTTTAAGCTAAATGGTAAACCAAAAACTAAATGAGTTGACTTCATTCAACATTGTCAATTAACAAATCACAGAGAAATAAGCATTACATCATCAATTAGTAACGACTAAATTACAATATTTTATTATTTGAGCAATATGAATTTTTTTTTTTTTTTTTTTTTTTTTTTTTTTATAACTCCATTATCATCCCTCGTTTAAAGAGAAAAAAGTCATAAAGTACATCACTTTGGCATATTTGCTCTGACAGGCCATCCTTCACTTTATTTAGATTCAAATTCATAACCGTTCCCCAATGTTTTACTTTATCTAACTATGACATGAAATTTCATCATCAAAAAAAATTATAACATCAATCACTGATGTAATTATGGATTGCATTAGAATAAACACTTCAACTTACAGATAATACTTTGTTCATAAAAGAAATTTTTTGATGGGAGGGGTTCAGTCTCAGTCAGAATGAAAGTGTTAACATTTATCACACTGTATATACAGTGTGTATTATCGTTTAGTCCATATAAGAAAATTGAATATTACCAAGTTTCAGGACGAGATTATGGCGAGCCAGTGTTTCTGACAAAATATTTGGAAAGGCATGATGTCGAGGGAGCGAGAGAAGCTTCATTCGTGCCACCAATGGTCGAAAACGTTTTCAGCTATGCGGGGTATTTCACAGTCAATAAAACACACAACTCAAATCTCTTTTTCTGGTATTTTCCTGCGGAGGACAACTTGGAGCGAGCCCCGGTGGTCGTATGGTTGCAAGGCGGCCCAGGGGCTTCTTCGATGTACGGCCTCTTTACCGAACATGGCCCGTTAAAACTGGTCAACGATGAAGTAAAACTCTACGAACATCGATGGACAAAATTTGCCCACATGATTTACATTGACAACCCTGTCGGAACCGGTTTTAGTTTTACTGACAAAGATGGTTATTCCACTGATGAAACAATGGTGGGAAATAATCTATACGAGGCGATCAGACAGTTTTTCCAGGTTTTTCCGGATTTGAAGAAAAATGACTTTTTCGTCACTGGAGAGTCATATGGGGGTAAATACGTTCCTGCAATGGCGTATACGATCCATGAAAAAAATAAATTATCCAATGAAAAACTCAACTTAAAAGGATTCGCTATTGGAAATGGTCTATGCGATCCTATAAATATGTTGAACTACGGAAAGCACCTTTATGAAATAGGCTTGATTGACACTGCGACAAAATTAATATTTGAAAGATACCAAAATAAGGTAACTCTTTATATAGTAAATTACTATAATTTGGTGATTAGCTAAAAATGATATTTTTTAAAAAAATTTGATTAAATTTATTTTTTGGGTGAAGTTAAATTAACCTTTCATTATTTTATTTAGGTACGTAAGCATATTAAAAAAGAAGAATACGTTGAGGCTTTTGAGACATTTGACACTCTGCTGAATGGTGACTTGATACCCTACTCTTCACTTTTTACCAATGCGACAGGATTTTCTTTTTACTTCAATTTCTTACACACCAAAGATAATTCTGATGTAGATTTGGGCAAGTTTTTCCGAAAAGACACTGTCCGCAAGAGCATACACGTTGGAAACTTAACATTCAACAGCGGGCAAGTAGTAGAGCAACACCTTGCCCAGGACGTCATGAAATCGATTAAACCTTGGTTTGAAGTCCTGGTCGAAAAGTACCGAGTTTTGATCTACAACGGCCAACTGGATATAATTGTTGCATATCCTCTGACACTGGATTTTCTCCGAACAGTCAACTGGAGCGGAAGACAGGCTTATAAAAGAGCACAAAGGAAAAAATGGTACGTGGGTGACGAACTGGCCGGCTACTATAAAATAGTCAAGGGGTTTACTGAAGTATTAGTCCGCAATGCTGGCCACATGGTTCCATCCGATCAACCTGTCTGGGCTTTTGACTTAATGGAAAGATTTTTGTACAATAAACCAATGTGAAAATATTAAAATGTGTTTTTATTAAAAATTGAAAAAAAAAGGTAAATAAAATTAAAAAAAAAATTAAACTACTCCATAGTAAATCATTAAGACAACTTTTGCTTTATAAAAATGGTAAATTCACTGTATCACTGTACAAAATATGATAAAAAGACTATTTTGGAAGTTCCTATTCAGGTTTCATATTTTGAAATAATCTCAAAGACTGTTTAAACAAATTAACTTTATTGCAAAAAATTAATTAACAAAAATTAAACAAGATCACATTGTCAATCATTTATTTGAGCTTTGGCATAAAATTGGTCGAAGACCTGGAAAAAATATAGATAATATTATTTTCAGTATTTAAGATTCTTAGGGAAGGAAAAAAAAAACAAAAAAAACAGTATTTATAATTACCAGAAATTGAATATCCTATATGTGCTATAATATTCCTCGTACAGGATTATCAATGGTAACTTTTGGTTCAGCTTTTTCTAGGGGATTTTTGTTAGATGCGTTCTGAAAATAATACATTAAACACATTATTAAAGGATAAATAGAAAAGGAACAAAATTGAATGTTGAAAAATTACCAATTTTGACTTTTATCTTAGTTAATCTGCTCAATTTCTATTCGCTTAGAGCAGGACTAGCATTGAATATATGATCACCAATAAAAATAAATGATACCATCAATAGGGAAATTATTACTTTTCCATCTGGAAAAAAAAACAATTCAAACACTGAACTAATGTTCAAAATAAAAATTAATTGTAATTTATCATTATAATTCATCATAAAAATGTTTAATCTGAAAGGCTTTACAAACAAATATTTACTTTCAGACATAGACAACCTTTTTCACAAATGAGACACTGCATCACAGGGGAAAAATTCTATGTCTAAAGATCGCCTTAATTTGATTTTTATCTTCAGATTTTATTTTCATTTCATAGATTTTAATTTGCCAGTGAGAAGACACCTGTAGAAATGAATGTAAATCAAGAAAAGTTCCATGGCCCTTCAGAAAAACAAAGCTTCACACTAGAAGGCCAGCAAAAGCTTCACCTAATCTCCTATGGAGAGAGATGATAGATTCATCCATCACCAGGCTCTACAAAACTGCAGCATTACAGGAAATGAGATACAAAATATGTTGAGACAAGATCTAACTGTTCGATTTCCTCTGGGGCTGTAAGAAGAAGGTTCAATGAAAATAACCTCATGGCTCGGCACCTATCCTTATCAAGCTCAGAAAAATGGCCAGGCTTTCAATTCATACAGAAACATGTGAACTGGACACTGGAAGATTAATGACACGTTCTCTGTCCAGATGAGGTGAGAATTTGCCTCAAACCTTCAGATGGGGATAATTTCATCTGGAGACGCTCAGGAGAAAGGCCTCATGCAGTATGGTTCCTTAGGTGGCATTCCTCGGTGGGTATTGATGTTCTCGAGTAGCATTTCTTTGAACGCCCGCACTGAATTGATTGTGCATAGAAAATCTCTAACTTCACAGAACATAACCATCACAACATGTAGTGCCATTTGCCCCCTACATCAGTGAGAATTGAGTGCTTTGGAAGACCGAAGTCTACACCAACTTAAACGACAAGTATGACGGAGAACCTAGGTAAAACCTAACACCCTAGAAAAGTTGGAAACTGCTGTTTTTGATGAATGGCTCTGGATTCTTTTTTACGAAATGAAAATGCATTTAAGAGATGTGATTTGTGCTAGAGGTGAAAATACTCATTATTAAAGGGACAAAACATTTTTTTAAATTTTTGATTTTTCTTTTTTTTAAGAATTAGATAATAAACATTTTCTTTTTAAATGTCTTATTTTTAAAACCTATTTTGTGCTATGCAAAATATGAATAAACATAATTTGAAGGTGGTGCATTAATTTTGTACATCAGTGAATTAATGTCAAAAAAATACAAAATGCTAAAATCAAAATTATTAATCAAAGTTTAAAAACAAAAAAAAAATCAGACGACATAAAAAATTACCTCAAGAGATTATTTTTACACGTGCACAATCTAAGAGTTTCAAACAATCACAAGATCCTTTTCTCTTTTTTGTACAATGATATTATAGGATGCTTGAAAAACATGCTCCTTACCATGCAGAAAAAACTATTTTCGACATCAAAAATATGATGCGTCAAAACAAGCGATGCGGGGCCGTCTGTAATTAAGCTCTGGTTAGTGAGACCCTAAACCACTACTGTTTAAAAGACAAACAAAGGGGTTAAACCAATATATGATCGGTAATAAACAAACTTGCACGAAAATTACCTCGAGTCTGTCACCCTCGCATTTGAACTCTTCCAAAATAGTGCTGTTGGAGAAAAAATGCTGTTAAAGGGCTTTGTATTTTTGTCGATGGAAGTTATCTGAAAATTATTAAAAACAACATAAGTTAAATTTATCAGTCGCTTTTTTTTTTTTTTTTTTTTTTTTTTTTTTTTTTTTTTTTTTTTTTTTAATATATTTTACCTAACATTTCAAGGGTTTCTGTGTAAGTAGGGTCCTTTTTTCCAATCAACCCAGCACATTCAAAACTAAAGTGTCTTCAAATGGGGAATGTGTTGTTTTAGCTAGAACACAGCACAGTTAAAATGGTCCAGAGAAAGTTTCTTGTCTGACATCACCTTTTAATGTCATCTTCTTTTCAGTCTATGAGAAAATTGTCTTGCTCTTGTGTAGGGTTGTTAAGACTGAGGCCTTTACATCTTTAAATTTTTCTTTGTTTTTTGATTTTTTTTTTTTTTTTTTTTTTTTTAATACACGAAACCTCATGCAAACTTTCAAGGTTTCAGATTATTTTGTCACATTTAAAATGGGAATTACGAGTAATAAGAACATTGTTATATACAATGTAACATATATAAATAAATTATCAATATTTTTCTCCATTTAGATCTTATAACTATTTAAATAATACACTAATCATCTTTTTTTCTTTTTTAAATTTATTTATTTAGTTTTTTTGTTTTTTTTTAAAGGAAAAACCTTTTATTTTCTGCTACTTTTTAAATACTCCATTTAGTTTTTTATCAGTCCTTCGAGAAAAAAAAAAAAAAAAAAGTTTACAAAAATCGATACATTTTTTGTTTAAATTTTGATACTCATTTTAAACTGCCAAAATAAGTGGAAGGACTTTTTTCACTTTTCTAAATGTAAGAATTTAGATAAAAATCGCATTTAAATGAAAACGACAACAGTTAGACTAGTCTATTGCTCACACTGAATCAATAAGTATTATAAACAATTAAAAATTAAAACTGACGTCTAATTTTTCTACTTTTTAAAAATAAAAAGTTAAATGTCGAATAAAAGTTTTTTTTTTGTTTTTTTTTTTTAATTTTTTTTTTTTTAAAGAAATTAAAACTCAATCTGCCCAATAATTCGAAATTTTTGTTCGCGATTTTACCCAACGAGTTAGCCGAAAATTTTAACAAGATTTTACATTTTCTAAAAAAAAATTGCCGATTTAAATCCCTTGTTTCGACGAAATTTATCCCATTTATTAATACAAAAATTACCCTTTAATCCTACCGACTGTTTAACACTTATCATAATTAATTCGATAATACGACAAATAAAACTGCCTAATGTTTTATTACTGGATTTTATTTAATACATTCACAAGTCGACCGACGATGGTGCCCTAATCCGGTAGGACACGTATTTCTCCTTTATTTATTTCAAATAGAATATTTCCTTTCCCTATTTTAATATTTTTATTTATTAAACGATTTTACTCCCCCCAGAATGCAAGAACTGTTTACTTCAACGTGACCCAATCCCCCGACGGCGTATTTAATTTTCCCAACGATGGCAGATTCAAAATACCCATAACCCCGGAATATTTCTTGGTTTAGATTTGGTACATGGCGAGCCTCTCACGGAGCAGTTCTGAGAATGGATCCGTGAATTTCTTCCAGTTCTCTTCACCCAGTTCGTTCTTGTACCCATGGAGGACCTTGGAGAAGACGGCCTTTAAGTGATCCCCGGGGTCGTCCCATGTTGCGATCGCATTGCAAAAGAGATACAAGTCTCGCAGAATGCCCACAGGACGGATGATGATCACCTGACACATGCCTTTGAATGTAGATTCTTTTTCATATCTATCGCGTATGTTGCCAGCGGATAAACACCACACCCGGGAAAATTGGTCTAGAACGGCAGACACCTCAACAGGGCAGACATTTCCGATCCTACCGAGTGCTATCGCTGCGATATCAACTAATATCCTGTTGCCTGAATTGATGATTGCGACAAGTTGTTTAATTATAAGGTCCACGTAAGGGTTCAGTTCGCTCCCGTCGACTTTAACACAGATCTCACCAATCGCCCATGTAGCATTGTTACAGACAGGAAGACACTGTGGGTTGATGTTACAGACTATCACTGGGATGAAATTTCCCCACACGGGGTAAATGCAAGGGAAACAGTTTCTTGCCATGTCTCCGAGTAGAGAGAAACTACTCTGTCTTACCTCCGGTGTACTATTCTGCATGCATTGGTACAAGAGGTTTAAAAGGTTGGAGTTGCGTATCAATGGTTCCATTTGTGGTCCCAATCCTCCAACTAGGCCTGACACTAAATCAAGCGAGCAGATTATAAACTCAACCTCGTATTCAGGGAGGTCATCGTTCTTTGGGTCTTTCTCCTTGGCCATCTGCTGCGCCAATGTCTTTTCGATAAGCACGAGACTCCTTTTAAAAACAGGTTCGGCAAAAGGGATAAAACCGTGCTTCAAGGCGACTGCAACAGACGTAATACATTCAAATAGACAGAACAAGTCCCTGTCTTCGTCGTTGGTTTTATTCCATTTGTCAATTAATGGTGGCATCAAGAGATTGATGTACTCCTGACTGTTAAGACAACTTCCGACATAATTGGCTAATGTGCCAACAGCATCGTAAAGCAGAGATAGATTCCTTCTTTGGTATTTAGAAAAGGCAAATACAAAAGTTTTAAGAATGGCTTCAAGATGGTTGATAAGTTTGAAACTGGCGACCTCTTCCAGTTTAGCCAAAGCAGAACAAGCACTCTCTTGCACTTTTTTGTTGGAATCGAGCATCCTGTGAAGCAGTCCAGAAAGGATCTGTTCAAGATATACATTGCTGGCTTCAGAAACCACCCATTCATAATATCTGGAGAGGGTCCAGCAGGTGATCACCCTGATGAGCGATCTCTTATGGCTCATGCATTGAATCAAATATGGGATCAGGTCATTCAGATGTTGAATGATCCCACTCATGCAACCTTCTGAAATTGCACCGAGGGCAAGGATCCCAGATTCTTTGATCACCCAATCATTATGGAAAAGAGTCTCATTTAAAATTGGTAAAATCACAGGAAGGAGGTCCTCTTTGAAGATCTGAGCGAAAGTATCTAAAGCAGCCGCATTACTCTTTCTTATATTCCAATCTCCGATGATCTCTTCTTCATCAGAGCATTCTTCCCTTTCGTTATCCAGAGTCTTCTGTCTGTAAAACCTCGGCTTGATATCTTCATCCCTGTCTTCAACAGCTTCATCGTCTATGTCCCCTTTAAGAACAGCTATATCAAAATCCGTGAACTTCATATTGCTCACAAGTACTGGCACCAATTTGGGAAGGTAAGGACCGAGGACTTCTTTACAAATAGCCTGCTCAGACAGAGTGTGCCAAAAGTCGGTGGCCTGTAAGGCGACGTTCTCATCCTGTGTCTTTAGTATCATGTATTCAATCACAGGTTTTATGTAAGGAAGAAGGCTGTCCACCTTCTGCTCCAACAGCTTGACGAATGCCTGACACACCTGCCTGCAGACTTCTGGGTCGTTGTCGTTCGATATCTCAAAGAGCACATTCATAAAATAGTCAAAGTTTTGCAAAAAAGTCACTGACTTGTTGGAGATGAACATGTTGATGCAGGTGACGGCAGTTGATCGCACCTTTGTGTCGTTGTGTCCAAGGAAATTGAACAGTTTGAGTACGATATGGTTGAGAGGCGAGTCGGGGTCGCGCAGCTCGGTCATGTCTTCGCAAATCTTGATAAGCGCGTTCATCACGCCCTCGCAGGCATTGCCATCATTGGTCTCAAGCAGGCCCACAAGGCAGGGGAGAAGCTCCGGCCAGCTGGCCAGCGAGTCCAAACTCACCAAGGTGGAGATGAGCGTGCCTACCGTCTTCCGCACCAGCGACGACTTGTCCTGGATGCTGACCAGTGCCATCTGCTTCACGTACTCGACCACGTCGGAGACGTCGGTTCGCATCTCCTGCTGGTACCTCCTCACGATGTTTTTGACGTTGAGGCAGCTCCGCGACCGGATCGCCTCGTCCTCCTCGGGCATCTTCGTCACCACGTACATGAGGTACTTGCAGAACTCCGGGTTCGCACTAAGCTCCTCGAACCTCTCGCTGACGGCCCGCTGTGTGGCCGTGTCCGGTGCCATCGACAGCTTCAGCAGGACGAGCACGTCTTTCAGCCACTGCTCCTGCGGCTGGAAAGTCATTTCCCCCTTCCTTCCTCCAACTAAAAACAAAACTAAACCAAACGAAAAACTCGGCAGTTTTTACTTTACCTTCCGTTCCGACCCTAACAGTCGCAAGTTAACCATTCGAAAGGAGAAGGGCCGAGTCGTACAACTCGACGACTATCGAATATATCATTTAAACAAGCTTCGGCAGATTCGCCGCTCCTTCTCGATCTCGACGGACTCGCCTTCAACTTGCAAACGGATCCAAAAGAAATTTGACGGATACGACTTTTTTCCCCGTTCGCCCGTGAAAAAGTGATTTGGTCGAGAAGTTGCCGCTTCAAGTGGCCGTGGAATCCACGCTGAAATTCGCCCTTTTCAAATTCAGCATTTCAACCTCCAGCAACAATCCTCTCAAAATCGCTAACGTTAACAAATAAGTAAATATTTAACTCTTGATAGAACACTATTTATTTACGCCCAGCTATTTGTTCACATTCATCAAATTAAATTTAGTTGTACTAGTAAAATTTTTTATTGGGCTCCCACTTCATCAATTTTACTTTAGTAGTTCCGGTATTTTTTCATCAAAATAAATTTATATCCCGCCCATCATCTTATTGTGTAGTTCACAAAATCAGGATGGCTACAATCAAAAAATTTAGTTGTTTAAGTAAATCTTTTTGTTAGGCCCACAAATCATAAATTCAATTCAGTTGTCCTAGTAATTTTTTTTATTGCATTCCAATTCATCTAATTAAGTTGTTATCCTAGTAAACTTTCTCAGGTGATATTCATTAAATTCAATTTATTTATTATTAAAATTTTTTTGTCAAGTAAACATTAATCAAATTAAATTGTTGTTGACAAAGCGTTTTTTTTTTTTTTTTTTTTTTTAGCTCACATTTTATAAATTTCAATTGTTGCCCTAGTAAATTTTTTTATTGAGTATTTGAGTGAACATTTCTCTATTTAGTTGTCCTAATAATTTTTTAGTTGAATTTATATTCATTAAAATTAATTTTATTTGTACTAGTACATTTTTTATTGAGCTACCATTTCATCAGTTTCAATTCGTTGTCATAGTAAATTGATTTTTAAATTTATTTGTTTACTTTTTGGTACTGGCAATTTAAAGCATTACCCTAATATTGTACCCACTGTCAATGCACGTAATTCAAGTTTTATTTTAATGCACTATATTTTACAACTGAGATTCTACACTATTGCACTTGCCAACAAATGCTATACAAGCACTTGAAAAAAATAATATTCATTAGCACATATTTAAATAGACTACAAGTTACTGCAACACCATTTTCAACCCAAAAGCTCAACAAAAGCAAACTTTGGTTAAAAAGGGCAAATCTAAAAACTATCTTCACAGTGATGTTGCAAAATCAATACTAAAGGCCTGAGAAATCACCCTACGAACTTCAACAGGTGTCTCACCTGTAATAAATATTACAAAAACTTCTGAGCCACGTTCATTGTGGAAATGTTTAAACTTAACTATTTAATTAATTACGGTTTTTAGTTGAGATGAAAACAAGTTAATGGCACGAGAGGGATTCAAACCCACGACCTTCGGCTAGATATGCCTCTGCTCTACCACCTGAGCTATCATGACCTCGATTCCATCTCCCCATCCCAGCCTCACCTTACGAATTTTCTCTCCTTTTGCCATATTTCAAATGTCGTGTAATCGGTTTGGATTCTCGATGACAGCGATAGCAGCGGCGTATCTAGCCGAAGGTCGTGGGTTCGAATCCCTCTCGTGCCATTAACTTTTTTTCATCCCAACTAAAAACCGTAATTAATTGTGATATATTAATTGGTCGAGCGGACCACAAAAATAGTGAATTAATAACTATTTAATGTTACAACTTTACTAAGATTTTGTTTAATTCTCCAACAGGCACCATAAATAAAAATTACAGAAGTAGGATTTTTTAAAATAATAAAATCACAACAAATGGCTTCAAATATAGTAAATTATGGCAGTACAGCATTTTCTCATAGCATGACTGCATCATCTTCACAGCCGATTGTTCCAGTTAAGAAGAAGACAATATCAGTGAGTTTGTGACCAGAAGAAATTAAGAAAAGTAAAAAATGGCACTTGTTGCTCCCAGTGTTTTTAAAACGAAGAGAACAAATACTAACCTCTTTTGGCATGATTGGAACAAAAATTCAAACTAAAAATACAATAATAAAGAAACCACTACATGCCCCTGGTAGGATTAATATGGCATGGAGTAGACTAAAAGCTCTACCTTTGTCAAACTTACTTCAAACAATGCAAGACACGACATTCAATTGGTAATATAAATAAAATATATTAAGCATTTTATATACTTTATATTTACATCAAATACTGTTATTATTATTATTATTGAAGATACAATGTCCAAGGTGGTATACAGGAAATAAACAAACTATAACCGTATAAGTTCAATAATAAAAAAACAAACAATTTTTTTTTCATGTTGCCAATAATGCCAAAACTGTGCTTTGGCAAAACCTTATGTATAAACTTAAATATTTAACTTTGCACACACTTAAAAACAGCGAGTAACTATTTTTATTTACATTTCATATAAAGCAAGAAAGGCGTATTTTAAAAATTTATACAAAAATATTTTAAAACTGGAAAACTTTTCTAGATTTTCTTTAAAAATTCAGGTTATGTACACATTTCAACAGATAAAATCGAAAAATGAGGGAAGTGTAAAATTTCCTAATCCTGATAATCGTATATTTATTAAAAATAAATCGAACCCTAAGTTCTTGATCTTCCCAGGAAATTCCCATGGGTTACATCCATATAACATATTTAAAAACTTTCTTATTATATACAACCGTTAATAAGTTAACAATTAATTTATAAGACTATTTACACCCCAAATATGAGAAAGCCACTCTCCTTAAAAGGTTAAAACATAGAAATATGTTGAAACCTATTCCATTTCTGTTGTCGTCTGAAATCTGAAACCGAACCAAAACAGAATCGTCCATTTTAATTTCCAACTGATACAACTATGTGGTGCAACATTACTTGTCCAATTCTAGAGCAGCGTATTGCTCTTCATCGACTTCTGTCATCATGAGGTTTCCGTCTGGTAGCAGAAGAACAACTCTCCTTGGACCACCTTAAAAATAATGGAATTGATTTATGAATAATACTTGCAGTTCAACTGATTATTGAAACTATTTTTACTAAAGTAAACTCCTTAAAAAAAAAATTTTTGCAATAGTAATCACTTTTGAAGCCCTATCTCTAACCACACTGTCTACTTCCTCTTTATCAAGTATTGGGATATTAGTTGGCTGTAACTGGGCGACACTTTGAAAGCAATAAATTGTTTTAAGGCTTAATAGTTCAACAATAACAACCCTACACTAAAGGGGGGGAGTGAAAACTGACGATTTATTAGAGTAATATGTCTACATAAAATTGCAATTTTTAATAAATTTCCTAAAATTACTATTATTTTCATTTAAAGGGGAAATAGAGAGAAAATATATACATTCTTGTCATTATATGTTATTAAGATAGATTTATTTCTCTTTCTCACCTCCTGGTGCAGGTTCACCGGCTTCGACTAGTTGGGCAACAAGCTGTGACTGCCCATCTTCGCTGCCGTCTTGGCCTTGTACTTCAAGGCTAAGAAGTTCGCCATCTTCACTTTCCTTGACGTAAAACTGTGTCTCTTCACCTTCCGTACCCAATATGTTCACCTGGAAGAAGCCGATTAGTTTCTAATAAAGCAAAAATTATGAGAATTCACATTACCCCTTCCAGCTGGGCGACTGTGTCAGAATAGGTGGAACCAAGTGCTAACACTGCGTTTTCATCTCCGTTTTCTCCTGTTGTCACATAAACGCATTGTTGGCCGTCTTCTCCAGAAACAAGAAGAGTATTGTTCAACTCTGCCTTCGATACCTAAAAATAACATTTTAAAATAAAAAAATTCCAGTTTTTGTTTTGAAATTAGTTTTATGAACTTCATTACTTTATAAAGAAGTCCATCTTCCCCTGTAATGGTCACAAACTCACTGTCGTTGTCTTCTTCTTCCTGTATAGATTTCTTAGGTGATATAACAATAGAGCCAGTCGCCCTGTTGAAAACCAATCAATAAATAATATAAACAGTTAAAAAAAAAATCTGTTATAATAGACTAGTTACCAACCCAGGTCTTCCCAGTGTTTTTTTGAGTATTGTGCTATCCTTCGTGTTGTTCACTCTAGACAAGAAAGTCTGATCTTCCTTCTGCTTGATCAATGTAGGGGGCTGGAGGAGAAAGAAAACAATTCAGGGGAGTAAAAATAATAACCGGGCGAAGGAAATAGAAAGGCAATGTCGTTGGTGGGCGAGCTTACCTTTTCGGGTTCCTCCTGCTTGATCACGACTGGCGAAGGCGGGGGAGTCGGCTCGGGCGTCCTCTCTCCTTCCGCCTTCGATAGTACTTTGCCTGTTTCGGGGCAAAGTGTAAGTGGCCTAGGGGGACTTTCGGGTTCAATGGGAGGGAGATCTGTAAGGAGGCGAAAAACAAACTTCCCTTAAATATCAATTTTTAAACTTGAGAAAAAATCAAGTTATAGTTTTAAAATTCAACTAAATTTCAGCAAAACTAATAAAAATTATTAATTTAATTTTATAAGAAATAAAAATAATTTTAAAAAATTATGATGACCATATTTTTTAAATTTAATTTAAACCACCACAAACACATTTTATTATTATGGTTTGTACAATTTGGAATAAACCCTCAAATATTTCCTCCTACTGACAATGAAGCATTCTGCAAAGTATTTGACATAAGGATTTTTTTTCTGATCAAATAATAATAGAAAATAATACCAAACAATGATTGGGGCTTATAAAAATTGTTTTTAACAAAATTAAAAATAATCCATATATTTGTTTATTAGTCATAATTGACATATTATGTATTATTAATTATACTTTTTATCTAAGGTCATGGTTGAGATAAAAAAAAGCTAATATCACGAGGGACATTCGAATATGACCTTTGGCTTGTGATCAGGAATCCAAGTGGATCGAAGTCATGACTGATCAAGTAGTTTGAGCAGTGGCATATTTAGCAAAAGGTCATAGATTTGAATCCCACTCGTGACACTAAGTTTTCCATCAAAACCAAGACCTTAGTTAAAAAGTATAATTAATGTAAATAATTAAAAATAATAAAAATTCGAGAGTGAACATAGGCAACATTTTATGGTAGCCAGAAGGATATCTTAGAGAGAGAGATAACCTATTAAAATTTAATTAAATTAGTTTGATTATAAATTATTGTTTAGGTATTTTCTATTTAAATTATTTGTGAAATTGAAATGAAATTGCAATGAAGACAAGCATAAAATCTTTTTCACCCCCACGTGACCTCAACCCTTTTCACAAAATCTTTTTGAAATGCCTCTATGTCAGAACTTTTAAGTAAAGTGGAATTTTATTTGGATTACCCGCTGGGAAATCGTCTGGGATGCCGGGGTCAGAATCAGACGACTGAGACTCCTGGGCCATATCCCTGAATATACTATCCGCGTCTTTGTCCTTCCCTTTGCTTCCGATACTATCAGTATCTGAGACTAAAATTGAGGCAAAATTAATACCTATTGACGGCAAGCGAGTTTTATGTCTTACTTGAGTTATTGGGTGGGCCACCGATGGTGATGCCACCCCTTCCCTTAAAACCGCCTCTCGCCGGAAAACCGCCCCTACCAATTTTACTTCCCAACACTCGCCTTTCTATTTCCAAAGCTTTTTTCTACAACCAATAGAGAATTAGTTCGCATCGTGAAATATTAATCGGGTGGAAGGGGGTCCTACCTGTGGCTCTTGGGTAACTGTCGTCTTCAGCGGTAATTTCGGCTTCGCAGATGGTGTCACGTTCACATTAGACCTTGCAGCAGCAGACCCACTATGAAGTAGCCTTGAATTAAAATAAAAATAGAATCTCTCTTTAAATTTTTGGTGTTTTTCTAATTTACACTTTGGAAGTTAACGGAATAAAAAGATTGCTTAACGAAAATTTTCTGCTTTGAATACGTTCACATTTTAAACTAATATTCGAAGGAATTGTTTTATCCTTACATTTTAAGCACTGTTTAAAACATTATAACTTTATCATGCTATTACTGACCTTGTATTTGGATTTGTAATTTTGATGTTGCCTGGTGGCCGCGAGGGTCTTCCAATGCCTCTTTGGATGACAGTATTGGAGTTGCCTCCACGGCCCATATTTGTAAGTGTGTTTTTTCGTAAGATGCCTGTCCTCTGGATACCCGTTGTGTTCTGGTTTTGCTTATTCAGCATTACCACACTACCAGAGGTGATTGTGGACGTCAAGGCAGGCTTGGGCGCTATCGCCGTCACTTCTTTGACTGGGCCTTGCTTAAGCGAAAGGGCTTTCGAAGGTGAGACGGAGTCCAACTTGATTATGCCAGACTTATTGGACATTATATAAACTCCAGAAGACAAGTTCGGAACCTGAGATGGGTCGACTTTGACAACTCCTTTCGCATTTGCTACCAATACCTAAAAACAAATTTAACGGAACTTCACACTTAGGCTTAAATGTAAATATGGATGGTTAGGGATCATCTCTTTATCTACAGGAGTCCTGCACCATATTCAGTTTTTTCAAATTTCAGAACTATAAACGAAAAGTTATTGTCTTATTGAAATATCTTCCTGCTCCCTTCCAACAACCCTAAAGGTTTTATTGTTCTCCTGATAAGGACAATCCGAGCAGCTTGCTCTTTCTTTTCTTTGAAAGTCAAAGAACTGTGATTTAATGGACAACGCGCATGGGCAAGAGGTAAATCTTGTTAACACTTTTTCGAAAAACAAGTTCAAATTTAGACTGCATCTCATGATCTCTAAATAGTTTTTAATAATTGTCCAAATTTTCATTGACGGATTCTGAAGTGTCAATTGCTCAGGTCTTCCAAATCCGTATCCATTACAAAATAATAAGACACAATGCACATATATATATCTACAAATGTCAATCTCCAATTTCAAACATTCGACGTTTCCAACCTAAACTGCCAGAGTCCGAGAATACAAGCTAAATCAAATTTGTTAGATAAAAAATGGTACTTTGAAATAATATTTTTTACATTAATTTTTTACCTGTACTTCCTAGTATGCTGAACATAATTCACAATGGGCCTAACATTTTCTCTTAACACATTCAAGTAGTTGTTCCCTTGTTAGACAAAAAGACCCTAAATGCAAAAATCACACCTCCGCAAGGAAAGGGCAGTCTGCCATAAAATGAAATGCACTATCCAGACTCCGTGAAATGCAAAGAGAATAACGTCCTATTGTTCTGCTGTTCCAAACGACCAAAGTTCAAAAAGGTTGAGAATTAAATAAAATATATACAAAACAATTGTAGCCCATAAAAGCCCAATGCAAGGAAATACCGTCAAAATTTGGCATTCTGAAAATCAAACATCAAGCTTTCTAATTCTAAAGAGACAAGGTGTAGATGTTCGAACTCATAAACAAGTAATCTTCCCGATGACGAGAGGCAATCTTGGCGACCAAAAATTGAACATGCCAATTACAGATGTTTTTCAAGCGTCAATAAGAAAACTAGATTGTATTTGTTAAATAAAAATTTCCAATTAGCGCACCAATGGGAATTAGACCTAATTATTTCCCGTGCTGTGATTCTTGAAAACTTTCTGTCTGAAGAAATCACTTTTGTCACGAAAGAGAAATGAAGCTTTAATGTGAAAACAAACACCGAGTCAGTTGCTGTTTCCAAATCGAGTAACGTTACACTTTTTCTATTGGCTCAAAATTCTAATACTCCAAACGTGACAGCCAAAACACTGCACAAGAGACAGAATTAAACACACTAAATTTTGCTTTAAATAAGGACATATTATTTTGCAATAATATTGGACAGATTTTGTATATAACCATGCTGCTGGGATCTTACTTGATGAACAAAAAACATTTGGACAAAAAAATATTTCACAACATACCAATAATACTTCTACAGGAGGATAATATTACACTTAAATATCTGCACTCTTTTCCTTCACCATACTTTTTATACATTCACTCCTGAAGTAAAAGTGCTAGCCTACCACACTTTCAGAACACGATAAATTTAATTTTTGTTAATTAACGGACAGATTCCATTATTCAAAATAGGCATCGAACACTTTAATGTTCCTTTTAAGCTCCGAAGAAGACAGCTAATTCCACATTCAAGAACTTGGATCATCTAAAAACAGCCCAAATAATAACGGGCTTAGCATGCAACCTTGAATTCTATCCTAATAAATTTGGACATACCATTCTCGCCACGCACACAGAGGTTGCCAAAAACAAAGATTTGAGGATATTTACAATTTTAAAGGAGAAACCCAAACTGCAAAGGAGAAACCATAGTTTTATAAAAATAGGCATCTACGATCAATGCTATCAAAAGCTGCTGTTAAATGAACAATAAAACACTCAGTTTTTTGTTTAGGTTTTGCTATTCTCACACTTATTAGATTCGACAGAACAACTGTTGAGAAACCTTTTCTAAATCCTATTTGGTTTCCATTTAGTAAACCATAACACTAACCCTTCACTAGTAACAAGTCAAGAAATACCTCTGCAGTTTTTTTTTTTTTTTTTTAAATAATGGCCTCAAGAACTTTGCATATCTAGCCAGACTTTCTGTAATTATTTATTGCGTATTTGGTTTGGGGGAGGAAGGGTGTCATGAAAAAAGGGCCAGAGGCGATGGTGGGAATCGAACCTGCACCGCGGGGGGTCTACTAGCCGAGAGTCTCTCACGCTAAATACTCGGCTACTGTGGTCCCCTTCACTGTAGTTAGAAAGAGTGGTTCAGTCTCTGTGCTTAAAACATTTGAGAAGATCACTAAATGAAGAACTGAATCAGAATCAAAAATATAGTTATAAAATATACAGAAGATGGTCGTGAAATTCCAAAGGAAAATATTTAAAACATTCATAAAGAATTCTATCTGGCCCACATGCCTTATGATATTTTAGTATATTAACAACTAAAAGTAATTTTTTTTTTTAAAGAAACTTGACCATCAAAAAAGACCAATGAGATCTGGCTTAAGGGATTCAGAAGCACCTGAAAGTGTTAGTCCCAAGAAGTAGAAATTTGGTTACTAAAAACAAAATTAATAATATTTAATGATCATTAATTACACCATTTTCTTTATCGTACCAACACTTCTATCTTTATTGAGATCATCTTCAGGGCCTGGGATTTATGTCGAGTACACTGATTGACTAAACTTAATACTTTCTATATTATATGTATTTGTACAATTTAAACAATACTTATAAATCCCAGGCCTTGAAGATGATCTCAATAAAGCTCAAAACATTGGCATGTTCCCTAACCATCCCTACATCATACCAGACACCATCTCACGATCTTTAAATAATTGAAATTCTTGCCTTTAAATCTATGTACTAACATCCAAAATTCATTACAATATTTTATGAGTGATAACTGAGCGGCAGTTTGTGAAAAATAAACCTTTTTATCTTTTTTTTTATAAAGATTTATAAAGACATTTGCTCTCAACTGAATACAAATTCTTTTATTTAACTAACAGAACAGCCGTACTAGAGATTAAGCAAACTCACCTGTTGATTAGCGGGACTAAGCGAGGACACCCTCTTCTCCAGAGATTTCCTATTAAGCATTTCCAGCGCCAGTTTTTTCCCATCCGCCTCATCACCACTAGATTCCAGGCCTAGGACGGCTGCTAGGTTATCCGGGTTGGATGTTCCATTCTGTACGATTCTATTTCGATTGTAACCTGCTCCTCTGCCTCTAGCTGACTTCTTGATAATTCCACTCATGCCGCCGGCTAGAAAAACCGATAACTGTTGAACAAAAACCAAATAGGTATAAATCATACCTATATACCTTTATTGTAATATATGCGGCCTCCTAAGCTGTCTTCACTGTCCGTTTCGAATTCGCTCTTCAGCCTTTTTAATACACCGTCATCCTCATCTTCAGAATCTGTAACTGGAGCTCTTCGTTTTACTGCAAAAAGAAGAAACGTTTCATAAACAAATAATAATAACAAAATAACATTTATTTTGTGGCACAATTATTTAAAACTTGCTTACATGTTTCAAGTTCAGCATCGTCAGGTTTAATAGAGCCACACCATGCCTTAACCTGATTTAAAGCTTTCTGTTTACTGTATCGTACAGGCCGCCTGTAATAAACATGTGATTAGTACTACATGTTGGAATAGATTAGATTATGCTAATGTTTAAAATAAATTACCCGAATGAATTTAATCCACTGGGCCCGGGTTGCTGCTGAGCCACTTCAGTCTTTTTCGCTACAGCCACATTTGTAGGCTTACTGGCTGGCTTGGATGCGGACTGCTTTGAAAGGCTTTCTTCAAATGCTTTTAACAAATGCTGGCATGCTTCCAAATTTTCTGCAGGTTCCCAGGTGTTTTGTTCACTTTTGAAAGGAGAAAAAAAAGTTAGAAAATAATAGATAATAAGGAGAACAAAACAACTTACGATGGATAGCCTTCCCATTTCAACAGGTACTCGTACTGCTTCTTCCTTGGATTGAATCGCCTCGATACTATCTTTTCTACTACAAACTCCTCCTCTTGAACTGTGTCCATTCCAATGACGCCCTCCTTGGTGGAAGGCTTGAAACCAAACAATTAGTAAACAACTAAAAACGCCTGAAATGTTGGTTTTGGAAATTAAAAGATCTGATACTCATAAGAGGGCTATTCAACAGAAACAAATTTATACTTCTTTTTCTTCTTGTTCTTCATTCTTGATTCACTTTAAGCTTATTTAAATCTTTAATATTAATACTCCCTTTTGCTTTACAATTATTATAATAAACCAACAATGGTTTAAAAAACAAACAAAAAACAGTTTATTTAAATAATAAAACTGCGAGTCGATAGTTAACTTTCAAAACCAACGGGTTCATGCACTACTTTTTCTTTCTTTATCAAACAGTGGGTTAAAGTGTGACAATCCTTTTACCTTAACCCTCAGGAATTTTTGGAAGCTGATTCTTGGAGCTTCAGCTTCAAAGGAATCCTGTAAAACAAGGCCCACATTATTTTCATAAACATGGGCGATAATACAGGAGATACATTGGTCGGCCTTTGCCCATGGGAGGGAAAATGACCTTTATTTAAATTGAATTGCATTGAACTTGATACACAACAATGACTCATTGAATCATTAAAAAATGTTTTCCTTGGAAAATAGAAAAACATTTTAAATTAAGATTTTTAACTTTTCTTTCTTTCAAATTTCCTCCAATAACACGGTGTTAAAAAAAAGAGAACCGACCTAATTTAGGTTTCACAGAATGACATACATCGATGACCCTCCACAGCAAAACAAGTTTAAATATTGCTTTTAACTTTTGGAAAGTAAGCCTGCTGTTTTTTCTTTCTTTTTAGCAAAAAATTATGAAAATGCATCAATTATCTATTAAAAAAACGACATTTTGATATTGATTTTATTCCTAGTTAAATTTCATTCTTTCACAATTTTAAATTTATATCGAAATTGAAAGCTATTAGTGGTGCAAAATGACCAGCTGGCATTTTATATATTAAAAATTAAATTTTATCTCAACTTAAAACCTTAATTAATGTGTAGAGATGAGTGACTGTTAATCAATAATTATTGAGATATCATGAGATGCGGTCTGGTGCGATGTAGGTTTTAGAAAGCAGGATAAAGAAAATGTTTTTCTGAAACCTACATCACACCAGACCGCATCTCATGATATCTCAATAATTATCTTAATTATTTGCAATATTAAAAATTATAATGGGCAAGAAAGCTATACAATTTGAAACTTTCCTAGATCCAATCATGCAATGAATTTTAGTTCTTAATAATTTGTTGAAGAGCAGTCAGGAATGCAGATTTTACAAAAACACATTTTTTCGCAACGTTTCGTCCTTTACTCGGGTTATCTCCAGGGCCTGGATGAATTACAAAACATACGTCAATTGTAAAAAAAATACAAATTCTGAACCAACCATTTCATGTTCACATAAAGTGTGGAGTATTCTTGTGGCGTAGAACTTGTTTCGTGTGAAATTGTTGTGAAACATGAAATTTGTATTCTGTTGTTTTTATATGATTGTGACTGGGGGGGGGCGGATTTTTTTGTTTAAGAGAATGAGGATTTTCTGGATTGGCGATTCAGATACTATCAGCATGTGATTTTTTTAATTGACCCAGGCCGTGAAGAAGATCCCAATAAAGGTTGAAATTTCGGCCAAAAAATAAAAATAAAAAGTGTTTTTATTAAAAACACTTCGTTCTTGACCCTTCCTCATTTTTTCAACAAATTATTAAACAATCCATCGCTAAAAAATACATCCTCAGTAATATTTATAAATATGCCTCACCAAATCTGTAAGTTTGTCTTGAGAACTGTCACCATCCTCCAGTTGGTTCCTTATATTTTCTATATCTTCGTGTATTTCTATTTAAAAAAAAAAAAAAAAAAAATTAATAAAGTAAAAAAAATAAACAATATTATAAAAGTGTGTAGTGATTAGTGATCGTTAATTGACAATTATTTAGGAATCGTGAGATATGCGGTCCAGACCGCATCTCACGATTCCTGAATAAATATTATAAAAATTATAGATGTTGATGAGAGTTGCTATACTTTTGTTGTTTGAAGATGCAGTCGGCCTGATCTCTTTTATCTCTCCTGCTGGATCTCTTTGGACGAGTTTTCTCATAACAACGGGCTTCCGTCCATCTTCTTTAAAAATAAATGTATTAAAAAACCAAATTTCATTAATTTATTTTTATTTGTAATTGACCCACCTTCATTTGTTTCCATAACATCGGATTTCTGATTTTCCCCTGGTTTTTTGATAGGCGTCTTCAAGACAGATTCTCCTGTTTTTGAATAACCGAAGGTGCTGAAATTCATCACCGTCTCCCCTGCGGCGACCCAGGCTTCTCTTATCCGTGAAGGCATTTTGCACCATTTCTGGTACAACTTCCACGAACTTTCCGTAGATGGAGTTCCGGCTGTAAAAGTAAATACGAAAAATCAATCCTGTCTTCCATTTATAATTTGATGGTACTTATACTTGAAAAACCAACTCACCCTTTTGACTTAATTTACTCTGTGCATTTTTCCAGAGGAGGAAAGCCCAGACTTGTGATTTTGTCTCGGCAATATTCCCATGGAAATTCGACTTTCCCTTACAAATTGGCTTGTGCATTACAAAAGCATCCACAAAATGTACAACTTGGTGGCATGATCCACAAACTAAGATGTCAAGCACCCTGAGTTCTTCTTGTGCAACTAAAAACACAAAATATTTTCTTTAATATGAAGAATAAAAAAATATGAAAAAAATTAAAAAAACAAACAATATTTTTGCTAAATAATTGCTATGACAAAATGAATAAATAAATAAACCTTTCATGTCTTCCATGTTGACTTGAGGATTGGATTCTTCAGGCACTTCAGATTCAGTTTCAGTTTCAGGTTCGTGCTCATGCCCATTATCTTGCTCAGGCTCAGGCTCATGCCCTGGCCCTGGTTCTGGTGTGACTTCAGGTTCAGCCTGTAAGTCATGTACAGGGCCGAGCTCGACATTTGTGATGATTGGTTTCAAATCATCTTGAGGGAGCGGGAGTGGGAGATCCTTTGGCTCAAGCAGATTCTCAATGTCAACTGTGCTAACAGTCGATGAATCGAGGTTTGGCATGTCCTTCATTTCCTCGACTTCTTTCAACACCTGCTCCTTGACTTCCGAGAGGATGAGATCATTCTCAAGCAAGTCAGGCTTGGACCCGTCACTCATCGTCGGTACGATCTGTAGGCCCTTGGGTAATTCCTCTTCTACCTCCATGGGCTTTTCCGGTTGGGTGTCTGTAGAAATTTGCTCGGGTTCGACATGAGGAGGTGCCTGTTCTTCACCATCCTTTTGGAAAATCTCCAAACTGATATCACCCACCTCCTGACCCACGTCTGTTACTATAGCTGAAAACAAATTGAATCATTATTATAATATTTTTAAATTTATCTTGAAAACACCCAAGTGTTTTTCAGTGGTTTTATGAGAAATGTAACAACAGACATTTTTGCAAGATTCTATGGCAGAATTAATGTATATATACTTTAAAGAAAAACTGGCCTAAAATGACAAGTATTAAGAAAATAAAATAGATCAATTTTAATTCTAACAAATGAAGCAATTTAAATGAAATTGCATATTTTGGTCTGTACGATAATGAATCTATAAGTTATGTCAAATTTACAAACATTTTTTGAATCGTTTTTAAAAGTTCATTATTTCTGGTTTAATTTTTGTGCAAATGACTATACTATTAATTTTCTATTTTGTGAAATATTGTGAGATAATAAATGACCATCTCTCATCATTCTGGTCTGCCTATTACTAATGGTTTTGTTTGACAGCCGCAATTCGGCCTTTAGAGATCCTTTATCAGTTGTTGGTCTTTCTTTTTATGTACTTAATCCCTTTCGCCTGTAATACAATACTTTTATATGGTTCGTTGCAATTTAAAAGAGGAAATGTAGTGCTTGACAACAAAATATTTACTGTGGGTAGTGACATTTTGCTTCATTCTATTAGTGTTTTCTAGTGTAATAATAAATAAGTCGTCAACAGAAACTAATTCTCTTGAGACTCAGCAAAAACACTCGATAAATATTTACTTTAAAAATTCTTACAAGTGTCTTAAACGATAGACAAAAAAGAGAAAAAAACGAGATATCTTGCACTGTTGGATCTAAAGGGGTGGAATTTTGAGGCATTCCTATAATGACAAGGGTAGCTGGGAGGAACACACATCTAAAGGGCTGAAATTTTATTAGTTTAATTTGTTGAAAATTAAATCTTGACTTTTTGGTACTGGTAATTTAGAGCAATTACTGATTATCGTACTATCACTTACAATTCATGTACACGTTCAATTTGGTTAGCGAGTAAAATGGGTTAAAAGTTAAAAATCGCCATACTTAACACGTGTGATAGCAGCAACCTAGACAAATATTCAGTATAGCGTTAAATGTCTATTTCAGTATACGATTTATTCAGTGGAACTGAGGTGGCTGAGAGTTAGGGGGCCCCCAACTCGTATTTGCCACATTAGCCGTTCTGGACTTGAATTCCAACAGAACCCATGTCTTTTTAATTGATCATAGTATGAAAAGTGTATCATAAATTGGTCTGCTATGCCCAACGGGAAGTTGGACATTAAGCCCTCCTATACGATAACAATTACTTTAATTTTATATGCTATTCAAGTTTACAGATGTACAAATAGACAACTCTTCAAGATGTCTAAAATGAAATGGTTTTTCTACTTGACAATGTCAACTCTAAAAACTCACTGGAATATGCTTTTATCTCAATTTACCAAAATTTGACTTATTCAGTTTTCCTCCGAGGGTGAATTCATACGACAGAAACAATGAAATGCCGAATGAATTTGTCAATATTTCTTTTAACGTGTCCACTTTGCAATGGAACCTCATCACGGATTGTTTGGGTAAATTAATTGTGTATGTATTTATTTAAACAATCCAGAACGAATTTGTCATTCTATTTTACTTTCAAACAGAGAATAAAAGAAATAAATGCCAAAGTTCCTCATGTAAAGATGATGTGAAGCTGAAACATATTTGAGTTAGTGTAGACGGACCCAGTGATCAGTATCGATCTGTTAACATGTTCACAGACCAACAACCACAATAATTTAAAATCCAAATGCTTAGTTTTTCTCTTAGGTTTCATCATCAACAATAATTTTAAATCTTAAGAAATTAATGGTAAACTTGGTACAGTTGTTACAATTATAAAATACTGTGTAACTTTATTAATGAAGGTAAACAAAACAAATTTATTTGATCTGATAATTCTAAACGTATTTTATTTTTCTATCCCATGTATTGACTGTACTAACGATTGCATTTTTGCTGTTGAAATGATATGAAAAGACTAAAAACCTACTTCTTAGATTTGGTATCAACATTATACTACACTGACAGACAAAATTAACGCACCACGGTTACATTTCAATGAATTTAGGTTATTTATGCTGTGCATACAAAATTAGGCTGGGTTGTAAAAGCAAGGCATTTAAAAAGAAAATGTTTACAACCAAATTCGAAAAAAATTATTGAATTTAAAATAAAAATGTAAAATACTTTTTTCTTCCCTTTAATGCAAAGTATTTCCACCTCTTGGACGAAAATCATGTCCGTTAAACGTGCTTGCATTCCTTGTAAAAGATTTCAGGTAAAACCCAGAAGAATTTTTCCCCTTCATCAAGAATAGCCATTTCCAACTCTTCTACAGTGTTAAAGACCTGGGTTTCACTAGCGTACTGTCGCTTAAGTTGGTCCCAAATGTGTTCGATTGGGTTAAAATCTGGACTTCGAGGTGGCCACACCAAGTACTCAATTCCAACCTCATTTAGGTAGCCGATATGTGATTATATCTTGTATATATCGCCACGATTTTCCTTGCACTACTAAAACCCATACGGTGCGGACGTTCGAAGAAATGCCACTCGGAACATCCATGACACACTGAGGAATGCCACCTGATGGGTGATATACCTGATACCTTTCTCCTGAGTGCCTTCAAATGAAATTCTGATGATTTGCGGCAAACTCTCACCTGCAAAAGGAACATACTGCCAATGTTCTTGTGAAGCCTGGCCATTTTTCTGAGAGAGCTGTGGTAAGGAGAGGTCGTCCACGAGCCAGGAGCAGGGCCATGAGATTATTTGCATCAAACCTACATAGTTCTGGAGGAAATTGAACCTTTCGGAATGTCTCATCAGATTTCTTATCCCATTTCCCTTAATGCTGTAGTTCTGAAGAGACTGATGACGATCCATAGATGTAGGTTGACCCCATTATGGCCTTCTACTTTTAGTGTGAAGCCCTGCTTCTTTAAAGCGCCGAAGACCCCTTCCTATTGTTTTCAACTTCGTGCAGGCTGTAGTAACGTTATGTCCCTGACACTTATACTCACTCAAATGCCTGACTGGAGCCATTAAAAAAATGTTTAAGAAAATAATATCTAATGAAATCAACGAAGGAAAATGATTAACTGAAAGCAACTTTTAGGTATAGCAGAACAGTAGGGCGTAAAGCTACTGTTTGTGCGAATGGGATTAATCAGTACAAAAGTAAACAAAGCTTTATCTATGTTTATTTTGACTATGATAGTTCCTAATTACCTGTAACTAATGTACAAAGATAATGGATTTAATTTTAAACTAAAGAAATTAAGCGGTGCTTTATTTAAATTTGTCAATCAGTGTTAATGTTAAATGTCAAACGACATGTTCCTTTATTTTGAGATAGTCACTGCTTTATCAATCTTTGGAAAATGTGAATAAAATAGAATGTTAGGAAAAGTGATAATAAGAAATATGAGTTAAGAGGAGGTTGTTGGTTTGTTTGGTTGTTAGAATGTTGATTGTGTGAAGTCGGAAAACCGCGCTTTTTCTAGTTTTGAGGTCAAGTCAATGTTGAGTCGACGGTCAGCCGCTGTTGATCCTCCACATGTCATACTCGATACAGGTACAAATGGTAAATAAAACTCACCTCCAACCTCTCCTCCTTCGGTCGAGTTCATGTTCGGCGAGCCGGCAGCATAAAGGCGAGATCAAAACGTTGACATGAGCTGGTCCGCGGTTTTAGGTTAGCACGGTTTTCTGTAAAACAGACAAACGCACCACTTTATATGAATTTCTGTTTATATGAGGTTTATCGAAGGCGAGGGGACAAGCGGAGGGATGTTTGTTTTCCTAAATGAAAGTACCTTCGCACGGGAAAACGATTACTCTCGGAAACAAGGGAGGTTTTAAACGGGAGGTCGAATAAAGGCCCATGGCTTTTTAAATCGTGACCCGGGGCAAAAATCAGCCGCAGACGAAACAAACCGAACAACGTCGAACAGGTCGAGACTCAGCCGAGGATTTTTCCGTCGAAACGATTTTCAGCCGATTGGAAAATTCTGGCTAGTCAACGCGTCGGGAAGGCGGATCGCGATACATGGCGCAGGCAAGGGGTTTTCGGCCCCCTCCGCTCCCCTCTGCAAAAATAATCTGAATGTTTCCTTTACCAGTGTATTCCGGCGAGCTGGGCCGAGTCGCTGGCGTGCTTTTTTAAATAAATCCACGTGAAATCTGACTGAGACGTGCCACAGTGGAGAAATATGCGATGAAAGGGCGAAAAAGCGTCGTATCAAGCGATCCCAGCGCGCGACTGCGCCGCTCGACGAAGAGCGCAACTAGCGGACCGAGCCCTTTGGCGCTTGATTCGATTCGAACCGGTTGCTAGACTCGAGGACGGATCCGCGAGAAAAGCGGCCATTTACCGACGAAATGGGACAGAAAAGAAACGGCCCGAGGACAAATCGAAAACGGATCGGGACGACAAGTCGGATGGTGAACATTTTGGGTCCGCCGAATGTCGCTCTTCCCTCCCACCATATCGTGTAACCTTCTCAGTTCTCGGGAAGACAATACGTACGACGCTAGTTTTCACAGCACTTCACTTCCCCGATAGAGATACTGGTCCTGGAATGGCGACCGCAGAAGACGACGATGTCAAGGAGTATCGCTGGGAGACCGGCTACGAAAAGACCTGGTAATTAAGTTAAAAAAAAAACCCTTCAAATAAAAACAAAGATTAATATTTACCTCTTCTATACTTCCACCATACATAATTTTTGCCTTTCTCGTTTTTCCTAAGTATAATTGCTAAAATTTAAAAACAATACAGAAAAATTGGGTTCAGGTCATTGATTTAAACCACTTCACCTTGTTTTATTATAGGACAGATGAGTCAACATTGTCTTTGGCTGTTCACATTCTTATAAAATTTTGTGCTATGTTTAACCCCATTCTCAGAATTCAAGTTTAGTTGATGAAATGAAGTTAATTGAAAATTGTCGGCAGGACCTTCGACTCGGCTGAGTTTTAACCGGTCAAACTTTTGATGTTCAAATCACAAGTCATCCTTTCCAAGTTGGAATTAATTAAACTTGAAACATATATATACCCATGTGACCTGGCACAGACACAAGTTTTCACACCACAGATACTGACGGACAAACTAGAGAGTTGAACGCAAACGTACACGTTAAAAACTTTTCAGTCAAATAATTAGATGTGATGTAGATGTAAATGTAATAGTAGGGGTTTAAGAGGTATTGTATCCCCTGTACTCTGTCTAAAATATACCGGTGAGTCCTATTTCATCAAGGAACTTGATTAGTAGGCCTGGTTTCAATCATTGAATCTCTTCTGAAGTGAGTTGGTGTCTCCTCTGCCTCTGCAGAATCTGCACGTGCCATCTTGGATTGTACCAATTTTCTTTAAGTGCCCATTTAATCTGCAGTGTCCTACTAGGAATTTTGTTAGGATTCGCAGTTAGATTCCTGCTTCCTTGGACACATTCTGATTTTTTTCTTCTGAAATTTGGTAGGTTATTCTTGGATTGCCTGTGAATCCAATGAGTGAATTCCATTGTTCCTTTATTTTTTTTATTTATTTTTATTTTTTCCTTCTGTCTGAGATACTCATTGATAGTGTGGATTCCTATGGTGCAGAAGGGTTCCGGTCCTGCCTGAGGGTGTAGCAGCTCCTTGCCTTGCAAGGGTGACCGCATTCTCATTGCCTTCTACTCCCATGCAGAGGCTGACTTTGTTTTGCATACCAAATATGTTTTGCAGTTCAACATCATCTTTTAAATAAGTGATTTGAGCTTAGCGCTTTGGTGGTTGCTTGGCTATCTGACATGATTGTTCTTGCTTTTGTACCCTTTAGTCAAGTTGAGTTAGTCAATTAGATGTGATAACAATAATTTTACTTGAAGATGAAGAAGGAAGTGTTTTGTAGATTTATGGACCGACTTATGCAGACAATGTTCTCTTGGTTGTTATCAGGGATGAGGTAAAATAAAATACTTTCTTCGCCTAGCTTTCAGAACTTTATTGTACCTTCTTCAAGGCTTGATTTTTAATCAGAAGTATATAAACTTAAATTCTTTTTGTTTTTTCACTTTTTTCGTCCGGTTGCTAGCTGAGAAGAACGACCTTTTACAGATGAAACGAGGCAGAATGGAAATGGCCTGAAGACAAATAAAAAACAGTTCCGGACAAGTTGGATGGAAAGACTAGAATATCACAGACAGTAAAAATAAAAATACAAATAAAACAACAATGACTAGTGTGAGGTCCACTCTCTTACAAACCCACTTTTGGTCGCTCCTTCCTTAACCTTTGGATTTCAATTTTGACTACAATTCTTACAATTTAACACCGAGGATGGTTAATTTTCTGTTAGTTTCCCCCTTGTTATTTTATTTAATATGTCTCATTTATAGTTTTTTGTGTTGTTTTTTTCTAATAATATTTTAAGTGCTTATTTATGTAATCATTTTTTTATGAATTTGTGCCAATTTTTGTACTTCGTTATTCAAGGGACCCAAAGCCACAGAAGAATTTTTTTTTCTTCAAATTTCACCAGTGATAACCAGACATAAATATCTGCGATCACTTAAGTCATACAGAAGGAAATATCCTCAAACCAATTCATTTAAATTTTTGTTTTTCATGGATGTGTGGATGTGGATGGATGGATACCAGGGACTGGAGTTCCCTCCTGAGCACTGCAGCTGTACAGCTTATTGTACTATACCCTGGCTCCAGTTTTGGGGTAGGGCTCACAACACAAAGTGAACTTGAGCGCCCATTGTACCAGTGTTCTTCCATCGAAGAAACTCATTTTTGAAGGGGGTTGGGACCAGGTTCAGGGTCGCTGAGATCCGGTCCCGCCCGTTGCATTGATGAGTGCCGTGTCAATTTCTTTTAATTGCGGCCACCGGTCCCCTTACGCATCAGAAAAATTCCAGAGGCTACGGTGGGGATCGGACCCACGACCGCGGGGTCTACTAGCCGAGAGTCTGGCGCCTTAACCACTCAGCTACCGCGGCCTTCTTGTTTTTCATCACTACAATATAAAAATTTCAAAATACAAAAATATCCACTAACACCACAGGCACATTCCATTTCAGATAAAATAATTCATATTAAGACAAGGCAGTACACATGCCAACACAGTTCAAATATTATTTCCATTACTGGCTCAATTCCTGTGAATATGAATGTTGATAATATATGTAACAATTTTTGTGTGACTTAGCTGGTACTTGCTGGAAATGCTGCCTGTTGGTATATATGAATCATGATTTAGTGATAGACTCGAAATGAGTGACCTTCTCAAAGTTCTTGACGTCCTCACTGAAGATGGTGCATTGAAAAAATGTGTTTGAGTATTCCAACAAACTCACAGGTGACCCAGGACCAGTTCAGTATGAGTCGTAGGCCAATTCACAGCATCAACTCTGGTTTTGCTTCCTGTTGAAATTTTACACTACAAGTGATTTTTTTAACCCATCCACCTCCCCACTGTACCTAAGGGAGACTCGATACCAGCTGCCCATGTCCACTAAACAGATTCCTTTGTTATGCAAAATTAGGTGATCTTACTGTACTTAACGACTTCCACCAATTTTGCCCTAAAAGCTGAGGCTCGAGGAAGGTAGGGAAATATTTTTCATATTATCAAGTTACCTAATCTAATTGTTCTTGGTGGTTAATCATCTTGAATATATTTTCAATGAAACTTTACACACAATATTTTAATAAATGTGGGAGTAAGGAGTAATCAGCCTAGAATTAAAAGTTCAGGATTGCACTAATTTTTAATAATTTACTTACGACTAAAAACTAATAAACTAGTCAGGTACTACAACTCAGCTAACAGGCTTAAGGGTCTCAAAGGTGCTCTTTTTCTTTAATCAGTTCATTGAGCCGTGTGGCAGAAGAGGATTCACAACAGCAGAGGTCATATAAACCCTCAGGGTGCCGGTGTTTTTGAAAAAAAAAAAAAGCCCATTTGTATGTATGTCGGGTTTGAATGGAGGGCCGCTGGATTCAAACCCGAGACCTTTACCTTACAGTGAAATGTCAAAGAGTAAACCTTGTGGCCACCGACGCCCCAAGAGGAACTTTAAAGAGCCTCTTGCACTCTCTTAGAGGTGACAATTGAACAGTCTGTGCTGGCAGTTTTATCCATAAACTGCCTTTGGAATTTCCAGATTTTTTATTGCAAAATTATGATCGTTTTATAAACTTTCGCATCTTTTGAGTATTTTATTTTATAAAAGCCTCCATTCACAAATGGTATCATTTGCACAAGGTCACTAGCATAACTTCATGATAATTCAAAAAACCTAATATTGAATTTGATATTTTAAAGGGAGGCAATTAAAGAAGATGACAAGGGCAACCTTGAAGCGTCTGTCACAGACATTATACAGAGGGCAAAACGAAAGGCCCAGATGGAAAGGAAGGGCCCGTGCAGGCTTGGAATGATGAGGCATATGTATATCATTCTCGATGCTTCAGATGCCATGCTCGACCAAGATCTCAAACCAACTCGTCAGCTTTGCACACTAAAAGTATCTTTCAGAAATTAATTATTGAATTAATGCAAGTTCAAATAAACTTTTTTTTTTCTTAGCTTCTTGAAAACTTCACAGAAGAATTTCTTTACGAGAGTCCTCTCAGCCAGCTCGGCTTTATTCTCACAAGGAACAAACGCGCAGAAAAGGTTTGTCGATTTGGTTCAATAGGTTTACCTTCTTTTTTTCATTTCTCATTTTTTAACTTTTTTCTATTTGTGCGTAGTTTTCAGAATTGTCTGGTAATACAAAAAAACATCTGGAAAACCTGAAATTGCACTACAGCTCACCTACGGCGTGCTCTGGTGAGCCGTCTTTGCAAAATGCACTTGAATTGGCTATCTCTTCACTTCGCAACATGCCAAACCATGCCATCAGGGAGGTCTTGATTATAATGGGTAGCTTGACGACATGTGATCCTGGCGATATAAATGTGACAATTGATGTAATTTGGCTATATTGTTTATTAAACTCCAAAACTAGCTTCTTGTTTTTTCAAATGTAAACAATTGAGAAGGGCTAGGAGGTCACAAATTTTAGTTTTAATAAATTAAAAGTTATTTTATTTTGAATTCCAGACTTTAAGAAACACAGGAATAAGAGTTTCAGTTATTGGAATAGGTGCTGAAGTAAGGCTGAGAAGGCACATGTGCCTCATGACAGGAGGGACTTATTCTGTGATGCTCGACGATGTACATTTTAAACACTTGCTTCTTCAGCATGTCTTGCCACCACCCGCTACACCATCAGCTTCTGAAAGTGCATTGATTAAAATGGGCTTCCCTCACCATGGAGTGACTAATACCAAGACTACATCGATTGCCATGTGCATGTGGTATGTCATGTGACGCTTTATTTTCTAAAAATCCCTTATCGATGAATTATTTCCCAGCCATTTAGATGCAGAAGAAGGTAGTAAACTAGAAGGCGGCGGTTACCTGTGTCCACAATGCAGGAGTAAATATTGCGAGTTGCCCGTTGAGTGCAAGGTGTGCGGTCTGACTCTGGTCTCTGCACCGCATCTGGCTAGGTCGTACCACCACTTGTTTCCTGTTCTGCCGTTCAGTCAAATAACGTTCAAGAGCCTCAGACGAAATGAAGGATTTTGCTTCGCTTGTCTCGTCCAATTTAAAGAAATTGATAAATATGTGAGTACAAGTTTTCTCGATACCCAAATGGACAAATTTATGAATACAATTAATGTTTTACTGGGAAAAGTTTGTTGCTTGTATTTTTTTTTTTCCTATCTGTTGATAAAAAATTAGTATTTTTTAAGTGTTATAATAAAGTTTGAAATCTTAGGTAAATTATCTCATTTAATTAATTAGTGATATTTTTACAATATAGTAAGAAAAAGTGTATTAAGAGACTTTTCATCCAAACGTTAAATTAAAAACGTTACTGCTAAACATTAATTAAAAATAAAATCTTTATTGAGATCATCTTCAGGGCCTGGGATTTACATTTAACAAATACATTTTGGATGTGGAAAAGTGAATTTATACATTGCAAAATATATTTTTTATATATTCAATCAAAGTACTCCTACTCACTCAATGTGTTTGTCTTGTGCCATTCTTGCGTGTTAGATAAATGAATAAATAATAACAAATGAATATTTAAAAAAAAAATCTTATATTGAGAAATAACAAAATTTGAAATTAAGACTGGGGGTTTGGGATTAGCAATTTGACATTTTTCTTCTTTTTTTTTAGAAACTGACTGATTATTATTATCTTCTTTTCAAATAAAAAAAGAAACATTTCTCATGTCAACTATTTAACAAAGTTTGAAATTATGATCGTAGGTTTGGGATTAACAATTTGACAATTTTTTAAAGGGAAACTAACTGATTATAATTATCTTCTTTTAAATTAAAAAAAAAAGAAACAATCCTTGTATTAACTAATTATTATTATGATTATTAATCATATAAAATGAACAAACTGCAAGACCAGACAGACTTGTGTTGATCAAACGAAAGAGAAATTGACACTTTGTTGCAAACTATATCATAAAAAAATCCTTTTCCACGAAAAACAAATCAAAACAAAAAGGAAACTTGCGTGATGATTCTCACTAGATGAAAATAGGATGAGCTCAGCTGTTTTCTCACCAGAAAAATCCAAAAATACAATAATCCAACGTGCTTCTTGTCCAGCACAAACCCAACAGGCCTCTTCCAGTGGAAGTCTCCTTCCTCCTTCTTTTGGTGGCCCTGATAAGTTGCACTGTGATATGTTGAGAGCAGCAGCAGTAAAATCTCACTGGCACTCTCAGCACGACACGTTGATCGATAATTATTCAGAGTGCGGTCTGGTGTGACATTGGTTTTAGAAAAACATCTTTATTGTGCCAACGTTTCAATCTTTATTGAGATCATCTTCAGGGCCGGGGATTTACAAACATTGTTTATATTTAACAAATACATGCAGAATGTGGAAAAAAGTGAATTTTTTTATATTCAATCAAATTATTTCTACTCACTCAAATTCATGGCATTTGAATGGTAAAATTACAGACAAACACTTTGAGTGAGAAGAAATACTTTGATTGAATATATAAAAAATATATTTTGCGTTATGCATACATGCATAAATGTAAACAATGTAAATCCCAGGCCCTGAAGATGATCTCCATAAAGATCGTAACGTTGGCACAATAAAGAAAACGTTTTTCTGAAACCTACATCACATTAGACCGCATCTCACGATTTCTAAATAATTATCGATGAACGGTCACTAATCACTATAAATTTATGCCATATAGTAGACTCTCATTGTCTGTGCTTTCATTCATTTGCAGTTGTCCTTAGTTGAGATGAAAGTGGGAATCTGAACGAATCGTGTATGTATGTTATTGTATTGTATTTTTATTATTGAAAAAAAAGTGAAATATTTGAATATTCATCCATAGTAGCATTGAAGATACGCACACACAATACAGAAAAAAGGGTCTCTTTTGTATGCAAATATTAAAAAAATGTTTCTCGTTATCCGTAGTGGTGCTTGGTTGTGCTCAGATAACAAGAATTTACTTTAGCTTTTTGAATTTTGTATTTAACTAACCATATACACATTAACGGTTCAAAAGGTTAACTAATATAGGATTAAAGTTGAATACCATCTATATAAAAAGTAAACATTAATAGTGCAATCCTAAAAAAAGGTCTAGTCCGCATTAAAATCAAACCAACAACAACAACATTGAAGTCATAAGAAAGAAGATTAGGTTTAAATAATGTCAGGGCTTTTTATTCATCCTTTTATTTTATAACTCTTTCTAACTTAACTGTACTATACATAGTTCAGATTTTGCCAATAACCCTAAATGTGTTACATTTTTCAAATATATATTTTAATGTTAGTTTCCTCTTAAGTTTCTTTAGTGTTTAAGCTCATTCTTTACACAAATCAATCTGTATTTTTGTAAATTGTATGCTTTTTTTCAGATTTTCAGATGTGATACATGCTCGAGAGTGTTTTGCATCGACTGTGATATGTTTGTACATGACACACTTCACACGTGCCCGGGATGTGCAACGAACCAAAAGAAATTTCAACAGATTGATGAAAATTCTTGATTCTTTATATCAAAAATGTATATAATTTATTTAATAAAATATCATTTACAATTTTCTTTTGTTATTTTAAATGAAAATTGCGTTTATAGAAAAACAGCAACCATCTTTAATTTTATTTTGTTGATTTATTTCTCTTAAAATTGTGCAGAAGGGCAAAAGCGGGTGTAAGCAGTTTTATAATTATACACGATCGAATATCAAGTGGATATTTACAGTGGGCTCTCTCACTCTCCTGCATAGAAGATGAGGCTGGTTAAGCAAGGGAGAGCTATTTTGAAATAGAACCACACCCATCACCGCATGCCCCACTCTCTTCCCTGGGCAAAACAAGGTAGGAGAAAGACTCGTGAGAGGAGTGCCCCACCAAGTGAAACTGCAGCTACACAGACCTCAAAGTCCTTAAACACTTGCACTGTTAAGCATGAAAATAGTTAATTAATCTAAGACGAAACATTGGAATTTTTAGTCTCGCAGTCTTTTTTAGTCGTGAGAGGTGAGTTTGTGAATCTCTGCTCAAAAATGCCTTTGGTGTTAAAAAATAGATTTTTGTTTTCAATTGTAAAAACAAATAGATGAATTTAAAGCTGTGTATTTGAAACTCACTATATCCAAAACACATAAATTTTTCTTTTCTTTTTTTTTACAACAGAAATTCTCTTAAGTTAAATAAAAGAAAAAATTTACAGTCAAGTTAATATTTTACAAAAATGAAAATAAATCATCAAAACGGTTGATTTATTTAATGTGTGACAAAATTTATATGTGGCACTTTTTTCTCAGTTTTCCTAAAGCTTCAGAAATATATTTTGGTTGAAAATTTGGCCACAGCATATGATTGAAGTTTTGTGATTAAAAAAATCAATACATTATTATTCTATTGACATTAAAAACATTAATAAATACCCATTGTTAAAAAAGAACTCCAGTTGGGATTAAAATAAATTCAGATCAGAATTTATCAGATTGATAGAACATTTCAGTATTAAAATCTTTTTAAAAAATTTTCAATGTTATTCTACATCATTGTTTGCATTGACTTTATTCATTATATCCTGAATTTTTTTATTTGTTAAACATTGTATGGTAATAATGAACATACAATAAATTCTGGTTGGCCTTTCACACATTTGCATGGAGTCATTTATTCTCTTAGAATTTGTATTTTATTTTTAATTGCGAACAATTATGTAGGATGATTAAGGGATTCTTGAATATATTTTTTAAAACAATGCACTGTTTTCATTGGAGGAACTTGTTCATCTTTGGCAATCTAGGAAAGCTGTCATGCTTGTCAAACTTGACTCATCATTTGCACTTTTAAATAGCCATGATCAAACTGATGTCCTACATTTTAAAATTGAAAGTTTTCACGTATAAGACTATTTCTTCGTATTTCCACCAATTGTAGCCTTTTGTTTTAATCTTATAAGTGATATTTTTAGAAGATTAAAATTGTTATTGGACGGAATAAAAATATACTTATTTAAATATAAATTGCCATATTTAAACTTTTTTGTCTAATAATATACATATTTAATTTTTTTCTTGTAAAAATTATAAGATGATCGTTTGCTCTATTAAGTATTAATTGAAGGAATATTGATTTTGATTAGATATGGCTTAAAAGTTTTTTTCATTCTTTAGATTCTTGTTTTTTTTTTTTTTTTTTCATTATTGTGAATAATTATACAAACCAAAATCATACAAAAGGAAAGAAAATGTTTATGCTCAGCTTCAGCACACAATTTATTCGATTCTTTTAAGCTCAACAGTGAAATTCCATCGAGGTTCAAACCAGCCCATAAATAAAGCTAAGAGAGAAAGTTGAAAGAAGCCTTATACAACTGAACAAGCCCCTGTTAGCCTGCCTATGATTTACCAGATGAGAAAAGATAAACACTTCCACATCTCAAATGTATTTTTAATGAATTCATTGTTTATTTTTTTTTAAATAATTATTCTGAGAGTTATGAACAAATTTTATTTTAAAATTTTTTTATATAATAAAATTCAGACCCCCCTTAAAATAGAACCTGAATAATTGAAGCTGATTATACTTGTCTCAACCCAGTTATACAGTTAAAGATAAGATGTGATCAAATTTGTTTTTTGTCCTCTGACCAACTCTGGTACGAATACCAGAAAAGACTTGCATCTTTGTTCACACCCGATAAAAAAACTAAAAAAAAAAAAACTGATAAGATAAACTTTTAAGAAACATTTTTTGTTCTCCTATTTGAACATATTTTTCCAGTTTGCCATGAGAATTTTCAAATAGTGTTATTACACTATACTCTTGTGTGCTAGAATTTTTTTATGGATGTTTTGGTTTTTTTGGTTTTTTTTTTTTTTAAACGGATTTGGCCCATGAGTGGTCTTGAGACTACTTTTGCTTAGTATGTAAATAAAGTTAATAATTGTAAATATATAATTGATGAGCCAAACCTAACTATGATTCACATTATAGACAGCTTCTCATTGATAAATACATTTTACGCACAGTTGCATTATTCTACTAATTGTCACTTGACAATTATAAATACTTTTTGTAATGTAAAATTTATCGATTTTTCACAAAGTATTTGAGGGTGCACTTTTGTACAATATGGCACTTCGAATACAATAAAATTTTGGCTTTTGTTCTAGTTTCTGCTCTTGCAGACAAATTGGTAAGATATTAAGAAACAAACACACAAAAAATAAATAAATAAACAATAATAATTCCAAAAACAGAAGGATAGAATTTTTGGTAAAGGAAATGTGTCTCACAATGTAATTATAGAGAAATATAATTAATTAATAATTTTTTTACTTTTCTTAACAAGGGTATTTCAACAATGAGGTTATATGAACCCTTATGGTTATTGTTATAGTTTTTTATTAAAAAAAAAAAAAAATATATATATATATATATATATGCGTGCGTACGTGCGTGCGTGCGTGCGTGCGTGCGTGCGTGTGTGTGTGTGTGTGTGTGTGTGTGTGTGTGTGTGTGTGTGTGTGTGTGTGTGTGTGTGTGTGTGTGTGTGT
>CM077106.1:16059754-16115305 GCA_039619505.1 Cimex hemipterus | reverse complement strand
TGTGTGTGTGTGTGTGTGTGTGTGTGTGTGTGTGTGTGTGTGTGTGTAAAATAAAAAAACTCATTTCTAAGTGATGAAAAACCCGGGACCTTTACCCCACACTGATGAGCGCCATGTCAGCACCCTAACAATTACAACCACTGCCATGTCTCAATATAATTATATATTCACTTATATTTTCAAAAAAAAAAAAAAAGAACTTTGATGCAACAACTGGCAATTTTCCTGATTGCACACTTTAAACGTGACTCAACTGATCAGATTAATCGTTGATGATTTAACTCTGAACTGTTCTTCATGGAGTTTTTCTCTCCAGGAAAAATTGTAACATGTCATAAACAGAAAAGCGAAAAAAAAAAAAATTGCAAAAAGACAATGTTTACCAAAAGATACTCCGAAGCAAAGATAACAAAAGACTAGGCAGTAAAATTTTTGAGCTGCCTGATAGTAGAAAAAGATCTTGTTATCCATACGGACTAAAATTTATCTCGGTATGCATACCAATTGATTATTAACAAAAGGTCTTATTCCGTCTTGTTTGCAGAGAATCAAGGTATAGCTGAGAAAATAAGCCTCTTATATTCATATATTGTCTTTACAACGTGAACAAATGTTTAAAAACGCTGTTTATTCAAAATAAAAAGCATAAAATCCTGCATTGTCATAACATTGATTATGTAAAATGAAAAGATGTTCTATCTGACAAACTGAAACAGCTAGATTCATGACCCAAATGACCAAACTAAGTGAAAATGTATGCCTTTGAAATACAAATACTCATAAACCATAATCTATCGTATTGCCATCCAAAGCTTTAATTTATCTTTTAAAATTCTTAATTTGGAAGGCCAAATATATGCCAAAATCCCATTTTAAATTACACATAAAAATTTTTTCATGTTTTTTTCATTATTGTGCCAAACAAAAATTCTGTAAAAAGCCAAAGAGAAAATTTTTTAAAAAATCTATAAAAACATGTCATCCCCCACAAAATTGTTAAATACAAAATCAAAGTAAAAAAAATAAAATAAAATAAATAAAGGTTCGAGATTTGAACTGCTTCAATTATATTAGAATGTGTAACAAAGGCATGAAAATAGGCTGCAAGCTGTGGTGCAAATGTCTACCCAATCATGGAAATTATGAATAAGGGGTGGTTAGATTTTTTTTCAACCATTACCTTAAATGCAGATAAATTGAAAGATACTATTTGGTCAATCAGTGAATTATGAATAAGATTCATACAAATAATCTCATGCGGAAGTTAATCCATAACGACGACTGACCAGGTCAATGATTGTGAAATTGACCCTGGACATCAAATCAATGGTATAAAGCGTGTAGAAAACATTTTAGTCAATTTGCTGAACATTAATTGACTCCCTTTGTCTTAGTTTTGAATGTGGTAAGAACAGATTTTTTTTTTCATTTTATGAGTGAAAATAAAGTACAGAATATCCACCTTTCTTGTAAAACCAATGGATTTACAAAATCTAATAAATTTAGTTAATTTATAAATATTTTTTATTTTATAGGAGTGATTATGGTAATTTTTTTTACTATTTTACTATTACTAATTACTATTTGTAATTAAGCCCATTTAGGTTTAATACTTAGTTTTAGTTACTTAGTTATTTACTTATTTAGTTTAATGTTTAATTTTTTTTTAATTTTTAAATTTTTTTTTTAGTGAAAATAAAGTACAGAATATCTGACTTTCTTGTAAAACCAATGGATTTACAAAAATCTACTCAATTTAGTTAATTTAATATTTTTTTTATTTTATAGAATTTATTATGAGAAATTTTATTTTATTATTACTGATTACTAATATACTAATGAATTGCAATTGATTAATTGAAAACTTGTGTGGGTGTGTGTGTGTGAGAGAGAGAGAGAGTGTGTGTGTGTGTGTGTGTATGAAAATAAAGTACAGAATATCCAACTTTCTTGTAAAACCAATAGATTTACAAAATCTCATAAATTTAGTTAATTTATAAATCTTTTTTTTTATTTTATAATATTGATTATGGGGAATTTTATTTTACTATTACTAATTACTATTTGTAAGTAAGCCCATTTAGTTTAATACAATTCATTAGTTTGAAAATGAGATTTATTTTGATTTTGTTCACTCCTGGAATTTTTATTTTATGTACTATTATCCAAGGACAAATTACATTAGTTTCTCAAAGGTAGGGAATGTTAACTCCAATTGATTACATCATTTGCTGAGTCAGAGTACATATTGCTAAATATAATGTTTCAATAAGCTTTCATTCACTGTAGGTTGTTTTCCAGTTGGCAATACACTAAAGGCAACATGAATGTGTTAATGGTTGTGCTCTGGTTGCTCATCCTTATCTTCGCCTCCTGGTGGATAGCGTGTTTCGTCTTCGTGCCGTACCTTGTGTGTGGCGTGCTGGCACCTTGGATTCCTCCTTTCAAAGATTTTGAAGCTTTCCTACTCCAAGGAGTCCGCTTCCCAGGCTTCTGTTCCGAAAGGATATGTGCTGCTTTTTCGAATGAATGAGAGAGAGAGAAGGAGCAGAGATTCTGTACATGTGAAATATCAGTAAGTGTTTTCCTCAATCTTTGATGCTCACCATTTAAATATTGATTTTTCTTTCATATTCATAATTTATTTGATTACATAGTGAATAATAGATATAACATTTTAAATGAATAACTTTATCAATATATTATCAAATGCCAAAGCTTGCTTTTTAAATTTATAATCAAACTTGAAAGAAAAAAAATTGTATCTAAATGTTCCAAGAATGTTAAAATAGTGGAACTTAAGATGTACTTGAAATAAGATTTTCATTGGTATTGCTTATTTAATATAAAAAGCATACAATTCTCTATGCTTATACATTATTTCTTCCTAAATTGTACAATCAACTTAATATGTAATTTTCCTTGTTCAATTATGTTACAGCCACTGCCATAGTGTAAATAACTAAAAACAAAAAAAATGGCATGCAGCAAATGGAGTTAACCAGATTAATAGGAGCAACAGACTGACCGCATGTGAAACTTATCAAAATGAATTAATAAAAACAATTTTAAAAAATTTGTACAAGTACAAATAATTTATTGAAATTAGTATGTAAGACTAAACTTGTGTTTTTACTGAGCTCTTGTTATATCTGATAACTGTTGATTGTTAAATTTGCTAAATATATTGTTTACTACCATTGATTTATGTTCAATTGTTTTTGTTTTATTATTTAAGCTTTACAACATTACTGCAACAAAAAAAAAAAACAAAAAAAAAACACTGGTTTATTTATATTTATTTACTGTTACACCCAATGCTTTTCGCTATTTCAAAAATTATTATTAAAAAAAAATACCTTTAAGATAACACAATTGTCTTCCACTAAGCTAAATAACACTAAATTCATATAGTTTATATTTGGCATTATTGGTAAATGTCCTGTTAAATACATTTGATCAGTTAAAATAAATATACGAGTGTGTACAAATTTGCATTAGTTTACATTATTTGCTTACGGGTTCTGAACACATTTTATATTTGTACGCTGAAAAGTAATCAATTTTGTGAAATTGTTTGACAACTATTTTAACATAGATAATTAGAAAGAAGCTTCGGTAGGATGTGCTTTTTTTAAATTTTAAGACACAGTCACTCTGTATTCTATTGTTTAATTAAATAATTAATTTTCATCACAAGTCAAACCCCAACCATTAATTTTATTGATGTATAAACAAATTAAATTGACAATCTTTGAAAAAGACTGCATTGTTTTGGAGCTTCTTTAACTTTATTTCAATAAAATCTCTATTTTCATACTTATTGTACAATATGCTACTTCTTTAAATAGTTATTATTATTATTATTATTAACTTCTGTAAACATATAATATATTAAACTAATAATACAAAGTTTGTTCTTTTTACAATTCCCAATCCATAACTTCAATTAAAACTCATACCTGCAGTGTGTTCAGAATTTAGAATTCTGCCAGATGTTGCGCTCTGCTGCCACCAATTGAATGAAAGTGTTGGGTATAAGCTTCAATTAAAAATCAGGTATGTGGCCAATTTGAAAAACAAAAAAATATATTGTCTTGATCAGGACTGAGAGACTACAGTGAGAGGCAAAAAAAAATGGCCACCCTTAATATTTTTCATTAACCATCAATTATCTTACACTAAATGTCTCTTTTCAAAGATAGGTAAATAAAACACGGATAAAAATCTCCCACTTGTGTTTACAATGGAATTTTGTAAATAAATCTTTGAATAGTCAATCTCATGTTTGTTGGGCTTTCTTTAAAGTTTCTTTTTAATGGCCTGGTAGTTTGAATTTTTTGTTGTTTGAGTGATTGTTTTAAGTGATACTGATTCTGTTAGGATGGAAGTAATCAAGACTGTCAATGAACAACTCATTATTATATCTAATTTTCTTATTTTTTTAAATTATTATTATCCTTAGTACTGTTTATTAATAGATGTACTTACAATATACAAATAATGAACTGACATTTGTAAGACTGCGATCTGGCGGCTAAGCTAGAAACCCTATTGAAGTAAACTTTTACTCAATCAACTTTTATTTTTTAATAATGTAATCCATTAAGGTGTTTAACAGTAATTTGCTTTGTTTGAATTTATAGCGCATGTAAAACTTGAATAGTGAAAAGATTCGTTATTTTGAAAATAGATAATTGTAATATAAGAATAAATGTTGGATCAACTTCCCGTTCTGCCGTATCAACGGTGAGAGGTATAACTGAGCGCTTTGTAACTCGAATGGTATCGCTTCTCGGCCTTTTGGCTAAGATCAAAGTGTAGTATCTGTTCTTATCAGCTTAATCTCTGGTACGACTTCCATAGGGAGTCCAGTAGATTAAACTGATTTTTGGAAAATGACGGAGTGCTAGGGGCTTGCTCCACCTCTGTCGCGGGTTGACCTGGTATTGCAGTACTTCCAGGAACGGCCCACCTAACTGTCTATGAAAAAAAACTCTTAATATTTATTCAAATATCGTGACCAGACTGCATCTCACGATATTTGAATAATTATCCGTTAACGGTCACTAATCTCTACACACTCTTAATATTACCTAAAATTAAATATACATCTGTGAATGGTTTATGAAAAACAAATCAACCTAGTAGTAGGATTGATTTGTTGTATTTTGTACGTTATAAACTAACTACAAATACAATAAAATAAATTTACGATGTCACGTAATAAATTAACTCAGGAATATCGTATGCTTATTTTATTAGATAACTTGTAGTAATTATATTAGTAGTAGTTTAGTTTCAAATTAATTTATTACGTAAATATAGCAAATAGATGTAAGTTTATCTTTAAATATTTCTCTTTACGAAACTAAACTGTCTTTCTAGAGAAAGAATCTATATCTATAGAGGACAAAAGGGAAATCTATCTATAATAAATATACTTTCATCTAATTTGCGATATTTAGTAATAAATTAATATTTCGTAATACGTAATTAGAGTCAGTTATTATAGTAAATATGGAAGAAATTTAATTTAGATCTATCTACGCTGCATTGTAACTTACAAAGTTCATGAGAACTGGATTACGAAAAATAATTTATGACGTAAATTAGATGTTATATTATATTTTATATTTATATTTATGTTGTATTTATATTTTATATATATTTCTGGTGCCTAACTGTCTTTGTATCTAGAACAAAAGGTTTAATCCAAATATAATATACTTACGAATAATAAATACGCGATAATATATTTGAGATATTTATGTAATAAATTGATTTTTTGTAATAATGTAAATTATCGTTGTTAGTAAATATGCAAGAAATAAAATCCAGATCAATTTAGGCTGCTTTGTACTTCGGAAATTTAAGTTCTCTCTAATTGTCGCACATTAACTCTACAGAAAACTATTAATTCTCAAATAAATAGATGTATTATGTATTTATCTACAAAAGAGGGTCAGAATTATTTTCTCGATCTAACGTACAATGCCCCAACTCCAAGCCAATGTGCTATTAATAAATGAGAGTTGCCGGAAGGTAGCGCTTTCTCAATTATACGCTACTTCTGATTAAAACATCGAGTTACATTACTACAACAATTGTGTATATAAGATTGAAAAGATTTGAAAGTATAATGTAACTATCCTTCTTTAATTTGAAATAAAAGTAGATAAATTTAAAATATGTAAAAAGGAGTTGTTACAGATTTGAGACATCGACTTCCCAGCCGGTCGAGAGTCGTTTCACCATTAGACCAGAAAGTCGTATCCAACGTTTGGTTAAGATCATACTTCTACAGGATCATTTCTGTAGTAGATCTTCACAAAATTCGACCTCAACAGTCGAATACCTTAAACCACGATGAGGAAGCGTGGCGTTCTCCCCTGAGCGTGAGGCAGTTTTGGTAGTTCAATAATTTGAACTGTCAAAACATCGATGACCGTCAGCTTTCCCTTACCAGGGAAGGCGCGGGGAAAACGCTTTCTGAGTGGTCCTTTTAAATACTGATGAATAAATAAAGCTTTTAAAAAACAATTCAAGTAAATTTAATTATTCAGCCATCGTGTCATGCGGATCTAGCAGGTCAGAAAAATATTTTGTTTGACGAGCCCGTTTCTGTCTATTACTGAGATATATCTTCTGGGCCTGAGTTTTACAAACATGGTTAACATTTTGTAAAATACATTCCGGATTGTGGGAAAGTTAATTTTATACAATGCAAAATATATTTTTTATATTCAATCAAAGTATTTCCGCTCACTCAGCATATTGGCATTATGAGCCGTATCAATTACAAGTTAATAACAAATTATTATTGTAATTGTTTTGTCGATAAAATAAGCAAAAATTTGGAAAACATTTAATTATGGGAAAAGTAAATTTACACAATGCAAAATAATAAGCAAATTTAATTTGAAATAATTATAGAATTCCATCATATACGTATATGAGACTATTGACTTGATTTTATTTAGAGGTCTAAACGCGTTCTTTTTCTCATGGTGAGAAGAAATCGTGACAAATACCTTAATAATGACAATTAATTATGGTCTTTCATCTCAACTAAAAACCATAATTGTCATACATTAATTGCGACGAGCGGCCCACGAAAATAGTGAATTACCTTAATAATCTTTCCACTCTGAAAATTTCAATTTCAAAACCGAATGAATTTTACATACCTAAAGTGCAACCAACGTTTTACGATTGATCGCCCTTTCATTTTTGACAATGGTATCAATTTTAGTATTTGATTAATAATAGGGCAATCGTCTATCAAGGAAAGCTTGGTCGATCCATATTTAATATGATTCAATGATACACTTTGTAGTGCATAATCTTTGTAATCATTTGATCGATTTATTGAAGTAACATCAGTTTACATTTAGATTTAGATCAAATTGAAGTTACTGTTTACTTTTTCATAACAGACGATTTGGCATGTGTATATATATTCGGATAAAGCATACGATCATCGCTACTAGTGTTATCTAGCGACGAATGGGAGCGACTAAGAACTCAGGTTCTCAGAATTTTTTTGAGCCTTTACAGCGTACTGACTTCAATCGAAAAACTCCAATTCCAAAATAGTCCTTATACATATATATGTAAAGTACTGATAGATCTAGTTAGTTTGTCAGGGAAGGCTGAATTAGCGCTATAATCGGCTTGCGGAGTGGTGAATCGGGTAAAATTCCCGGTGAAAGAGAGAGAGCACAGCCGGATATAGTGGAACGCGCATGAGCGCTGAGCATACTTACCTGGCGTCGGGGTTACCGTGATCACTAAGGCGGTTCCCCCAGGGCGAGGCCTTCCCATTGCACTACGGCTTGGCTGACCTCTGCGAATATCCCAAATGCGGATATCTCGGGCGCGTAATTTTTGGTAGTCGGGACTGCGTACGCGCTATCCCGTTTCCGTTTTAATTGAAACACAAACTTTTAAGATTTTCTCGGAATATTTTCTGGGTTTGGGAAGGAAGAGAGAGAACAGCTGAGCTAAAATTATGAAGAATTTACCCTATGTAGAAATTGTATTGTCTGTTGTCAAAGATTATTCGGAGCTCGTAAAATGCGATCTGGTGGGAAGTAGTTAGAAAAACATTTTCTTGGAGTGTAAAGATAAAGGAAATACTCTGAAACTAAAAATATATTTTTTGCATTGTATAAATTCACTTTTTTCTACATCCGACACGTATTTGTCAAATTTAAACAATTTTTGGAAATCCCAGGCCCTGAAGATGATCTCAATAAAAGATCGAAACGTTGGCACGATAAAGAAAATGTTTTTCTGATGCCTACTTCACACCAGACTGCATCTCACGATATCTGAATAATTATCCGTTAACGGTCACTAATCATCACACATATGTACTTAAGTATACTTTCGCTTCATTCTTTAACCGTATGTTAATATATTTTTCTAAACAGCTATTTATTTTGTCTAGGAAAAACATCTATAATTATATCTGCCCAGCCATTTTTTCATCCTTCCGTATAAATGTTTGTGTACCTGTTTGCCTATATATTTTTCTAGATATTTCTATAATTCAACCAACCTGTCTAGAGGTTAAAGTAAAAACTACTTGATTTTGAAAAACGTACAAAAACAAAATAGGTCTACTTTGTTAATTCGGCTATGCAAAAAAAATTATTAATACACACTCTCAACACGACACACAAGAATGGCACAAGTACACAGAAGACAAACACTTTGAGCCCTGAAGATATCTCAATAAACATCGGAACGTTGGCACGATAAAAAAAAAGTTTTTCTGAAACCTACATCCCACCAGACAGCATCTCACGATATATAAAATTTTACATAATTGTTTTCTGCAAGTCACTCTCGGTGGAATAATCGCCCATCAAGACGTATATTTCCTATTTTCAGCCTATAAATGTTAGAAAAGCAGGATTTTTTGTAACTAAGAAACACGTCAGCCAATGAACACTGTCCCGTTTATTTTCAATTTCAATTGTTGAGCCTGTCCACACTGGATATTTTCCTTTTAGATTTACGATCCTGAGCCAGGACACGTGCTTTTCTCATCCCCCTCTCAAGAGTTTGTTAACTCTCTCAGATGGTACAGTCTTTAGTTTTTCTTGGGACCCTTTTCGGCCTGAACGTTCAGCCAAGGTTCTTGTGAGTATTTCTGAATTTAATCGATTTTAGGGTAATTTTTTGGTAGAATCGGTGTATATTGAATTATCAACCTGTTGCCTAACTCGTACTCAAATGTTTTTGTTTTACCCTTATCCTGCTCCCATGAACAGAGTCAATACGCTTAATTATAGTCAATTCAATTAGAATTAGATGTTTAAAACGTATATGACAGGCACTGACTGATAGGCAAAGAACTCTATCTATTTGTAATATAACTTGATTTTTATATATTCATCAGTTTCACAGTTTTTAACGTCGAAAAACAAAAATCTTAATTGCCAAGCAAAAATATACTGACATAACATTTGTTTTAGATTTTTAATTAATGTTTCAATATCGCGTATTTCCTCCTCTTGCCTTAATTACATCTTGAAGATGCCTCGGCAATCTTTCTACCTGTCTGAAAATATCTCCTTGCTGGAGTTTAGCTCATTCTTTTCAAGATCGTGTAGTGTATGAAGATGAGATGGACGTGCATCTCGTTCGCTCGAACAACAGTAGATACCGGTTTCGTAAAATTCTTAAAATCAAACAAACAGTCATCCTATGGTTCTGTTACCCCTAGAGCGTCCAAAACCGGGCCTTCTATGGTAGGACCCAGTTTCTCGAAAGCGTCTAACGGCTTCCAGCAGAGCTTAGAGTAGGATACCCCGATGGCAACAGCCGCATACTTGATGGAACGTCCAGTGCCACACAACGCGCAACATCCTCAGCACTAAATGGCTATTTTAAGTATAAAAACTTAAATTAAGAAAACAGGGATGAAAACTAAACAGGTTATTCCTTCAGACTTCAAATGAGACTGAATAAACATTTTAAATTCCGTAAAAAGTAAAAATTTAAAAATCCTTTATCCTTGTTTTGGATTAAGGATTAAGAGGGTTCACCTCTACTTGATAATCCAAATTTAAAACATGGCATAAACAAATATTTATTGATAAAATTAATGAGACCAAATTAAGGGCAGAATTTTCTTTTGTAGAGAAAATATCAGTTGGGTGGAATTTTTTGCCTTTCAGTGTATTTTTGAGTTTTTTTTATGGCCGCCATTTAATTCAAAAGACAAGGATTTTGGAAAAAACACCGTCTCTTATATTATTTATCTGCATTTTTTACGATTATTAGATATCTATAAAATTGGTTCAATCCTGTCGAACTATATAGCTTGAAAAATGCAAATGTTTGTATTGGATTCTTCTCGCTCTTTTGAATTGAGATGTACAGTTTTTTTAATGAATTTTTCTTTCTTATATAATAAACATTAGTTAATAATTAATTGGCAATATAAGAAGTAATGTAACCATACGACATCTTGACACCTTTTAGAGTTTTAATTTTGACAATGTTGAGTGACGATGTAACCTTTAATAATCTAAGAAAAGTATATATTTGTTTTTTGTTGGGGGGTCTGGTTTTTAAACTCAAGGTACAAAACAAAAGATTCAATTCAAAAGTCAACAGATGCTGTTCAATATATAGGTGTTTACGGAACGGAGGGACGTTAGGTTTATTTATGCTGGGACCTTTGGGCCACGTGTCTGTGTTGTGCTGGAATGTTTTCTTCGTTCGTTTTCCTGTTATTTGACATGCTACTGGCCATCCTTCATAAAAACAACAAAACTTATTGTACACGGTTTAAGTTCAAACTACGTCTTTTATGGCCGTTTGAACTTCATATTTACATTTTAAAGTTGATCATTTGAGTCCACAGTTTGTTTTATTTGATTAATTGACAAATTGTATTATGAAAAATCATTGAACGAGTCCTTTACTAAGTTCTTCCCGTTTTAAAGAAGTCGAGACGCCATTTTACTCAGCGCCGACGTCGATGTTACATTTACTCGGCAGTAGTCAATGTTGACAGGTCAATTTAATTAGAAACTGTAAGATACTACTTAAAGTAATAAAAGTTTAAAACACTAATAATAGACCAGCTTGATGCGGTTTTGCGTTTGTTATTGTTTTAGGAGGATTAGATTGCATCCCACATTACAACACAGAAGATGCGTCAATTCTCAAAGAAAAAAGTTATATGAACAGTTCACTGTAAATTATACCTCTACCTGATCCTTCATCCCTTCTTAGCCAAAATTATCCTGCCAGGAGTGTGCCAAGGTACAGCCTACTCTTACTATTATCCTATGGGAGCTGGAGTACCTCAGGGGATCCTTTTTATCTCCTATATACCACAGATAATCCAACTTGTATCCTTTGCCAACTACTTTTAATTGCTTTGGAGGATTTCCAAGTACATGCCCTACAAACAGCTACAACATGTAAATTGTAATGAAAGCACCCATGTATCATTCACCCTCTAAAGTAAAACATTTTATATAACATTCCTAAATATCCTATCCCAAAAACAGACTGTCGAGTTCCATCTAGAATCAAAACTAAGATGGAACCAATACACCCAGCAAATGGCAAATGACTACTATCATGCAAACCTAAACCAAACAAAAAACTGATAATCTATGAAACAACACCAAAACCGATCTGTCATAAAGCCTTGAACTGTGGGACACTGCTAAGCCTTCCAACATCCAAAGAAGTTCATCCAATCTAAAATCTTCAGAACATCAGAAAGTCAATGCTTATTGCCACTAATGACTTCAAAATCCCTCTATTGCCACATATAATCCCCAAAACTTTTCCCACTTTACACAGTAAACTTTTATACCACAATTGAGTTGCCAATAAATCCAGCCCAATGCATAAATAAGGTTACAGATTGTAATAAATAAGTGAAAACTGAAAAAGTAAAAAAAAAAACTGTTGCTTTGAAGGCAATTTAAGGCTAACGTGTTCAGACGCTGAAGCTTGTTACCTTCAATCAATTTATGAAGTTCCATCCTTACATTGGTTGTTGTTGGCAAGCTCCTGATGGCATGTTTGACTCGGATGTTTTATAGCTTCCATCAATTATTCAGATATCGTGAGATGCAGTCTGGTGTGATGTAGGTATCAGAAAAACATTTTCTTTATCGTGCTGACGTTTCGATCTTTTATTGAGATCATCTTCAGGGCTCAAAGTGTTTGTCTTCTTTGTAATTGTGCCATGTCGTGTTGAGAGTGCACTCTCACTCTGAAGATGATCTCAATAAAAGATCGAAACGTTGGCACGATAAAGAAAATGTTTTTCTGATGCCTACATCACACCAGACTGCATCTCACGATATCTGAATAATTATCCGTTAACGGTCACTAATCTCTACACACTTCCATCAATTCATCGTTTTTCAGGACAGTGACTTTCTATCCCCTCATTCCCAGAAAGGAAATTTTTTGAACCACTATGGGCAGTGTCCTCACTTGTTATTTCATCGCTGAACACAGTGCAAATTTTACAAGCTGCCTCAGTCTGTGGTATTGTGCATACAATAAGACACAAGAAATATGGATTTTGAAATTTAAAAAAAAAAATTGTAATATACTGTGAATTGTAAAGAAATGAAATAAAGTTTGATTGAAAAAGACTTTTTTGAATTAGCAACTAAATAAAATTGCCATTGGCAGACGTAAATACTTTTGTGGGGCGTCGGTGGCCGCGAGGTTTCGTCTTTGACACGGCGCTCATCACTGTAAGGTCAAGGTCCCGGGTTCGAATCCAGTGGCCCTGCATTCGAACCCGACATACTTATAAATGGGCTTTTTTTCAAAAACACCGGCACCCTGAGGGTTTATATGACCTCTGCTGTTGCGAACCCTCGTAAAAAAGAAGAAAAAAAAACTTTTGTAGGAAAAACTGGAGGAATAAATTATAAATGGTATATATAAATATTAAATAAATATAAATTATAAATGGGAATAAATGTCCCTATGGTCATCCACTGTGGTTGCTAGACTTATGATGAGCCTACACGTCGTTATTTTATGAACAAATGAAATTACAGCTGAGGATAGTTTGGACACTGTATGGGCATTACTCGCCAATTTCTTCATTCAGGGAGAGGCTAGAGCCACAATTCACAGGCTCCAATAGCCTACTTACAAAAAAAGAAAAGTAAAGTTTCAGGTTGAGACTGGCTATTGAACACTGTGTCAAGGAAAATGTGTTCAAAATGTGTTATTTTGAATTTTGTCCTTTTATTAGCACATAAACATTACTCACATTATTTATGTCTAATAAATTAAATAAATAATTTTAATTAAATAAAAAGCTATAAACATAAATGTGATTTTGATTTTAGATGATCATCCTAAATGTTGTTATATATTATAATAATCGCCTGTTTTAAACTGGATTTAATTTGCTCAAAAAGAACAGGCCACGATGTTGCAACTGGTAGTGAGTGAACATACAGGTTTACATGCTGAATTTATTAATTTATTTTTTTTAAACCCTTGTATAGATTTGCAGTCAAAAAATATTTTGGATTCCAACGTGATCACAAAAATCGTTCCTTCAAAACCGATTACACTCACTTGTACGAGACTTGGAAAAAATTTAACGGCAGTCGAAGTTGTTTGGTATTATCAAGTAAGTTAGCATGAAATCGTTTAATGTTCCATGCTATAAGTGTGTGTTTTGTAGAATTGCATAACGCCCGTCTGCAATTCAACGCTTAAAGAATCTAATGGGTATAAAATCTGTAGCGTACCGTCAAAGCCTGCGTGCTCGACAAGGATGCTGGTCGAAAAACCGCTGCCGGGATTGTACAAGTGTTTCAAAATTGAGAAAAAAATAGGCTACGTTTCTTCAGCGACGCCGATAATCACATACAATCTTAAAATTCTAGGTAAAGTGTTTTCAATCTGTTTATTATTTTTATGATTTATTGTAATATTGTTTTTAGAAAGAGACCTAGAGCCTGTGTTTCTAGAAGAGCCAGAAGATATTGAAACATACGTAGGTATGAATGTTTTATTCAAATGTAAAATAAAAAGTTCGCTTCCTCTACATGTCAAATGGTATAAAAGAGTCAATAAGTCACCAGGAGCTTTTCAATACGAAAATAAATTCTACCAGGTAAATATGCAAGCTTTATAATACATTACAAACTTTTAGTTGATTTTTTTTTAGCTTTTAAACACCACCGAAGTGTCTAAACACAAGGATGTATTTCTGAGCAAGCTTCATCTGAAAAAAGTTACAATTCGGGATTCCGGAACGTATGCTTGTGGTGGAATAAATGAAGCTGGAATACGTTACAATGAAGCGAATCTTACCGTAGCGGAATTTCAAAGTAGCGACATGCTTACTATACCAGAGCCTAATATAACATCAAATTATGGTTGTAAATTTATTTTCAGATGATTTTCATGAACCGGACACTCTCCTGAAGGCTCACTGGAAAATAATTCTGTTTACAACTGCCACAATTTTTCTTGTGTTTGTTGTGAAATGTGTGGCTTGTATACACTTCATAAAAAGTTCTTCTAATTCCCAGGCGGATACGAGGAGGAGGAGAAGACCGTGGCCACCTCAGCGGAGTGACAATAAAGATCTTGATACTTCGGATTATGAGCATGTCAATTTGTGACTTATTTTGACCTAGAACAAATAATGCAAGTTCTCACCCATTTTATTTTTATTCACAATATCAATTTTAATTTGGGACAGAAAAAACTTTTTTTAAACTTAAATGTCGTTTTAATGACAGCAAGGTGAAGAATTTGTAAGTCAATGGTTACCACGCCATAGTCTGCTTATTCTCGTTGGTTTTGTCCGTCAAGTTCAGATTCTCAAGCAGTTGGTCTGTGTAATTTTACCGTCTGCGTCCTTTTATGAGACGCTAAAGCTGCAGAAGAATTAAACTCATAGAACAAACCAAACTACTGAGAATAGGCGAACCTGAATGACCAGAGACTATATTCAAAACTCAAAGAACAGAATCAGCAAGAATAGGCAGACTGTATTTAAATTGTTATACATTAAATGGTGTGAAACATAAACATAAGTTTTTGATCCATCTTCAGCAGTTGGTCTGTGTTCTTTTGGCAGCCACGTCCTATTATGTGTCAACCATACGATTGACCACTGAAGAAGACATTATGTCAGATTTAAAAGAAAAAAAAAAAGGCGATAAAATAACCCAACAAATGGGAAACCAGAGACAATCTACAGGTTATTTATTTTGGCAAAAAAATTAAATTTCAAATTTGGTACGTAAAACATGAAAAAAAAACGGGCACATTTTGGAAATCAAAAACAGCAAGGTTCATTCTAATTTTATTTCAACAGATAAAAACATTTTTACTATGTTGTTAAGAAAAAAAAAATCAATGGCTCTGAAATTGAACAAAAAATTAATCATCAAAAACCTGACAAATACTGATGACTTGGTTATGAACCTCAATAGAGGACACTTATAAACTTTGAACAATACCTTACAATGAATAACACACTTCATATTCTTCATATAATTCATTAGGTGAGGGGGATTTTAATTTGAAATGATATATCAACGGGTATTCAAATAAATATGGAGAAAAAAAACAATCCAACCTTGATTAAACTTCTATCCAAAAATTCATCTAATAATTGTTATTCCCTAATAAAATAAATAATTCACTTTTAAGACGATAAAAATTGTTTTTACTACTTGCGCCTACGAAACCAGACAAATGTACACATTTTCTTACTCTCTCTTGGGTGAGTAAAGAAAATTATACAAATCGAGAAATAATAATGGCGAAAAATTTATTTCTTTAGCGGATTAAACAAAGCCAAAAATTAACTAATTCATCTTTTTAATATTTACGTTTGACTAACAAATTGTATTGAGCAGGTTATGGAGTGAACAAGAATTTGATTCGTGATTTAATAACATGGCAATAAAGGACAACAAATAAAATAAAAATAAGCAAAAAAAAAAAGGTGAATAATTTACAAAAAAGAAACAATGCTAGAAGTAGAATTTACTCGCTCAAATATCAATTTGTTAATACAAGTCTATTTTATTTACAATATTTTTTTAAATGATAACTAGTACAAGTAAAAAAAACCCTTTAGGGTGTGTAAATAGTTTTTTTTTTTTGTTATTTGATTCATTTATTAAAGGCTAGTATTTTCAATAAAGCCTTTCAATGAAATTGGTAAGATTTATATTCTATTTATTTTATTTAATACAAATTTTTAAAACTGTTGAGCTTATTATTCAGTGAAGCTTGTTTTATTGCATTCTCTTCTATGTTTAACAATTTGAATAATTTCTATGACACTAGACAAATTTGTTAATATATATTCTGTGTGATTAGCCTCTTAAAAAAAATCATATTTGTAAATAAATGGTGAAAACAACTTTCAGCTTAAACTTACCCTTTTATATTTTCTATACACACATATGTAACATATATGTATATATAAAATGTTTGGCAGTATTAAAAGCTTTCACATGTACAATAGCATAAACAACAATGTTATAAAAAATGATGATTAAAGAGGCAAATATGAAAGAGAAACCGATGTATCCTCTTTAGATGAGATATCACAGTTTTTAGTAATTTTTTTGTTTGCTTTTTTCCCATATTTGTATTTTGCTAAGTTGTTACTTTGATTACTTCTTTTAGAGAGCCTTGTCCTCTTCTTCTATGAGATATTAAGGTCATTCATCATCTGTGTCACCATCACTCGAAAAATCCTGTGTTGGGATTGTCCGACTGTAGGGCGTTCCTGACATTTGACTGCAAAAACGTATTTGAAAAATTTGAATGCATAAGGGTATGTTAGTTATTTAGTATGATGAAACATACGCCAGACTTTTATAGTGATTAAGCCACTCCTGAAGCATTTGAGCAACAAGCAACGGTCTACCGTGAACCCTTTGTTGAGCAACAAGGAGACCACCATTTGTGATATTGACATCTAACCACCTCCTTAATAATCTTTCTTCGCTTCCAGTCTGAAATAAAAATACATTCATCAATCTGTACATATTTTATTTGTACAAAAAAAAAAATATACTTCTGATTTTGTGAGAAAATGAATTGGGAGGATTTTTCTGTCTCTGTCGACGAGGGGTAAGTAACAGACTTGTTCTCCTCGATTGTCCTCGACAATTCCTGACGAGCCGAGATCAGAATGCGTGTGAGTTGAGTAACACTCCATTGGTACGAGGGCGGAAAAATGACCACGGGTATAGCCGAGAGCTACTGGAGATGTACTGCAAAAACTCGGTTCCCATAGCAATGGAAGGTAAACACCTGCCATCATAAGTGGTTTATAAAATTATTTTTTTAAATTAAAATACAATTAAATTACCTTCGAAACCGGCATAATCAAGCGCCTCCCCCCTGAAGCTTTTAACAAACTTAACTCCGTATACGAGAACTGGCCTTCTTAGAACGTGAGCCAATGCAAAAACGTGAAGTTGCTGAAGCGACGCGCCAGGCTGCGTCGCTCGTTTCACCAACGCCGACCAGTCCTCGGCCCACTGTGAATCACTCAATGTGAAATCCAGTTGACGAGCTTGATTGGCTTCCGATTCCAACCAACGAGGATATAGTCTATAAAATGTAATCATTCCTATAGTATTGACTTTATATAAAATTTTTCAAATGACCTACAGATGTGCTCCATGGCAGAGGGAGTCAGCAAGAGCCCTTCTTAGCAGGGAATCCCTGTCGAAAACCCCCCAGGTCGCTTGCATCAGAGAATCCAAAAGGCAATCACCTTGAGACCTATAAAAACCATAATAATATCACAATAAATAACATATTGTGTAATATATACAGTAATCCATTATCATTCGTAGTTTTGACATTTGCGGCAGTCTGATTTCTTTATTTGTGGAAAAAAAAACCAGTTGTGTAAACAATTGTTTTTTCATATTGAAAATTATTCCTTAAAAAAATGGATTAGAGGCTCTAATAAATTCACGGAAAACTTTCTACTTCTTTAAAAATTATTCGTTTAAAATAAAGATCTGTGTTTTTATTGTTTAGGTAAGTACGTCCATTATGAAATTCGATATTTTTAAACTTGTCATTTTTAATGTTAACTGGTGAATTCAAAAAGCATAATAATAAAGCATACAGATATTTTATTTAATTTTTGTTCCCTTTTTAAACTCACCGGTTCCAAAGAGCGTGGAGCCTTGAGCCTAACTGAACTGTAATTTCAACAGACCAATTAATTACAGCCGGTTCACTTTCTAACTGTTGTTGTACATCTTTGTCCAAGAGTTCATCGAAAAGCTGTTCTTGAACTGAAGCAGGGAGATCTTCTATATCTAAAGAACAATAATATTGAAACGCTTAAAAAAAAAAAAAAAAAAAAAAAAATGATGTAGAGTTATTTTACCTGCGGGCAAAACAAATGTTGTGAATTCAGTTATAAAAGGAAAAGGGATTGACCGTGAATGTTTTGTGTTGAAAATGGTCGCCGCGTGTCTACGAATCGCTGAAGCAAGCTCAGGAGCGATGTAAGAAGGGACTCTTTTCAATCCGGAACCACCTCCGTCTATCGAAGAGACCAACATTGCTAGCATCTCTTCCCTGTGAAACCTAAACGGGGGAGAATCCTATTAGAAAATCAGTTTTACAGGACAATCCGATGATAAATACCTTATAGCTAGATGGACCAAAGTGTGCCCGATATCGAAAGCTGATGGTCTGTTCAAAAGAGAGACTTCGGCAGGCAATAGCTGTCTAGTCGGGTCGCCCCCTGTGCTGAGAAATTTGGCGACTGGATTCGGATCTCCTTCCACGACTCCCAGGCAAGCGTTGAGCCATGTCCAATCCGCCTCTCGTCTTCGACGATCGAACTCATAATTATTTGTCATGCTAGTTTGACTAGCTCCAATGTCTTCCCGTCTTGAATTAGACCTAGGAAAGGCAGAAATAATAGAAGATTGATATTCACACAACTTTTCTCTATTGGAGGTCTATTGCCGGCTCTTCACATTTTGTCTTTCACTAAGATATTTATTTTATTATCCGCTTTGACATTTAACCCTTCCACACATGATTAAATTGGCCTAGGTCGATTAAAATATACATTTATGTTATTATCTAACTTAAGGTCTCAAGAGTTTTCGATATATTGTTGAGATCCCACCCCTACAACTAAAATACACTTCCTAAATCTACAGTTGGGAACCTGACACCTTGACCCATTCATTCACGCCAATAAATACATTCACACTGAAAAAAATCATGCGTTCACTCTTCTAAGTTAATTGGTTCGATAGGTTGATACTCGATATTCCACACAGGCTATGCATTTAATGCACACTTAACCATCATGCAAATAAATACATTCACACAATTGGGTAGATACTACTGTTTTTGGTATTATTCCAGTGACTACATCCTTACCTCTTATCCCTATCACACAGCAAATATATATAAAACTAAAAGTGCTTGTAGGTACTTGATATTCCATCACACAAACATACTAAAAAAATTCACGCTAATAAATACATTCACTCAAATAAGAATATTATTTGAAACTACATATGAAAGGACTCCCTTTATTCGACCATATATGTTTTTCTGCTTCAGGTATCAAACCAATAACCATTACTTAGAGTGAAAATTTGTTTAAAGTCTTCAGGCAGGCCATATCTTATTCTTTGCAGTGCTAATTTTTCTCAATCTGTTAATGTGGTTCTCTATTGTTGTCTTTTAAATTTTGAACGAATTATACTTTTTCAGAGTAAAAGTGATTACCAGGAACATTGAGTAAAATAAATAAATAAATTCATTTATCTCAGTTGCTTACCTTTTCATGGTATTATCCTCATTAATAGTAGCATCTTTTTCAGGAGATGGTGAAGTGAGTCTCACTGAAGTGTTGTTTGGAGACGCCTGGTTTTGGATTGGCAGTTGTCCGGAGGTAGGGGAGGTGTTGGATGCCGATGCCGATGTTCCGCACATAATACATTTCCTAGATTTTGGCCAGTTTTCGTAAGTACATATTTTACACGACCATTTAACGGCAGTACTAACACGAGAAGTTGCACTTGCGGTATTTTCACTGCAATCACTTATCCTCAGGGGTTTTAACTGTTCATGTAAAAAATCTGCATTAACACTACGAGGCACTGAAGACGAAGTTTCGGGTTTTACAAAGCCGGAATCTTCGTCGGCTCTAAGCCGATATATGTTTTTTGAGAGCAAAGGTTTTGGACCCTGACACATGGTGCACTTGGACGCGTTTGGAAAATTCTCATAGGTGCAATATTCACATGTCCATTTCACCTCCCGGCTCATAACTGAGTATAAGTCGAGGCCTTAGGCAATAATACATAAACTCCACCCTTGTCGTTCTTTATTTTCTTATCTGACTATAGAATGGAACTTGAGAAAACTGACACTTTTTATTTGGCCCACTTTATCCCAAATTCCAGTTTTCATTATTCTAATTGACTATCACAAGACTAAAAACAGGGAAAGCGATTTAATATAAATCTCAAGGATATTAGACAAAAAATCTTTCACTTTTCTTTTTGCCACTCTGGAAAATATATAAATAAATTAAAACCGAATAAAGTAACTTGCTCTTGGTATCTTGTGGAGTTATTTCATTTTGACTAGCTCTCCACCACTCCAGCTGATCCCTCTACACTGTAACATGTGACACACATCTTAAATTAGTAAAAATTCACAAAATAAAATTATCTTTTTTTTATTTAAAAAATAAAAGTAAACCATTAATAGAAAAATATACTTTTAACCCAATAAGATAATGTTTTAGGAGTGAGATATTTTAGGCAGTACTGGCAATAAAGTCATCAATAAAATCAACATGACTGGATTTATTTGAAGTTAAAAAAAAAAAATCATTTGCTTATATTCAAGTGGTCGTAATTTATTCTGCCCATAGGAAAGTTCAGAAACTTTTTACAAACAGAAACAAAGAAAACTACCAATCCCTGCACGAGATACATAAGGGTTTTAAGTAAGTTTTTAAATTACTTTTTCAACATACAAGGAGAATCCATATCAAAAAATATAACAAAATGTTCCGGACCTTTTAATCTTTTATAAAAATAATAATATAAATCATTAAGAATGGTTAATCAGTAGCAGCGATGGTTCAACATTTTGTTTTGACGAAGTCTTTTATTTTAATTGTTGTGACTAATTGGCATTACAATTGATTAAATGTTTGGCAGGTAGGGTTGAGATATTGTCTTACGTATTTATTTTGTAAAATACAATTGGTCTGTCAATATTAGTTATATTAAATTCTTCATTTATATTTGAAAACCCAAGTACAAATTGCACATTGAATTCTATACAAAATCCCCCCCCCCCAGAGGTATTTGGGGATTTCAACACTCTTAGGCAAAATCGCACGCATCATAGATAAATCACTGATTTTGTCGGCAGAGTGTTGCAGAACAAATCCTAGATGATCTAGAACCTTTGTCACGCATCCACACCCGAAGAACTCAATTATAGTTTCTGCAATAACATGACAAGTGAAACAGTGCTTTTAATTTTTTTTTTTTTTTTTTAGCAAAAAAGGAAAATTAATCGTAATTATTGGTGGACAAGGAATATTTTAGCAGACAGTCTTATACATTTGGATAAATTAAAGAATAAAATTGCTATTTATGGTTGTAAATAAAATATGCAAGCTAAAAACAAGGATTCAGAGCAACCAATCCAGCCACCACTACAAAATGTGCAACATGTCTTAAGTCCAAGCTAGGAGATCATAGACTTCGATTTTTGTCTACAAGTAGTAGCACATTTGTCTATAGACAATCACAGAACTTTTTCTATAGACACAAGTTTTGAGATTGTATACTTAAAGATGAATTTATAGTGCTTTAATCTGTCAACACAACAGTGATGGGTAGGAATAGAAAAGTAAAATTTTTCCTACAAAACCATAAACTCTATCTCCTGAAAGCGTGTTGAGGCCTGAATATGTTGAACATTAGGTTTTTTAAATATTAAGACTTTTCTTACAGCAGACATCATGAAAATATTTTCCGAAGAAAAATAGACCAGAAATCAATTTCAATGCAGAATATGACAATCACTTATAATAACCAACAGACATTACTGCTGAGTAGAGATTTCAATTATACTGAACATAGTTATGTTTATGCATAGACATCAAGTTATAACATCGAACTAAGCGACCTTCATTGTGCGATTTCCTCCTGGAGTAGGCACAACGTAGTCTGAAGTCGAATACACCTTAATCTGAAGATGGCAAGAAATATAAATAAGTCTGACAACTCAAATGAACAGAAACAATCAAATGATTGGTGAATTTTGCTGATGGGACAAAATAAAAGGAACTGACATGTTGTTTGTAACAATATACTCTATACTTTGACATTTCCTCCTTGAATATAAAGGGTGTAGTTTAGGAATATGTTAGACCCAACGAACCTAGCCAGAATTGGATTTAGACCAACCTATGAACAACACTTGACAACTACTGTAATCACATAAAGTAAGATGAAAGACAATGAACGTATTGTTCTTTTATGTAACAATATGGAGAAAACAAACAGAATATTTTATTTTAACTGAATATTACCTTTTGTATCTCAAGAAGCTACCTCCATTCATCTTACACCAAGCCACAAAAAAGGCATCTGAAATATTTGACAATACTGAAAAAAAAAAAAAAACTAACTCGTTCTTCACGGGGCACTCTTCACTTTATTATTAAATTAATTAATAATGACGGACGATGGTGTAGAGCTGAAATATGTCCAAATTACAAAATCACATAGAAATGGGTGAACTATTAAAGGCAATCAGGTTTTACGATTGTTATCTCGACAAAATTACATTTTAGAAATGACCATATGAATTAAGTAGATACAGATACATATGACCTTCGAGTTTGGATTTCTTTCTGGTGTAACCAGGATGAATTTATATCCAATAAACCTAAAGTAGAAATGAGTATGACAGACCAAAATTGTATTTGATAGAACATATTTGACATACAATACCGGCTAGAATGAGCGAAACATGATGATCAGAGACAATCAGGGTTTGTGATTGTTATCACGATAAAATAACATTTTACCTGACCTTATGAACAATTATAACTTTAAGATGTAGATTTAGATATGAGTATGACCTTCAAGTTGGGATTTCCTCCTGGTATAAGCATGATGAGAATATCAAAGAATTTAAAGATGGCAACAAGTAGAAATGAGTATCACAGACGAAAATATTTGATATAAGAACATATCTGACATACAAAACCAGCTAGAACGAGCGAGCCACCATGATCAGGGCCGATCAAAGACTGCAATTGTTATGTCGAGGAAGTTATTCCTCAAAAATAGTTACAATTATTACCATTAATTTGTACATGCAAATGTCAAATGTAGATAAAACTGGAGGCATATTGGAAATGACGAAATATAACTTGTATGCATTATGTGTATAAATAAAAGTGATTTCATATATTTTAACTTTAGGACAAGAACGGTACTGCTTAATTTATGGTATTACTGTCAACTTAAAGTCAATAAACCGTAGTAGGTCCGATGACAAATAATTAATAACTTTCTGTTATAACAGTACAAAATAACACCTTCAAGATTACAAATTTTAAGGATAAAACTTATTAAAACTTATCAAATAAGCATGAATGTCAAACGGAACAGGCGATAAATTGCGTTTTAAACATAAATAAAATATATTTTTATCATAAATAGGGCATTATTATTACCTATGTTAACTGATGGTTATGTCCTTTGGATTCATTCTTCGCTATTTTTTACCATACACTCCGAAGGATTGAAAAATTGACAGTTTTATTTTATAAACACCCCTCAAGGCGATTCTTAGGGGAAAATGTCGAGAAACATATCTTGTCCTGAATTTGACAAATAAATTTCGAATGTGTAATAAAAAAAAATCTTTTAGGTTTCCTTCTCCTTCTCAAAATAAGAAACCTTTACGTCACTCGGAATTCATAGCCATAGGCGCGCTGATCCAGGGATTGAATGCACAAAACTGTCTTTGAAATTAATTTCGAGGATTCGAGTAAATGCCATCGTCGATTCTGATGGTTTTTATTATTAAATTTTATGTTTCATCCGGTGAAAATCTACAATAAAAGAAACCACGGCGAAGTAACGACCGATCAAGGATGGCATCGAACATTTCGCGCTCTTCACCACCAACATTCGAATATTTACTTTCTCCATTTAGACTTATTTTCAAACTTAAAATTAAGAAGTCCCACTTTTGGCAATGTAAATAGTAGCTAACAAGCGACAATAAATTACAGGAAATAAAAGAACCTGAAAATAGTTCATCGTGACCACATGAACAAGAGTTATGAAACAGCTCTATTCAGACATACAATACTGACACTAGACCGTCCTTCTAAACCTACTACTAAAAACTTTAATATTATTTTTGAATATAAATTAAATTTGAGGAACAGTTAATATCCAAAGTCTCCAATCTTTTCAATTTAAACTTCTTAAATCACTTGTGAATGTTCTATATTATGTTTCCAATGCTACGCTCCACAATGACCTTGGGTGGATACAATGGTATCCCACCAGGGACTGAAGGAGTTCCCTCCTGAGCACTGCAGCTATTCAGCTTATTGTACTATACCCTGGCTGCATTTTTGGGGGAGGACTCACAACACAAAGTTAACTCGAGCGCTCATTGTACCAGTATTCTTCCATCGTAGAAACTCATTTTTGAAGGGGTTGGGACCAGATTCAGGGTCACTGAGATACAGTCCCGTCCCTCCCATTGATGAGTGCCGTGTCAATTTCTTTTAATTGCGGCCACCGGCCCCCTTAGGCATCAGAAAAATTCCAGAGGCGACGGTGGGGATCGAACCCACGACCGCGGGGTCTACTAGCTGAGAGACTGACGCCTTAACCAATTGGCTACCGACAAAGGGAGGTCCGAAGCGTCCTAGCATACCAATAAGCCAACAAAGACACACAATGACCTTAAATTCCCATTTAACCAATATATAATGTCTAAAAAATTGACCAAGTTTCGCAATAATTTCTCCCATTAATCCTAATAGGCTCACCCAATCCTTGTCTAACAGGACCCATCTGTACAATCCCATAAGGCATCTCAAGAAGAAGATGTAGAGCATGGTATACTGCGCCCTTTAAGAGCTATTGTATCCCCCATTCTCTGCCTAAAACATATTGGTGAGTCCTATTTCATCAAGAAACTTGATTAATAGGCCTGGCTTTAGTGGGTGAAGCTCGTCTATGGTCACATTATTCATCCCAAAACATTTCCTCCTGCCGGTTAATGTGGCTCCACAGTTCGTTAGTAAATATGTTGGTGTCTCTTCTACCTCCTTGCAGAATCTACATGAGCCATCTTGGATTGTTCCAATTTTCTTTAAGTGTCCATCTAATCGGCAGTGTCCTGTTAGGAATCCTGCTAGGATTCGCAGTCTGTTCCTGCTTCCTTTGACATATTCTGTGATTTCTTTCTTACCAAAATTGGTTAGAAGATTCTTCGATTGTCTATGTCCAATGAGTGAATTCCATTCCTTCATTTTCTTTTTGTCCTTCTGCCTGAGATATTCGTTAATAGTGTGAATTCCTATGCCACAGAAGGGTTCGGGTCCTATCAGTGGTGTGGCAGCACCTTTCCTTTTGTGACCTGGGCCCCAGCAAAGGCTGACTTTATTCTGCATACCTAATATGTTTAATTTTACAGTTCAGCACCATCATTGAACTAATGACACTTGAGCTTAGGGCTTTGATGGCAGCTTGGCTATATGACATGATCTATATTCCTGTTTTTGGGCCCTTTACTGAGATTGAATTGGACACATCTTTCAAATGCATGAATCTCAGCTTGGAAGATACTGGTGTATTTCCCTATTGGTACTGAGTATTTGGTTCTGAGTACCTCGTCTCAAGAGGAAATGGCCCCATGACCTTCTGAGGAGAAGTTAGCATACAACTTTATACATATTTGTTTAATTAATACTTTAAAGTTAATTTATTTAATATTTCCCTACTAAAATCTTCATTTTTCCATCCAAACAGAAAAAAAATCATATTAAATCCTGGTTTATTTGCTAACCTTTATGTTCAAATTTAGTGCAGTGACAGTATGGATCGATGTGCTGGCTAAAATCATTATACTCTTTCAACATAATCTGGAACATAGCGTATGGTGGAACTGAGTTTTAAAAAAATATATGAAAAATTAAATAAATAAAAAGAACATTTTGGAGTTTGCAAAAAGTTCTTTAATCAAGAGCGTTTTATCTGAACCCTTCTAATGAATACGTGAGACTACTTTCTTTACTTTTTTCTGTATCTTAACAGCACGGAAGAACTAATTGAAATTTGACCTGGCAGGTCAACTCAGAGTTGCAATTGTTTCTGCTGTTTGAAATATTAGGCATCTAGTCTGATTATCCCATTATATGCCAGGTACCGCTGCAGTCTTTGCCGACCAGTCCGACCACGGACCGGCATCTCTGCTTTGTACTTTTGTAGTTCAGCACCCTGCGGTACTGCGCCACAGCCGCCAATTGACGTCCGGCGTTCAGCACTTCAGCTTGGTACTCGACCTTATCAACGCCAAATGTTCATATGCCAATTGAACTCGGCTGTGGAAAAATGCAGTAGCGTCAGAAAAGGATTTGATCCGATTGGTTGGCGTTGATTTTTTCTCTCAAAAGACCGGCTCGAAATTTATTTGTCAGGTTAGTGCCATGCTTTTGATCCTGATGGACAAAGTCCTATAATTAAATTTAATTCTTTCCGGTTCGATTGATTTTTTTTTTGTACAAATTTTTTTTTTTTAATTCAAAGGAAAAATTTATTAATTTTTCATTTGCGAATCTTTGTGCCAATTTAAAATTGGCCTTCCCGCCAATTTAATTGTTGCGTTAACATGAGTCATGCAATTTCCGTTAAACATGCAACGTGTAACGACAGAATTAACTAAATTCAGATTAAATTTGAAAAAATTAAATTAAAAAAACAACAACTTTATCTTGTAACAATCTGAGTCTTTTAATGGGAGTTTTACTAAAACTATTTAAAGTAGAAACGACACTAATTTGTACTTTTTAAAGGAACACTTAAACAATACGAACAATTAACAAATTTTTATTAGCTGTAATTAAAATGTTAAGCATCCTGAAAAGAGTGCAGAAGTTGTTAATTGATGTCAGAAAAGTGTTTGTTTTTTTAACATAAATTTTGATACATATATTTATTTAATAGTGATAAGTCAATGCATTAATTATTTTAATTAATTATACTTTTTTGATCTAATATCTTGGTTATCATGGAAAAAGCCACTGTTAGCCGCAGGTCATGGTTCGCATCCTACATGTGTCTCTGGCTTTTTCATCTCCAAAATTAATTAAAATAAATTTCTATGCTATTAGAAATCCTACGAAATGGTTTCTAATTGATCTACCTAAAAAACCCTAATTGATTGAATTTCAACTTAAAGATTTAGATTAAGATACAATTTGAACCTTGGCCTAGGTTGTAAATAGAAAATATCAAGTTGTTGCCCTGATTAGTCTGCTTTGGAAGTCAAGACAACAATATCAAACAATTGTTATTGAAATTGATCAACCCTAGGGGCAAAACTGGATAAGTTTAAAAAAAAAACTTTTCCCGATTGTGATTTTTAAATTTTAGACCTTCGATACAGTTTCAATTTTGACAGAAACATTTTTAATGAATATTTCCATATCCATGCTGGTGTCCCTCAGGGTAGCATTCTGGGCCCCACACTCATACCATGTTTATTCAGTTGAAACCAACCGACCACACTCACATTTGCAGACTGTACAGCAGTTCTCTCTAGTAACTCTGATCCTGTCATTTTCGCTTCAACACTTCATGCTAGTAGAGCCTCGGTGAAAAGAAAAGAATCGGATCGTGTCTGGTGGGATGTAGGTTTTAGAAAAATCTTTATTGTGCTGTTTCGATCTTGATTGAGATCATCTTCAGCGCTCAAAGTGTTTGTTTTCTGTGTAGGTGTGTCATTCTTGTGTGTCGTGTTGGGAGTGCCAGTCCTCCTTCCAACACGAGACAAGAATGACACATCTACACAGAAAACAATCACTTTGAGTAGAAATACCTTGATTGAATAAAAAAAGGTTTTTGCATTGTTAAATTTAAACGTTTGTAAATCCCAGGCTCTGAATTTTTGAATAATTATCGATTAATGGTCACTAATCACCACACATTTCTATTTAACAATGCTGTGAACTTGGTTGTTCACAATTTTGAACAGGGAGAATAAAAATTAAGTCATTGGTGTTCCTTCTTGCTTCTTCCTTTTTCCAGAGTTAACATGGAAAATTTGGTCTGTAGCACAGGAATAGTAACTGTCATCTGTAAGTGTTAAACGGACTTTAAATCCACAGTATCAAAGGATTTTATTCTACACTTTTTCAATGTCACGAATTGAATTTTTGTAGTGTGGTGACCATTCTGGGAGTTGTACTCGAGTACAGATCTTACCAAAGAGAAATAAAACACTTTTAAACAACTTATGTTAGTGAAGACAGATATATTTCTCATTAGAAAACCCAATAGTTAAAATTCTGTATTGACTTTCACATTGTTATGTAAGTTAAATGAAAGTTTGTTGTCAAATGTAATACCTAAGTCCTTTATAATATCAAGTCAACTTAATTTCACATTATTTATACAGTAAGAATAACAAATAGAATTTTTTAATAAATAAAATTCAATGATGAATGTAAGATTATTAATATCACATTGCAAATTATCGGTATAGATTAGAATTTATCAAGTTGAAAAATTTCAGCTCATCAATAAATAGTTTAAATTTGATGAATTTAAAGCGTTTTGATATGTCATTAATGAACAAATATTGTATATTAAATAAATAAACAGAATAATTGAAGTAGTCAAAAATTGAAAAAAAAAAAAAAAATAAAAAATAAAATAAAATAAAAAATCAATTTCCATCTGTCTCTTGTGTCGCTTACATAATAGGATCATATGAAGGAGAAAGATGATGGGATTTGGGAAAATGATGACTACCTTTGGTCGTTACTCATTACATGATAGGACTTTTAACAAACTGAAATAAAAAAATAAAAAGCAAATGTCTTTTCATGTCAATTACGTCCGAAAGAAAAATTATATAAATGTCTTTACATCTGTAACAAAATCTTGATATTGTGTAGTTTCGTACGCGATTCGTATATTTTACATTCAATAGAATTGTCCACTACAGTCCTTAATTGTATCCTGCTTTGTAAAGTGTTATCAAGTCTTTAGGGCATTATCGTGTTTAGTGAGATGTCGTTCTAAGTGGATCTTTTTATCATTTACAGTCCCCTGCTGTTTTATGATCGCACGAAGTGATATTTTTTTCACTGTTAGCACGAATTTAAAGCTTGTTGTAAAATTGTAAAACATATCTTTCTAAATGCAAAATATGTAAATATGTAAACAATGGGGTAGATAAGTTTTATTTATTCCCTTTAAGATAGCGGTGTCCTGTTTAAAAAAAAAATTAAAATGCTTGATTTGATAGACGTTTATGAAATGAAACTTTTTTCCCCTCTCTCTAGGCTTTATCACAAATGACCTGATTACCTATATTAGTTTTTTTTACCTAATGGCTCGATTAGTATGGGATTTGTGTGAAGACCAATTGAAATAAAGTGTCTAGATATATTTGCACAGCTTTTTTTTTTTTTTTTTTTTTTTTTTTCAAGTTTTCAAGGGGAAATAAGTCGTGAATTTATTGTAAGTTACCATTTAATATTGCATACGATAAATTAATTTATTATAAATTTTCCAATTTATGTAGCTTCAGGCGAAGTGATATGCATTAAGATTTATTGTAATTGCATTTATCTTCTTAATGGATTGCCTTAAAAAAATGGCAAGATTAATTTAAATACAGAGAAATGTGTCTATAATTAGATATAAATTGATTACACAAGGTTACTGTTTATCAGATATCGTTAATTTAAAACTCTTAGTATGGAGATAAATCGTACAGTCTCACACAGAAAAAAAAAATAACACTCAATTTAATCAAAATAAATGCCGATACAACTGTACCACGCATTCCAATTTGGGTAGTGAGACACAAAAGGGTTGAATTAGCGAGGTAGATTTGTTTATGTTCTGTATTTTATCTTAATAGGTCTTTTTTAAATGCTTTGCTTATATATTAACTCAACGATATTTAATCTCATCAGTCGGTTTAATGTTATTGCTTTATTTAAGGCCTTTGGGTTGACTGTCGGCTGTTCAGTACGGTTAGTTGTAAAGTAATTCATGCCATACTGGAGGACTTAACATCAAACTATGTACCTGTCGTGTGTTTTGGACAAGGGGTCAAACCACTTTACAATATTTCTTTCACGCTAGTCTCAATTGAAAAGCCATGTCCTCTGCTGTGATTGAACCCAAGACCGTCAATGTAGTAAATATGAGCTGGACGCCCTTACCAGCCACCTCGGTTCATGGGATATGCCTTGATTCAAATCCAGCTCGAGTGGGAAATATTTTAATTTATCGCCTTGATGTAATCAGGGCTATGATAGCAATTTCCCATCACTTTTTCCATACTGGCTAAATATAGAGCTATTATCAAATAAAACAACTGACAAAAATAAGATTTTTGTAAAACACTTAAGATACTGATTTGCCCTCGGTCCTAACTTAAGGTCTAGATGTCTGACTATTCCGAGACCAATCCTCACTTTCCACACCAGCTTGAACCTTTCTTCCATTTTCTACTTTAATTGATGAGTAATTCGCACTAATCCAAGCATAATCAAACAAATCCTTGAAGATATTTGCCTTGCAGATTGAAACCGTTAGAATAAAACAGACCGGGTTGAATCATAAATGACCAAACCACAGAAAGAATCCCAAGATTATACATCAAATTTTTTTAACCTAATAATAAATTTAATAAATTGTTTATGTATATATAATAATATTTATGCTTCAGGATGAACACCCCGAGTAATAAGAGAGGGCACAATGTGATGCCCGAGGAACAACTGCTCCTCACGGAACATTCAAAGGCTAATATAATAAACACATCTGCAAATGGTAAAATAGGTATGTTATTAAAATTGTAAATATTTTTTAAAATAATTAAATTATTCATTGTTCATAATGAAAGGATAAAAATGAAGTGGTATTGAAGGTAAAGAGAAAAAATAATTGTAAAAAAAGATTGAAACTTGATTGACTTAACATGTTTTATTGACATAACATCAATATTTAATCCATTTGGGTTAAACCTGTTTGTGTATTTGTTATTTAATGCATCAGCCATTCTTTTAGTTGTATTTATTTTTTATTTTCTGAAACATTCCATGCTAGGCAATTTTTTAAATTGCTTACTGAAAGAATAAAATGGTCTCGGCTTTCTAAAATGCCGACTTGTAAAAATTTATGGAAAATGATTTAACTTTGTTTGTTGTTTACTCAGTCTTTTCATTTGGATCCTGTTTACTTTCAGATTTTCTATATCTAAAAACATTCTTGATTGTGTTGTTTTTGTTTTTTATGGCAGGTGAAAAACAGGCTTTTCTCGCGCCTGAGCCGGTCAGACTCACCCCAGCCTGGGAAGAGACAAATCTAACCAATGATGAGCTGAATTTTAAAGGAGTCACAATGGAGCAGGCCCAGCTTGAGACAAATCCTCCCAAAGATCGGTATGCTAATTTTAATTGGTATATTTACTTTTTCAGTAATAATTAAATATTTTCAGGTTTAATATTGTTTATTTGATTTTACTACTTCATGGGATTGGGACACTCCTACCATGGAATATGTACATAAATGCAAAAAATGTAAAGACCTTAAATTTTGCTTATTTTCTAATATTCCTTTTTTATTTGACCATCTCATATATGCAATTTTTAGTACTTTGTTGAATATAAGTTGAGCTATGAATATACAGGGGAGAATACGACATATGCGGGGAATTTCCTCCCTTATGTCGGTATTGCTGCTCAAGGGCCGAACCTTATTGTGAACTGGTTAAATGTGTTCATACAAATCGGGTATGCTTTAAAAAAATAAAAAAATAAAATAAACATTTTTTATGTATTGAAAAAAAAAAAAAAAAATGTTTTAATATTTAAAGAGGAAAACTTACTACGAGAATTGTATGGAGTATTGTTGTCGAAGTTATCGCATTTATTGTGACTGTCGTTTTCGCCATGATTGACACTTCTTCATGGGTCGGCATTTTCTTTTGGAGTACGATGGGAATCGTAGTCGTACTGAACAGTAAGCTCATATTTGAAATGTGTTTTGTTCAGGTGATAAAGGTTTGTTTTTCAGTGGCGAACGGTATTTACCAGAACACGTTTTACGGTCTGGCGGCTAAGTTACCTCCAAAGTACACGGGTGTAATTGTTTTAGGCTCGGTATGTTGAATCATTCCGTGTTGAAACTTTTGATATTTACAATATGATTATTTTTCAGAATGTCAGCGGCACTTTGTCTTCGGTCATGAGTATAATATCAATCGCGATCGCTCCGAATGCAAAAACAGCCGCCATGTATTATTTCATTTGCGCACTTTTCATCTTGTCTCTTTGTTTCGATACGTATTTCGCTCTTCCTCTAAATGTAAGTCAGAACTTGTCTTATAATTTTTACAGCTTTTTTATATTTTATATTTTTTTTTTCCCCAGCGTTTTTATAAATATCATGAGCTGATGAGTCAGAAAGAGATCCAGAAGCGGCTTAAGGACAACTCAAATAAAACAAAGAGTATCCCTTACTGGAAAATATTCAAACAGGCGTTTCCCCAGTGCCTGAATGTTTTTTTGGTCTTCTTCCTGACCCTTGCTCTATTCCCGACTGTTGACTCAGGTTGCCATTACAAACTCACAATATTTCTATTTTTATAAAAATATAACTGGATTTTTTTACAATAAAATACAATATATGAGATAAAAATATATCTAATGTAAATTTGTTTCAGATGTTAAAAAATCTGACCCGGATTTTATTATTCCGGATAAGTATTATGTCGATGTCATGTGCTTTTTGACGTTCAATTTTTCTGCCATGGTCGGGAGTTTCTTGCCGAGGTTCGGCAGTTGGGTAAATACATTGTAAAAATTGATTTAACATAGAATAATCTTTTGGAGATCATGAGATGCGGCTGGTGTGACATAGGTTTTAGAAAAACATTTTCTTTATCGTGCCAACGTTTTAATTTTTTTTATTGAGATCATCTTCAGGGCCTGGGATTTACATTGTTTAAATTTAACAAATACATGTAGCATGTGGAAAAAGTGAATTTATACAATGCAAAAAATATATTTTTTATATTCAATCAAAGTATTTCTACTCACTCAGTGTTTATTTTAACACATGTGCTTTTGAAGGGGTGGGAAAGGAAGTCAGGTTAGAACGATTTTTTTTTTTATGAGGAGTCGGCTTCTCTGAGGTATATCACATCTTCCTTCCCCATCCCCACGACACCCAAGAATGACAAGGAATACAAACACTTTAAGTGAGTACAAATATTGGGATTGAATCGAAAATTTTATAGCATTGTATAAATTTTTTTAATCTGAAATTTTTTAGCATAGTATAAATTCATTTTTTTTCACATCTCACATGTATTTGTAAAATTTAAACAATGTTTATAAATCTCAGGTCCTGAAGATGATTTCAATAAAGATTGTAACGTGGGCACGGTAAAGAAAATATTTTTTAAAACCTACGTCACACCCCAGACCAAGGTTCGGGATCTCTAAATAATTATTATTGGCTAACCATCACTAAACGCCACACATTAGTTGTAATAATCAATAAAACCTTTATTTCAATAATTAATTATGTGCGATTGATCTTCGAAATGTCTGAAAATTATAATTACCGATCTCAATAACTCAAAGAATTAATCTGATTGCTGGTTTCTTTTTTCTTTTTTTTAGCCAGGACCGAAACGACTTTGGATTCCGGTTGTTTTGAGATACATGTTGATTCCATTGTTTCTATTGTGCAACTACCGGCCACTTGGTGTTGAAAGGAGCATTCCCGTGGTTATAAATAACGACTGGGCTTATTTGTCACTGGGTATTATTTTGGGAGTATCCAACGGTTACTTTTCTGCAGTTGCAATGATGTATTGCCCAGGGTGTGTATTATATTATTTAAATTATATATTATTTAAAGTTGATTATCTGATTTTCCTTCTGGTCTATCAGATGATCAATTTAACTTGTTGACTGTGGCCTACGTTTGACCATTTTGCTACAGAGAAACTCAATTTTTCACATGAATTAGCCCTCTAATACTTCAAAATAATGATTTTTTAAATTTACTTATATCTGAATAATATAAATTACTGTGCCCCCCCCCCATTGGAGTGCTAAGTAAATGAAATAGGCAACCCACAGAACATTTATTTATCCATCCCTAACCATCCAGTTTCATTCATTCGTTTTGGCATTGTGCCCTCTTTGGTGAAGAATTCATGTTGAACCCATGAAACTCGATAATTTATTCGACGATATTTGCAGGTGATGTTACTCATGTGCACTTGTGCTTTACAAGGAACTGAAAAAAAGAAGTATCTAGTTCCTCACTGAAGCTAGCACAATGCCGAAATATTTTTTTTTAAATAGTTTTCAAACCCCCGAGTAAATACGGACCCAAAGGAGTTCAGCAGCTTGCAGAACAACTGTAAATAACAGACGTTTTAACTTCCTACAATTTTTCTTCTTTTTTTTTACATGATCATATAAAATAGGTAAATAATTAATTAAAACACCAAACATCTAAACACAGAAAAGAAAATTAAGTGATTTTCATTAAAAATAAAAAATCACTTCTACACTGTTCATTAAAAAAGTGAGTTTTGCATGAAAAATGGCCAACTTTGAAAATGAATATCTCAGCTTTTTAAGTCACAGACCTGCACTGAACAAGATGGCTTTTTAAATGTTTTCTTAGCCTTCAGTCATTCATCAGTAAATTCAAAAATGTGGAAACACGTTAATTTTTGCCATTTTTACGAAATCTTCAAATTAGGCTGGGAAGCCAGGAAATCATCCTTCGAATCATGTTTTGTTGTGAATAATTCGAAAACGGTTGAGAAGTCGGGCAAAATGGTATTGAAGGTTTATTAAAATTTTCTATTGATTACTATAGGACGCCGCTCAAAATATGATTCCCTGGCTCCACAGCTCAGTTTTAAGTTTTTGTAAAAATTAATGTGTTACTGAATTTTTGAATTTATTGGTGAATGATTGAAGCTAGGAAAAGATTCCAAAAGGCATCTTTTAATGGGCAGTGTAGTTGGGGGGGGGGATGTAACAACTCTGGGCAGTTTTCCCTTTCTAAAGCATTTGGAACGGAATTATGTAGGTACAAAAAAGTATACACTGGAAGTCTCAGATCAGGTGTCCAACTCACCCAGGAGAGTTAGCATGATGTAGTGAACATGCTAGTGTGAAAATGGCAAGAGATCGTCACTGCGCATTTTTCACTATTTACAACCATCAGTGTCAAAAAAACATATTCTTTAATTTTTTTATATTTTTTAGGTCTGTAGGCGCAGAACATTCTTATGTGGCAAGCATGTTCGGCGCTGCAAGCCTCATAACTGGCATCGCTTCAGGGATCATTGCAAGTATGGTTTTCCCATGGATCGTGAGCAACATAACCATACCAAGTTTTTAATTTTTCTAACGGTTTAAAAACAAACCTTCATACTTCCACAACGCTAAATAATGGGATTCCATTTCTTCTGTGGCCTTTCCTTCTTTTTATCGAAGCAATTTGATTTTATTATCTACTCCTTTTTATTGTTATTATTATTTTTTTTTTATCAAGGTAAAACAAACAGGGTTTTTTAATACGGTAAGACAGGAGTTTAAGCCTTTTACCTTAAGCTATGTTTTCAGATCTGTAAATGTCCTTTATTTATGGTAAAATCAGATTTTTCTTTTTAAATGTTTTATAGATAATAAGATAGTATCACTAAACACTCTTTGATAGTATTCCTCATTGAAATACTTAACAAAGGTTCAAACAACTCGACTGAAAATTTGTGTGATTTATATTTTATGTACACTAGTTGAACATGAAAATTTTCACCATACGTGAGTGTTTATAAGTTTATAAAATTACATTTATATATTATGACAAAATAAGCTTTGAATTCATCCATTTCTCAAGTAAAGAACTAGTAAAATAACCTAAATATTTTTTTAAAAAGTTAATAAATTGACAATAATTGATTGAGTCCTTATTAGTTTTTTTTTTTTTTTTTTTTTTTTTTTTGCTATTTTATTATTATTTTTCTTTTTTAAATCTTAAGATAAACTGTTGTGATAAATGTTGTTGGTGTGATATTAAAGCGGGCGGACCTCAACACTTTTAACACATTTAACTGTTATTTTATACAATAGAAGTTATGACTGTATTTTTTTTTTTTTTTCAAATATGAATGCCAGTTTTTGCAACTAGTCTTGTTATGTTGAAGAGGGATTTATTTAAGGAATTGTTGTAATTTTTGTATGTCGCTCGTTTTTATAATTAAGCCGATATTGATTGAATTTATTAAAAGGAATGAGTCAGAATTCAAATTTTTAAATAATGTTATATTAAAAAAAACCCCTAAACATAATTTATCCATTTTTTCTCACAATGGATACCAGAAACAGGGAGGAGTTCCCTCTGAGCTTATTGTACTGTATTCTTGGCTCCTTTTTTTTTGGGGGGGGGGGGGTTGTTCTTCCATCAAAGATACTCATTTTTGAAGGGGTCGGGACCAAATTCAGTGTCGCTTAGGTCCGATCCTGCTCCAGACCTGATCGCTTTCTTTCAATTGCGTCCACCGTATTCTTTGGCTTTAGAAAAAAAAGTCCCAAGGCAATGGTGGGAATCGAATCTACTACAGCGGGATCTACTAGCCGAACGGCAGCCCCTCAAGTTATCTGTTAATTTGTAAAGTGGCATGCAGACCCAATGGAACCCCTCATCCTCGATGGTCCTAGGGATTTCTCTATAGCCTGGAAAAAAGCCCTGAACACTCTAACTAATAAAATTTCTTTGACTTCTTTTATTTGTTATAATTGTTATTTGAAAGCTAATTCATTTCATTACAGAACTTTTTTGCTATAAATTATTTATTTTTTGACCGTGATTTGTACCTTTTTTTGCAAGATGGACTGCTTGGCACTAGGGGAAAGAACATTTAAAAAACCACGCCATAGCAGGGCTGGATCTGCTAACATTTTTTGAATAATTGATACTGCAGACTAAAAACGTTTTGTTCATTTATTCATTGTTCATAGTCACCCTAATATATTAACAAACCGAAAATCTCATTTTGGCCTCCTGAGGCTTTCTTAAATATAATTTTGCTGACTCATCCTAAGAACGTTCAAATTTTCTTAACTAAAATGGTCATTTTAAATTTTTGTTTTAAATGGAATGTATTAAAGGACAAATTCTTCCAAAGACTGTTTTAATTTTCTTAACTTTTAATTTTTATTTTTTTTAAATTCCTGTTCGAGGTACCCCAGAGAACAGGTTTTTATAGTTGGTGAAGTAAATAACAAAAATGAACTTCTATTAGATCAGATTTATTAACTTCATTTGGTCATTCTTGTTAGTAAAATAACCTCATTGCTTTTACAATCATCAAACTAAGACTTCTAGTAATTTATTCTTTCAAATGTTCCTTGTATTTTTGTATGATGAGAAAGAAAGAGTGAGAGAAACTTGTTTTTTAACGGATCGTAGGTAGTTAGCTTTTCTTTTTTTTACATAAATCAGTTGTATTTATTAGTAATAAGCCGGAATTAAAAAAATAAATAAATAAAATGAAAAGATTCTCTAATTATTTCTTTGTTTAGAGCGTGTTCTGCATTTATAGTTTTTAATAAAGCCTGAAAATTTATTGATTTCTTCACTCAATTTTTTTATTTTTTAAATAAGTGAAATTAAAGTAAAAGGTGAAGCCTGTCATTAAAAATTAAAAAACAAAAACAAAAAAAAACATGCACAAACCAATTGATTCCACACCGAAGAATTGTGCACTTGTATATATACAGAGACAAAGGCTTTTTTCAAATTCCAGTCGTAAAAATAATGCACTAAAATAAATATTCAACGATAAAAAAAAAGAAATCTTTCTACCATTTTTACACATTTTATCTGTACAAATTTGGTTCTTAAGGCACTGACTTATGTAGAATTAGTACAAAATTATACTTAACGAGTTAACATCGCAATGTTAAAAGAACGTTTTATATCAACATCTTCGTAAAAAAAGAAACATGAGAGAACTAACAAGATTTCATTGTCGATAGTATTATTACATTTATATTATGCTTTTATTTTTAAAAAGTTTTCACTTTGTGTAATCAAAATTTAAATATACTTTTTTTCTTAACACTTTTATGTTTGGATTTGTTTATTTATAAGATTTTAAAGAAAAATGTATTTACATATCAATGCCAAAAGAATGTAATTGATCCTTTAATTATTAAAAATGATGAATCTCAATGGCTTTATATTACAAAGTTTGACATTGTGTAATAAAAATTAAATATACTTTTTTTAATATATAACAATTGTTTTGTTTTTCAGAAACAACTTTAAAAAGAATGAAATTAGTTTCTACTATAAAGGAGGGAAAATTCAAAAGGTTGAGATGGGAAATTAGTGTCCGAGGTCACGACAGCTTAAGTGGTAGAGCTGAGGCGTGCGTATCTAGCTGAAGATCGTGGGTCGAATCCCGTTCATGACACTGACTTTTTTATCTCAATTAAAAACCTTAATTAATTTAAAGTTAATTGGTCAAGCGGACCACGAAAGCTAGGGTTTTAAAATTGTTAACTGTATAATCCTCAATCAGGATATAGCGGAAGGACGTCCACTTCAGTGAGTACTTGGCGAGCTGTACATGATTTGGCGGTGATTCATGATCCCCATCTTGTCTGTACCAATTCCTCGAGTGTGTTTCGGCTATTCATAACAGATTCTACGAAACTTGCAGAGTTCTTATTAGTTAAATGTGCTGATATGGAGCACTTCCGAAAAAAGATGGTAGTAGTCAATGTGTAGATGAGGCAGTGAAAGACCAGCTCTGGCCTGGTGATGCTGTACAAGCAGTAAAGGACACAAAACAACATTGGCAGCATCAATGAGCCAGGTTGCCCGAGCTTAGCCAATGGCCCACTGAAGTTTTGAAAAACGGGATAATGCTCACCCACATGTTTGATGGAGGCCGTAGTCCATACCCAATTGACACACGTTTTTGGGGCAGACCCTGTGCAGGAGTCTTGCTTGTAGAGAAAGGTTGCTTTCTGTGTCTTATTTGGGCATGGTGTACCACACCTTGGCTCCTTACAGGGAGCGAGTAAGTATGGCACCTGACAAAGGCAGTACTTGGACCTGAGAGTGGAGGCTGATGAGTGTCAGTAATGACTAAAAACAAAAAAAAATATTTTTTGTAACAGCAATTGATAGGATCAGCCAACAGTTGTAATAATTGTAATACGTTTACAAGTAATTTATTAGCATGAAAAGAACAACTTTGTCCCTACAATGAAGAATATTAAGTACTTGTACCTTTATGGAGCATAAGCATCATGGAATGAGTGTAGTCCTTGAAAAATGAAAGGAATAAGAGCTTTCCTCCCAGTAATCGGTAAGTACCCTGAGAACTATTAAGTACCTTGGAATAGGTATATAGATATCTAGGGTGGCAGGAAGGAGCTGGCTGTTATCCTGGGAATTATTAAGTATCTTGGAATAGTGCAAGATATTTTGTAAGTTAAAGAAAACTGGAATGGTTTAACCATTGACGCGGCTCTCATTGTAGTAAGGTTCTTGAGTTCAAAACCAGCAGCCCGACATATATATATATACATTACGCAGGGTGGGTGACCAGGACCCGAAGGATTAAAAGCCTGGGTAGGCCCGTACCCGACCCCTAAAAGGTCCGGGACCTGGTTGGCTCACGAGTCCTACATAAACCTATTGGACTTATTTACAAACCCCAGGATTGTGGACCAATTTATCCTGGGAAGTGTTTTAGTTATGTCCTTCCTTTGAAAGTGTCGAATCTTTCCTTGGCATACGTATCGCATTCAGCTAGGTAGTGTCGAGCCGTTTCTTCTTTTGTTTCGCAGAAGCGGCCAAAGGTAGGGTGTCCATTATGAAGAGGTATCTTCTCAAGGGGCAATGGCATGTTAGGATACCTATCAGCCTCCTAATTCTCCTCCTAGAGTTGGAGAGTAACCATTTCGCTTCCTTAGGTTTGATTTCCTTCAGAATATTCCATTCTTTGTGGAATTGTTTCAATTCCCAGCAACTTATACTCTCTTTCGCTGTGCTTAAAGAGTGGGGTAATACAGGTTGTGGCCCGACAAACGCAGTATTTGATCCTTCCTTGGCCAAGCTGTCCGCCTCTTCATTGCTGTAGTGTCCCTTATTATGAGCTGGTATCCATATCAGGGTTACCCTATTCTCATACCTGGTGATGATCCTGTTAATGAGTTTGCAGCAGCCCGGCATACTTCCAATCAAGTTTCTTTTTCTGTTTCTTTAAACACTAGCACTGTGATAGTTCATGTTTTCTTAGAAAAAAAGATGTACGATATTCAACACGAGTTTAGAACTTTCTTTCATAGCCAGTAGTAATGTATGCCTTCAATACAATTTCTTATGTAAGTTTAGGTTAATTCAAAAAATTGGATTATACAGATGAGAAATATAACCAGCATAAATGTATTTTTAAAAATAACACTTTATAAAAATATAATCCAATAAAACTGTGGCACATCACTCCCGAATCAACAGTCTTTACAGTTTTTTCATATCTGTAATTTATAATTTCTCAACCATGATTGATGAAGCACCACCACCACCATTGCAAATCGATGCAACTCCTTTTTGTCCGGGTTTCAAAGCGTAACATAAATGTAGGACGATTCGTGCTCCGGACATTCTAAATATGAAATTTTAAATTAAAATTTTTTAAAAATTGTGTTTTTATTGAAACTTACCCAATGGGATGTCCTAAACTGACTGCTCCTCCGTGGACGTTGACTTTTGAAGGGTCCAAATCTAAGAGTTTCATATTAGCAACAACTACAACACTGAAAGCCTCGTTTATCTCCCAAAGAGCGACATCATCTTTACTAACTCCGGTGTTTTTTAATAACTAAAATAAATCGAAAGTTATTTTAAGTACTGGAATTAATTTTTTTTTTTTTTTTTCACCTTTGGAATGGCAAAAGCAGGGGCGATGGGAAAATCGATTGGTTTTGTTGCCCCATCAGCAAATCCTACGATACGTGCAAGAGGCTTGACTCCAAATTCTTTTACAGCCTGTTCGCTCATTAAAACCATAGCTGCACCGCCGTCGTTCAAGGTGGACGCATTTCCGGCAGTGACAGTGCCGCCTTCTTTCTACAAATAGATGAGCGATAAACATGCAACCACAATAAATGTGTGCTAATTTCAGGGGAAAATTGACAAACCTTGAAGACAGTCGCAAGTGTACCAAATTTATCAAAGTTAACTCGTTTATATTCTTCATCTTCAGAAACAGTTACATCAGGCTTTCCTATAAAAGAAATTAAAATAGTGAAAAAATGTGTAGTATTATGTGTGAATATTTCAATTTCAAACTAACTTTTAACTAATTTATTCAAACTAAATTAATTTATAAAGTGATATATTGTGATAATTTTCCTGACCTCTTTTCTGGGGAACATTGACAGGTACAATTTCTTCAGCTAACACCCCCGATTTAACCGCTTCCGCACTCCTTTTATAACTATTCATAGCAAAGTTGTCCTGTTCTTCTCTGCTTATCTTTTGAACCACCGCCGTATTTTCTGCACAGTTGCCCATGTGGAATTTGTTGTAGACGTCCGTAAGACCGTCAACGAGGATCGCATCCTTCAAAAAAAAAAAAAAAAAATGTTAAAACCGTTATTAAAACATCTCATCAGTTTGTATTCACCTGGAGTTGGACACTTCCGTAGGGTGTTTCACCCCTTGTCATGTAATAAGGTGTGTTGGACATAGATTCCATGCCACCGGCGACGATGACTTTTTGATGCGAGAGCATAAGGCTCTGTGCACCGAGCATCACAGCTTTCATTCCAGATGAGCAAACTTTGTTGACTGTCGTGCAAATGACGCTCTCATTGAGGCCTGCGAACAATGAAGACTGTCTGGCTGGCGCTTGACCGGTACCGCCCTGGCATACATGTCCCATGAAAACTTCATCGACGCATTCCTTTGGAATCCCTGCTCTTTCGACAGCACCCTGAAATATTGAACAAAATAAAATGCTTTTTAACTTAGCTTAACCGAAATGATTTCAGTAACAAAAACAGCTGATTTACATAAAGACAAAAACTGTGAATATAAGGACAATACTGTGACCACTTGGCACCGATGCTTCAAATGCATAAAGAATGTAATTGTTCTGAAAATGGAAAAAAATTACAAACTGTTTCGTGTGAACCAATTTTAATATAGGCTATAATGGGGATACCAAAACTTAGGGGTCTGGGGCAAACTTTCAGAAAAATTCATAATTTCAAAAATATACACAATATGAATTTAAAAAAAAAACTAAGAAGAATAAGAACTAAAAACAAAAATTTATTATTTTTATTTATTAATTACTCTACATTCATTTTTGAACAAATAAGGAAATTGGTTAAGGTAAGTGAAATGGAGGGGACTTCGATTGGTCGATCAGTTTCTTAGAGATTTCATTTTTGATACTGGTGTCCTTCACTACTGATGCTTCTGGAACACCCTGAATTTTTCCAATGTTTAAGGTGCTGTTTCCCAAAATTATTATTCAAACTCAAACTTCTCTCATGAGTGTACTTGTACCATTCTACTGAGGAAGTATACAGTTTCTCCTTCACATTCACAGCCAGGAAAGCTCCGAATTTTAATTTATAAGGACAACCTTCCAATGAGAACATTACTGACAAGTGAAATGAAAAACAGCCTTCAGATGAAGCACCTCAGCAGGATCCAGCCGGTCAAATTTTACAAGTCTCCGAATAGGTCAAACAGCCAGAGGAAGTAGAATATCTAAAAAGCATTAGTACTACAACAGCTAATTTGTTATTTATGATGGCTGATGAGGGTAAATCTCAGTGGGTGATTCCTACCAAATTTTTCAATGGCTTCAATTAAATTGTGTGATGGTTTTGAAGTTACACTCCCAGAACTGGGGGAGAAACAGGCTGATTTTTTTCATGAGGAAGCACACTGAACTGACCACTTCTCAAACCTTTCATCAAATCTCATGTAAATCATGACAATAAAAACTATGAAAAAGTTTTACTCGATATGTTATCAAGTGGCACAGGCAGGTAAAGCTCATGACATCACTGAAACCCTAATAAAACTGTGTTAACCATATTGTATCTTGCATGTTTAATAAAAAAAGCAGTGTTGTATACTATATATGTTATATACTACAAGTAACTATCTAATTTTAAATACTGGAATGAGAAGGGTCCGTCCTGGATTTTGTTCTGCAAAAGGGCTGGCTAAAAAGTTTGGGGAGTCATGGGGTGTATACTGTACTTCAAATTTGCACATAAAATTCATAGATCGTTTGGTTTTAATTGGAATTTTGTTTTTGTGCACTTGTTACTCATGCCAACGCTATCCATGAATTACCTGAAAATTATGCAAAATGCCTCTGTCCCCATTTTGTTTTGTTGAGAATTCTTTTGTATTTTATATACAGGGTGGTCCAGCACAAAACCAAAAACATTGACTTGTAGTAAGTACATCCTAAACAGAATAAAATACAACTGATTGAACTATTCTATCTTAATCTGATCGGAAGTTACACATTAAAAAAAAAAAAATTAAATCCCGACCTTAAGCCATAAATTGTAATTTTTCAAGATCTAGCATCTTTGAACCACATTTTTGAATTCTGCATTAAATTTCATTTCACAATAGCTCATTCACAAGGAGCTATTTTGAATTTAATTTTATCAAACTGATTTTCTATTTAATTCAACCAAATATGAAAAAGATGATAAATTTCCATTTTTTTTTATTTTTCAATTTTTTTTTCAAATAAAAACTTCTTTCTTATGGTGTATGCGAAGTCCCAAAAAATGCAAAAATTTAGTGCATACAGAAGAGGAGTTAACCATACTATTCAAAAAACAAAACAAATTATGTAAGATTATTCGAATCAAATTCCTTTATTATGAAATAAAATACTTAAAAAAAGAAGCCACATAAAATGTTCAAGATTATGGGCGCTCTGCATAATTTTCTTATTTGTCGAAGAGTAACTAACTTTTGTAATTAATTTGGACTTGAGAAATCAGGCTATGTCTTCAATTATTGCCCATAATTCATCTGCAGTATTTACAGGCGTTTTCTACACAATCTCCTTCAGGGTGCCACAAACAAAAAGGTCTAGCAGATTGAGATGTGGCGGTTTACACCAAATATTCCCTTGTTGTAAATTCAAGGTTCTGTTAACATTGCTGGAGTTCGAGACAAGTACAATCTTCTCCTATTTTGTATTAGGCGGCAAGGAAGGAAATGGCGTTATTGCCCTAACCCAGTGAACAATAAAAAAAAAAAATCATAAGGTTAAATTTACACATTTGAATCCAAATTTTTAACATTCCAGGTTTATTTTACCATTGAAGGCTTAACATTTTTACAACTTCGAGTAAACCATAAGAAAGCTTATTATTAAATATTTTGTACCCCTATAAATGTGTTGAAAAATTTAACATTTTTGAAAATTGATCAAAAGTTTCTCTTTTATTAATTCTTCATTTAATTGAATGAGTAATGAACCTTGGTATTTGATAAGATTATAAATAGCCCCTTCTAATATGAAATTTAATGCAGAATTCAGAAACATGGTTCAAAACTAGAACAGATGCTATAGATCTTGAAAAAATCCCAATTTATGGATTAAGTTCACTAGTTATGGTTTAAGGTTGGAATTTTTTTACTTAAGTACATAATTTCCAACCGGATTGAGGTAGTTCTTTTAAGGATGTACTGTTTTTATTAATTACTATTATTACTATTCTTTTCAGATTTGTGCTGGACCACCCTGCACAAAAAAAAAAAAAAAAAAAAAAATTAATTTAAAAAAAATGAAAAGAATGCATGTACCAATCAAATCAAATGCACGAAAGAATTGTATACATGTATCATCATGTTTCTTGGCTAATATGTGAGGCTCTTAAGACATTATAAAAAAATCCATATAATAATAATCAATGAACCATTTTTAACCAAACAAGGGAACAGAGCTATTGTGGAAAACACATTTTCATTCAAAATTCATAACTTCCAACCAGATTTTACTCTATTTAGGATATACTATAACTTTTTTTGTAGGGGGTTTATGCCGGATCACCCTGAATATGTAAGTATGTGTGTGATCCTTTGAAAATCTCGTAAGGGCTAACTGTCACTATTTGGGAGTATCAAGCCCATGGGTTAACATAGTTCAGTACACCAAGCAAGCCTACCACTAATGATTCTACTTATTTGTAAACATGGCCTGCACTTTACCACTTTTTAACATAGATTTCCAACTATAACGTGTTTTATCATTCCTTTCTGTTTTATTGATGCAACCCAACATAAAAGCCCATTTCCTTGTCTCCTTTCATCATGATCGGGATCATATTAAGTCACAATCAAACGTTCGTACTGCTTCAATCAAACTGACTGTTTCGTTCTTCCAAATTAGATTCAGGGCTATTTATGAAAGAATAAAATTTACACGAGATAAAAAAAAATAACGATAAAGCAGGAGGAACCAGTTTATCCAGATTCTTTTGAAGTTGCAATACTGGAATTGTGCCAATATGATTTTTTTTTTAATTTAATATATTGAATCATACAAGTGGTTTCTGTTCAATGCTTTAATATGCTTTCTGCTGGTACTTAACATTTTGCTAAAGCAAGTTGAGGCCAATTTTTTTTTTTTTTTTTGGGGGGGGGGAGTATTTATAAAAAAACTGTTATGTAATGTAAGGTTCTGGTCAAAGGTTGTTTTTTTTAAAATTAATTTTGAACCACTTACTTCAATCGCCACGGCACCAAGTTTTGTGGCTGGCAACGAACTCAAAGTACTTCTGAACGATCCCATAGGCGTCCTGGCACCGCTCACGATGAACACTTCGTTCACACCGGTGCTGTAGGCACGTAGGTACGGCCTGAGAGCAACCTTGGTCTGCAAAAAAAAATAAATTTATTGCAATTAAAAAGGCGATGAAAAAAACCACCGAACGGACCTTCGAAAGCAATCCTCCCGTGGCCATTTGATCGCTTTTACGTCTCGGCCTTAATTAATAAATTGTCAACTGGGTCTGGGGATGTCTCACGCCCGTTGCTATAGAATCTCGACTGGTTTGACTTCTGAGTTCTGACGTACGTTGGCTGTTGGGCACTCGGCCGGCTGGCTTTTAGGTGGTAGGGAGATGAATGTTCAATCCAACAGTCGGAGTCGGTCATCGATATCGATAAACATACGTTTATTTCTCCGGGTGTATCGATCCGTTCAATAGCACACAAATTAAAAATCTTCTTGAATGAAAAAAAGTGAAAAAATAAACCACTTACAAAAATAAATGAAACATACACCCCAAATAGAAAGATCAATAATTGTTTTCAATGCAATACTGAAATATAAGATTTACTTATTCCTCTAGAATTCTTGCTGCATGTAAAATTAGAATTTGTCAAGTAGCTTCAAAGAATTATCATGTAAAAACATAACATCAAAATTAGACAGGGTATCAAAAATCTCCAAAAACTGGGGAAACTCAACAACCTGATAATACCTTGGGTGACAGGTCACAAAGAAATTTTGCGTATCGAAAAAACAGATACATTGGCCAGAGGAGGATCTGCAAGTCCATACATAAGCCCTGAACATATATTTGGGGTAACAAACACAAATATAGAATTCTCCATTGCAGAATGCTACCAAATAAAGCAAAAGGAGAAGTACTCTAGATGTGTGCTAGACACAGTAAACTTGTGCTAAAACAACCCTCACCAAGATTGCAGTTGGAGAGAGCCAGACTGAGAGGAGTTGTAGAACTATTAACCAGTCACCGGCATCTGAGAAAACATCTACACATGGGCATGTAAAACGTAATGAGGAGGAAGAAACCGCTACTTGTATCATCTTGCAATGTGAATCAAAGGCTCAATGGAGTCATAACCTATCATAAAGAAAAACCTAAAGAATGAAATTGTAGCAGCGACAGTAGTCAATGACCTGAAACTTTTGAGGATTGAGCTTATTGCATTGAACAAAGGAACTAGGAAGGTGCAATAAGCCAGTTCAGTGCCTGAGGAGCACAAACTCCACTTCCCAGTTTCCTCCATCCACCAACATCAATACAGAATTTGTAGGAAAATAATATAAGAAGATAGTTTGTGCCTCTAGAATCCTTGCTGTATGTAAAATTAGACATCCAATCAATAATAATCAATAACACTCAATGTCTACAGTCATCTCGCCCTTAGCTAACTCTTTACAAGATATCGATTAATGGGACACTTGCAACTGTAGGTACAAATAATTTAAATCGATCAAACAAACCAAGGTGTTTATAAACCAAGTTCATATACATGTTATAGGCAATATGGCACCATCTTTCTAACAGAGATCAAAAGTATGGGTATTAAAAACAGAACAACCATTCAATCTAACAGTCAGACGACATGAAAGGCAACTAACTCATTTGTAGTAAATAATAAAGTACAGATCTGGTTGGGATTGCAGCATCAAGGCACTATCAGGCATTGGGTGGGTACTCAGGGCAGAGAGACGACGAGGTGGCCTTTAGGTTTGCCAAGGAAAGCAGGATATCAGTCCTGAACCCTTCATTTCATCTAACAGATAAGTCCTTAATTTACGCGTAATACATGGAAGTAGGCAAGAAAGTTTATCAAAGGAACATCGCAGAAACTTATGGAAAACTTGCTAAACCTCTAGGATAATTTAGTACTACAACGATTGGATTACTGCCTGGAGTAGACTGCAGGAGTACATGTAAAACATGCCTGTACAGTTATTGCCAGGAAGAAGAAACAGCAGAACATGTCCTCTGCTGGTATGAAGGCTGGGATTTCTACTCCAGGGAGGGGAAAACCAAAGCCAAAAGGAAACACACTGTAGCCCTGAACAAAGCTTTGGGATCTGATAAAACGCCTTAAGCTTAACAAAAAGTTCTAGATAATAACAGTGATTGCACAACAGATCAATATCGGTCGCTGGGTGCACGGTCGTAAAATGCCGATTCCTAACCTAACCTAACTATGTTGTTTGTGGCACACCTGTAATTTTGTAACTACTGATCAATTTTGGTCTGCCTTCTTTAAGGTTTTTTATCAGATCCAGAAAACAGTGAAATGCTGAAACACTGAACAAACCAGTGAGGCCTTTAACAAAAGGTTTGAGATCTGATAAAAAACCTTAACCTTAACAAAAAGAAAGAAAGTAAAAAAAAACCAATATTAATAATTGTACAAAAAGTCATTAAGAAGCCTACTTTTTTAAAACCTTAATGACAATTTCATCGAACTTACTAGATACTTGTGACAAGGGTGCATGTTTTCTTTCAGAAATATTGAATGTCAAATGTCTCAATTTGGGTCCTTCTCAACTTGGTTTTACTGCATGACTAATGAATAGTATGGTCTAAAAATAAATCTAGTATATTGTTTGGGGGAATAAATTTCATCTAGGTTTCTGAGAACTCAGCCTCTAGGATTATGTTGTACGATCCCTATTAAGGTGGAGGTAAGGATTTGGCCAATAATTCATAGGACAGAGAACAAAAATTATAAAGGAATATTTATTGTAACTTATTTGAGCTACATTTTTTTTTGACTAGTCAAATACAATACAATGTAACGTCTTAACTGTAGAATGTAATTTTCAAAGAAAATAATATATTTTATTGTATGTTACATAATAAAATATGGATATTGCAAAATGCAATACATATAAAATATATACTGCTGCATCTTTGGCACATTGAGCAAAAGAAAAACAAAACAAAATTAAATAACAAGGTGCTTTTAGCTTCTTTCTAGCAGACTTGGATTTTTTCCAATTACAAAGAACTTTTCAAAGCATTCTAATAAGGATAATTTCATAAATTTCTTCTATAGAAGTATTCTGATTTGATCATAAAACTTATTTACATTTATTATAAATTGAGTATAAGAATAAACATTCTAATAACCAACCGATGAAAATCAAACAAAATAATCTCTAGTTTGGTCTCCGATCATGCCAGTCTGTATACTTGGGATTTGACTGTGTGCTGTACTGTCAACTGCTTCCTTTGTATATGTGCTGAAATACGCCTGACAGAACAAGGATAATGACCAAACTACGAGTTCAACACCTTATAGCAATCGTGCTACCCGTGTTTTGAGGTATTTATTTCTTAAAAAATTTAACAAAATTAATTTAATTAATTAGTTAATTTTTACGGAGTATCACCAATAAGATTAATTTACAAAATTTGTACAACTTTGGGATAAATTAATTTAAAAAGAGAGAGAGAGAGAAAAAAGAAGAAGAAGAAGGAAAAAGCGATCTATAATTTCTACATCTTAATTTATAATTAATTATCATTAATTTCTAATAGGGGGGGGGGACTCAGTGGTCACAACGTAGGTGTTGACATGGCGCTCATCTCTGTAAGGCAAAGGTCTTCGATTCTCAATAAACTTACAAATTTTTTTTCTCACAAGCATACACCCTGTGGGTTCTACGACTTCTTTGTTTGATTTTCATTTTCACTAAGAAAAAAATCAGGACAGCTTTGTCAACTGGATTTTCACTGTGTTATATATATAATTTTTTTTTTTGTATATGGAATTATCATTAGGAACTGTATAAATCATTCTATTGTAATGTTTTATTTAATATCATAAATAATGTTTGAAAATCTTCTCAAAAGCAGAAATATTTAATTTTCAGACTTGAGAAGATATTAAGATTTTAAAGAGACCTTTAAAAGGCCAAAGTTACAATATATTCCAAGCAATGACAGGCGTACACCTAATTCAAATTTGTTCAAATAAAAGACAAATTTGGTAGTTTAAGAATAATAAAGTGGCTTACAAAAATAAAATTCTTGGCAATAAGTCATTAATGATCGCACAATATATTCAAATTTTAGGAAAAAAATTGATATTAAGATATTAAACTAAGATATCACCAGATATCAGATATGAATATCCCATACCATTTTTTTTTTTTTTAAATAAAAGTTTACCGTTTCAGTCTTATCGACAATCTTCACCTACTGCTATACTGTACCTTCTTCATGATATGAAATGCCCTCATCACATTTATGTTTGATTGTCGTTTTCATCGGAAGTTGTATTCAAAGTCGGCTTAATCGGCCGCTTTGAATTTGGAACTTGAGCGATCCTATTGATACCGAACGGCCTTAAATGGTATATCAGGTAGTCCATAACATACATCATGTTCGGCGGTACATAGTGGAAAGATATTGCAGAATCTGAGCAACATTCGAGCCCCTAAAAAATAAAATTAGTGTTTATTGTTGTCCAATTGTTGTTTGTTGTATTTTTTTTTAACTAGGTTAAAAAAATGAAGATTAAACCTCTTTTGAAGGGTAATAAATCCACTGCCAATACCAGAAGCTTGGATCTGTATGGCCTGGGATTAGATGGTGTTCCGGTACAAAAGGGAAAAACCTTCCCCTTCCAAGCGAATCCCTTGAGTCCATGGCTACGACGTTGACATTTTGCATGCATCTACCTAAAATTTGAGGAACAAATTTAATTATTCTGCCCAATGAAATTTTAAATTTGACTACAAACAATGAACTTTATGTCTGATTCTTAGTTAACCTGTTGTTTCATAATTTGTTGTAGTCTAAGGAGCGGTCAAGAATAAGGTAATTGAGAAAAACAAAACAACAAAAACTTTTTTTTTCTTTTTTTTTTTTTGCCGATGTTTTGACCTTTAATTGGATCATCTTCAGGGCCTGGGTAAATTACAAAATGTTGATTTAAAAAAATACAATTTAATATGTATATGTCGACAAAAAAATGAAACAGGTGTTTTTCTAAAACTACCTCATCTTTGATCACCACTCCTAATGGCTTCAACAAATAATGAATTTTATCTTGCATATAATATTTTCAATTGACATTAGGCAACCTTCCATCATCTATGATTGACAATGTAACACACATACAAATGCTGAAGCAAAAGACCACAATGATCAAAGACAACTGAGCATTAAAAAAAAAAAAAAGTCGACTGTTTATCCACATGATTTCTGTTGTAGCAAATATTGACAAACTGTCAAAACCAGTGTAAATAGGTAGATCATGATGATCAGAGAGGGTAAAACTATAAATCTATACATATTCATGTAGTTTAATCAACTACGATTATCCTAGTCTATTTCTTCTCACATTTTTGCCGATCATACAGATTGCAGAATAAAAATATCAATTAAAATATTTTGTTTCTTCAGTTGTTCTGTCTAAAACGAGCCAACATTTGACAAGAGTTGATCGAGATGATTAAACTTTATAAAAATTTATAGATAAATTGCGTGTTATCATTCCAGGTATATTCTAATTAATTTTGACTGTCAGACACAGATCACCTCCGGAAGTACACAAACTGTCAAAACCAGTGCGAATAAATAGACTATAATGATCAAAGATGATAAAAATATAAATATACAAATTCTTGTAGCTTGATCGATTACAATCTTTCTGGTCTGCCTATACTCACTTTGCCTACATGGGTCAGTGTTTTGAATGAATTTGAAAAATGTTTTGAATAAATTCTGCTTACTTTAAAAAAAAATAAATAGCTTTGACTGCCTTTTCATCTGTTTTGTTTTTATACCAGCCTAATATTTTATACCATTCATTCTTGAGGGGAGAATTGTTAATTACTGATGACGGTACTTGAGACTGGTATAGAAATCTTTTTGACAGGGAATGGAAAACTTGTCTATTAAAAGTTAAAACTTCACTTCATCGCATCCATTCATCCTCGTCGGCTTATTCCCATAAAGATTTTCTGTCTTAAGTTAAATATTAAGCTAATACTTGATTGTATTAGAATTTTTAAAATAATTTTGTCAAAAAGTTGAGCTTTTAATTACCCATTTCGACATCTTCAGCTCCTCCTGCATCCTGTCGACATTTTGTTTTGTTCGGAAGTCCATCTTCTACAAACCTTTTTAAGGCTTCTTTACTGAGCACGTAGCCTAGACAAGTAATGTCGGTTAGAATACAAACAAAATTTGCTTGATTTATATTCAAAAACGAACCTGCACCTCCGCTCATATAGCCTTGTTTGACATAAGGCTTGAATCTGCATCCAAAATACATAGGCTCCGAGGTGTTGAATTCCGCTAGCATATATCTTAAATTTTCTACAATTACATACCTGCAATTTTAAATTTGTTTTAAAAATTTATTTATAAAGTTAAGAAAGATAAAGTTCATAAATATACTTACGTATCATCGTCAGCTTTCATAAACCAGTCAGCTTTATCGAAATAGTTGTAGTAAATGTGTTTAAAAGCCTCTTTGGTCTTTGCCCATAAATTGTTTCTTCCCTCTTGAACTGGTAGAGCTACAGTTGGTAGATGGCTATCTAAAAGAAGAAAAAACATCAAAATGACGAATCTTTATCTGTTACCGTCCCGTTGGTTTTATTGCATAGATGTGATTTCATTTTTCATTTTGAGAAATAGGAAAAATCATAAAAAACAGACAGACTGAGACAATTTAGTAATATTAGCAACTTACCATTTGCAGAACTCATAAATAACAGGATATTGCACCGTTTCCCCCATGTCGCATAAACATGTTTTGCCTTTTTCTGATGATTTTTTGGCGATGTCATCACCCAGCATAAGACTCTGACTTTCTCTGCTAGCTCTTTTGCTACTACATCTTCACCTAAAGAAGTAAAGAAAAAAATCATTACTTAATTTTTTTAAAGAATTTTTTTTTGACAAATACCTTTGTGTAAATCTTCCGTGTCAGAATGTTCACCGACGTTGCCGACAATCTCTTCGACGTCTTCGATATGAGTATGAGAGTGTGCATCTGGCCTAAAATGAACCTGTCTAATGACGATAAAAAAAATTAAGCAAACTAAAAAAAATATTTTAAGTGATGAAATTTACATTTCCTACCTTTCAGGAAAGAGTATAAAGTCATGGACGTTGTACGAGGAGGTTGTTATTAGAAGTAAATAAGCAAAAGTAAATCCAAAAACTATTCCAATACACAGAGTGAAGACAAATGTCTTGGCAGCGACTGGACGAAAGCTAACTGGAATGTTAAAAAATTTAAAAGATGTCCGTACATTATATTAAATAAACTTCGTTTTTTATGTTATTTTTATAGTTTTAATATTATCTCGAGAAAAGAAAATTACTTTTTGTAGATTGAAACATCATAAGAAAGTCACGATTTGATGAGCCGATACTAATAGTGTTAAGTTTATGTGTTTATTAAATTAAATAAAATGCTTACACATGAATGTTGTATAAAAGAAAAGGCGAATACTAGTCGAAATATTCAGCACAGGAAAATAATAATTAAGACAGGAAAGCGGTGATTTTTATGCTTACAAAAGTTGTGAATCTATTATACAGACACATCTTTTGACACTTGTTATTTGTTCATACAATTAAACTCATTTTTCGATAAAATTGTTCCATATTTTTAAATATGTTATTTTACAACAAACCCAAAACTAAATGTTACAAAAATTTATTTGATAATAGTCAAGTAGACTAAGTCAAAGACTAGAAGTAATTTTCAGAAAGATAACTCCTGAGCTGATAAATGTTATCTCTTGTCCTCCATATGCTACCTTTTGTGTTAAGCTAATTAAAGTTTATATTTGAAGAAAAAATTAAATTTAAAAATTCTTACCAGCCATTTTGTTAATCCTAACCCACCACCACATCACTTTCTTCTTTCACCAACTGCAAATTCATTATAGCCCATTTGTTAGAAGTGCAAAGAAATGAAACTGAGGTGGAAGCAACATTAATAAATATATATTATTGTATATGTATATGATCTAAATATAATGTTAATCTAGTTTTTAAAATGGTTAAGAGTTCTACTTTTAAAGAACATTTTATCAAAGGACTTATAATAAGTTTAAGTTTTAAAAGGCGAATATATTTGTGAAACAACTGTGCATTCAGCGTAGAAGGATACATGCTGAAATATATATAAAATTATATATTTTAAAAACTAATTAAACAGATATCGACAGAAGTTTAAACACAGTTTTGACTCAGAATACTTTATTTACAAAAAAAAAAAAAAAAAATAAAATAAAAAAAATAAAATAAAACATTGTAAATTAAAATTCAGATTTTATCTTTAACCACTGATGCATTTATTTTTGCCTATTTTTAAAATTAATTATGAAGATTTTTAGGATTGAAATCGGTTTTAACTGGCAAAACTCAATTGACTAGATACACCCATTCTGGCCATGCTGAGTTTATTAAAAAAAAAAAAAAAAAATTACTTCTACTAATTTAATAGATCACTGATTCCCAAACTGTGCGCCCTGGCTCCCCATGCGCAAACAAGAGTACTGTGAAAATTTTCTAAAAAAAAAAAAATATTATTTTTATATTAACAAAAAAAAACCCCTCAAAATAGACAAGACAGCTCAATTGTTATTTTATATTTTTGCCCAATAAAAAGTATTTACTTTTATATTTTTGCTATTAAGTGCATACACGCTTTTCAAAAGGAAGTTTTGCAATTTCACAAGAAAGTTAGGAGTTACTACTAAATAAAATGGCAGATAAAATAATAGGTTTTTATAATCAACACTCGTTTGAATTGGAAATGAATTATTTCAATCCACTATATTTTTTAACTTGAGGCGACATGAAACAATTCTGATATTTTAAGAGCACCAGAAACAGAAAAAGTTTGGTAACCGCTGATCTAGATGCATTTTGATATTAACAAATCTTTTTTAAACTTTTGCCAATTTTTGATTATTTTCAATGAAATATTCGGTAGGATAGAATCAATTTTAAAAATTTATCCCATGCATACAATTATAAATATAGCTTAGAATTGTATATAACCATGATTTAAAATTACGTATTTTTGAATTTATCCACTGTTGGAAAATTTACACAATGCCAGATGTATTCGTTAATTTAACAATATTTTTACGGAACAAATTGTCTTTTAGTTCAACATAATTATACTTAGTAAAAAATAATAATTTTTGTCTTCCAGAAGGGCTTAATATCCAACTGGAGAAATGTTGGGTGTCGTGATCAAGCAAATGCAAGCTATACTCCCTGATCACTCAGACAATATATGGACTTAGCTTTATTAAAGGTATTATGTGCACATGAGTATGTGTGAGAGGGAGGGGGAG
>CM077106.1:16046461-16059354 GCA_039619505.1 Cimex hemipterus | reverse complement strand
TATATATATATATATATATGTATATATATATATATATATATATATATCTGCAGAAAGACTATTCCTAATAAAGCAAGTGGATGAATACTATAAAGTTTAAAGAAATGAAGGCTGTTATTGAAATAAAATTTTTCTTTTAAGTTTATTTTATTTACGATATCCACTGGGAGTTGGATGTTGAGCCCTCCTATTTAAAAGGAATTACTTGCCAAGGGTACTACTTGATAAAGGTAATGACTCACTCCTACATTTATAATCTTATAAAACTTTATTCTTGATTAGAAGGAAATCACTTAGGATAACAATGTTGATGGCATGAAGACGGAACACATTTTTTTTAAAGAGTTTCTGACCCCTCGTTAACGGCATCCAACAGTTAATTGGATGATAACTCCTGTATGCAGAAATATCTTTACCCAGATTTAAACTGCCAAAAATCCCATATGAACAAGGTAATGACTCACTCCTTTTACATTTAGTAACTTATAAAACTGGCTTGATTAAAGGCAAACCCCAAAGATTCAGTATTGATGATGGCGTGAAGCCGAAACTTCATGAAAGTGTTTTTGAAACTTTCTGAACTCTCATGCAACTAGTCGGACATTAAGCACTCCTGTAGAGATAAGATTAGATTATGAAGTGTAAGGCCTCTTTATGACCTACACACCATAAAACGTCTGGTCTAATGTATTGTTGTCTATTATACACAATTTTTTTCGAATGAAAAATTTGGGTCACAGGCAGGATTCAAACCCATAACTCGGCTAAATATGCCGCTACTGTGTTTGTAATGCAGTATATTCTCTTTTTATAAATCTTCTTTTTAATGTAGAGATTCTTATTAAGCTTAAGGCTTGTTAAAAGACCCCAAACCTTTTCCAAGGGCTCCTATGTAAGCCCAGTATAACAGAAATTACTCAGGCTCAATCCTAGCCAAAGACACCATGTGACTCGTTACTGTGATGTAAAGACTCACTATTTCTACACTCATGCCCTCATAGAACAAACTTCCCTGAAGGGAAATCACTTAGAAATGATGATAGAGTGAAGCCGAATGGATAATTTCCATAGAGCCCAATACATGGAAAATAAAGTAATATTTATGCCACAAACACTCGAGTTTTCTTCCCTCCAACAACTATATAAATAAAAATACTTTTTTTTTCTAACAAAAAAGCAGCAAAAGTAATTTTTTGGCTAAATTTATTTAATTATTTTTTGCATAGCCTCAAGATAAAAAAAGAAAAGAAAATGGGGATGAATCAATACTGGTCATAGTGTACTGGTCTTAAAGGGGCGCCTACATTGAGCCTAAACATGACACTTATATTGTTATTCATGGCACACACACTGTACTATAAGATGTTAAGTTCTTGTATGACAGGTTTACTTGGAATGGCCTCCAACCACCGGAGGTAAACATTCGCTTCTTGTTAATTTATAAAACAGACTAAACTAAAGGGAAATTACAAAGATTCAATAATGATGGTGTTTTAAAGTTGTAATTGTTCAAAAACAAGATTTTTAAATGATTCCGACATCTCATCCATGACATCCAATGGCTAGTTGGATGTTAAACCTCCTGAATGACAAGAATTATTTTACATTTTATAAACAAGAGCCTTAACTGTGTTTACAACTGTTTTTACTTGTTTTGTATAAATTATACATAATTTATCACTTTATAACAGATATTAATTAACAATTAATAATTTCATCGAATGGGTGTTCATCGTGCGACTCCATTCTGTACTCATGCGCTGTCAAGTTACAAGTCATGCACATGTATGAGTGTACGCATCGATTTAAAAAATATTACATTTTATCTGACTTGGAAAACCAAACTAATAAAAACTACTTACCATAAAGCTGCCGACTGGAAATTAAATTAATCCGATTGGGCAAATTCCCTATAAGAGGTGTTTAGTGTGCAAATTAGTTTAGAATAATTACGAATTAATTTTCATCACTTACGTTTAGATTTGGCCGATTTCTTTTTAATTTTAACGCTGCCCAAAGGAGACGATGGACCATTGGGCATGTCTAAAAGCTAAATCACATCCATGAGTTGGCCGAGAGTACTCAACGGACAAGTGGCCCAATGGACAAATAACGTATATGCGGTGTAGTAAACATCTTTGTAATTACGATATGAATAAGAGGGTTTTCGGTGTTTCAAGGAGAAAAGGGGAATTTTGGCCTTATTTTTACATGGAATTCTCACAGAGAAGTCTTAAACACAAGAATACCGAGAAAAAAATTAATTCCAAATTTCACGTTCATAAATTGATAAAGGAGACAAAACTGACAGATAACCTTTGTCCGTAAGTACAAAGGTACGCAAATTTCCCTACAATAATTGACTAGTACAATAAAATTGATTTAAAGTTAAGAAAAAGAAAAGAAAAAATTATAATAAAAATAATTATTTTTTGTTAAGTATTATTTTATGTTTATTTTTTATTTTATAACGTTGATTTATTTAAACTTCACATTCTCTATACTTTTTAATTGACCTAAATTTTTTAAAAACTCAACAAAAAATTATACATACATATTAATTTATATTTAAAATCTGAGATTGTTAAACTATGTAGAATAGTTTATAATTAAATTGATAAGGAATTTTTTGGGAGGTTACAATTTGACATTTTGTTATCCTGATCAGAAAGCTTGAATCTTTGACAGGTATTTTTTTAATTTATTTTGAGGGTTAGATAAGTGTTTGTTTAAAAAAGTTTTATCTTTAAATCCTCACTAGTGCCCACTTGCATATTATCATTAGGTAAGAGCAATTAAACAGATAAGCAAATCCGGTTTAAAAGCCAAATTGCTCAAAATGTGTTTATGTTGTAGTATGTCGTGGTTTTTCGGAAGCAAGAAGTCTTCGGCCTCGACGCAGCAGGATTTTATAACAACGGAGACCAACGAAGGCTTCGTGTCTGTCGATCCAGTGAGTCGGCCGTATGAATCCGCTCTGCCTTATTACCCGACTCCATCGTACAATATAATACCGCAGCCGGCTTACCCCGTACAAGTGGTGAGGGAGAGCACAAACGTCGTACCTGCTTCTGTGAACCCGCTCGACTCTATTCCATTCAGGCTATCGCCGCAGCTGGCTCCCGGCTGTTCGATTAACATAGGCGACATCCTCACTCTGAAGAGCCAGATCGACATGGTAAAATCTAAGATTAACTCGAATCACTTCGATTATAATTTCAAAATAGAAAAGTCATTCCTGCAAGAGGTTAATTCTTAATTTTATTCTAGCGAATAATGTGTCTTGGGGGCCAATTTTTTTTCCCTTTGAAAGCTCAGTTTATTTAAATTTAATACTTGTCACTTGGTGAAATGAAATCCATTTAGTTTAAATAAAACAAATGTAATGCACGTACTATATATATTTCAATTTTGGGAAGCTTTACAACTTCATTTTAATCACTCTTGAAAACCTGTAAAATAACATGTATCAGTATGTCAAGAACTATTGTATGTTTGAAAGTAATATTTTTTACATTTAAACTGATAATATTGATGCAAATGATAAAAAGTATCTTTATTCTTATTGAAGCTTATTAGTTTCATAACATTCTTTAAAAATCTGCATAAAAATTGCACAGGGGTAGGTTGAAAATTCTCTGCATTTTTTTTTTAATGTGTAGCGATTAGTGACCGTTAATGGATAATTATTCAGATATCGTGAGATGCGGTCTGATGCCTACATGTGATGTAGGCATCAGACCACATCTCACGATATCTGAATAATTTTTTTAAATGCTGATTCATCAAAAGTACACATCATAAAATAAATAAAATTCATCGTTTTTGAGTAAATGTAAAATGACGTCAATTTACGAGTGTTTGCATAATTGTTTTTATTGTTTCACAGAAAAAAAAGTATATTATCCCTTATACAGAGAAATTGTCGATAATGCAAACTTATTTATTTTCTTGAACATTTGTCCAAAGTGGTTGCAATCGGAGATTGTTTTTGTTTCTCTTTTCTTAATCAGTCTAATTGAAGATTAACACAATTTGCAATAATTTATTGAACGGGACTATTTTCAATTCTCTGAACCAGTTGTATCAGGCTCTCTACGTAATCCCTACAACATTAGAAAATGCATTATTAAACTAATTATCAATTATAAATAAAAAAAGGAAAAAACAGTCGAAATATAGTTTTTTATTATTTTGTCTAACACGTTCTTAAATTCAAATTTGGATTTAATTACAAAAGAGAAAAATTTAATTAAGTTTATGAGATTATAATTTTGTCCATATTTGATAAATATGCACTTGTTTTTTCTGTATGAATTGGACATTGTAAATAAATACATAATAAATGACGAATATATGATACATATATTCAATGTACATTTCAAACCTTTTATTTCATTTAGTAACAAATATATGTAATTTTTTATAACCATTTTGGCATTGTGGCTATTGTTACCATCTGGTTTAAGATAATTCTTTTTGTGTATTTTTTTATTTTTATTTAGTTATTAAGTGCAAGACCTGATATTATTATTTTAAATACGTGCAGGTATTTGGTGTGATTATTATCGTAGAAATAATGGATTTATTGATGACAAATTAAACTGTTTAATTAATTTTACTCTTTATTTTAATAAAATCTCAATTGTTTTCTTTTAATTATTAACTTCTCTAATATAAATTAATCCGTTGTTCTAAAAAAAGTTCATAGAATCTATCAATTGACTAGTTTTTGGTCACAGATTGTTGATTTAGACAGTATTGGTCATTTGAAATGCACATGTCTAAATTTCAGTTATATACATAACATGTGGGTTTTGTTTTTGTTTTCTGTATTGTTCAGCAGAAATGGTTCTATTTATGAATCAAAGACTACATACAAAGAAATATGTCCAGAAGTAGATTGCTTTTTTATTTTTTGTTGATAAAATTGGTGTTTTTGAATAACGTGTTTACACCACCTGCGATGCAAAAAGGGAAATATGGAAAGTCAACTATACTCGAAGGTTCAGAAACCCTTCTGTAAAAAAAAATTAAAAAAAAAAAAAAACCACCCCAAAATAAGAGCAATTGGTGAATGTATCAAGTGAAACTCGCACTAAGTCTTCATTGGATGGGTCAGCTACGTCTATACAGTCCCCGAGGCACCCAGCAAGGTTCAGTCCGAGCTCAAAGGTACTTTATTATTATTTATTACTCTAAATCACAAACTTTATTTAACCTCTCTGGAACTGGGTAGATGATGACTCACCCGATGAAGACCTACTCCAGGACACTCGCCGAAATAAAAATAAATAATACTGAAAGTAATAACTTCTACTGTACTAATAAAAAATGGAAAAGAATTTGAACTTAATATTGGATTTCAGAACAATCGTAAAGACTGTCTTTAATATCTGATACAAAGAAACGGATCGTCCGGTGGTTGACTCTGGACTGGGATTGAATATGGAAGGAAATGAAAGAATTCATGGAATTAAAAAAGGTGGTTGACAACAGGTAGCGTACGAAGGGCAATTAAATGGTACATTTTAAGAAATGGTGTAAACAAAAGTGTTGAGAGAATTTGAACATTTTGGTATGTAGGTGATCACAAACATTAACAATTACTGTTTTAACATCTCGAGAAAAGATAAGAAATCTTGTCCAGATCGCATAAAACAGAATATGATTTGTGGCTCCAGCGTCCTCGTAACATGGAATCATACTGCTTGGCTGTAAGCAGGTCGCATGCTAATTCATGCATAGTCAATGATGGCTCATTCTTGGTGATTCCAGCTTTTACTCACATCGCATCCCAGGCTAATAAAAGGGCTCTTAAAGTTATTAAATGTAGAAGTGATGAATTTTTAGCATGTGTTATCATCCCTGATTGTCCTGGTCTGCCTATTTACACTGGCAAGATATCGCATGAAAAATCATTAAAATCAAGTAAGACATATATTACTTAATCTGCAGCAAAAGTAAATCAATTGAAACAATAATAAAAATTTTTCCATGAAGCTGTTCAAAAGGAGTTTTACTTTCAGGCATTTAAACTATTTATACTTATATAATTTTTTATTATTACTGAAACATAAATAATTACAGTGATTACAGATAAATTTTGTAATTTATATTCGTATAAAATAAATATTGAACTTAAAGAAGGAATTACAATTTTACACATCGTATTATGTAGTAAATTATAATACAAAAAACAACAACACACATTACCCTGAAAATATTGCGATAAATATTAAAACCAACAGGACAATGATGAAAGGTGCAAATGTTTTTAAAAACCCTGAAACACTGGTTAAACAAAATTCAATCAGATATGGTAATATTATTTATGAAGAAAAAACAACTTACCCAATAAATTTACCGCAGAAAAACATCCAAAATCCAAGTTTCCAAGCGTTCCACCTGGTGGCTTTGTATTTCATGTTGTTGAGGGCCAAGGCGACCATCGAGTGGCAGTTATCCCAGCAAAGATTGTGCTGAACATTTCAAAACGTGTAAGTCATTGTGTACAAGGGGGAGAGTGTAAAAACAAATTACAGTTTTTGTTTTGTAGGAACAAGCGGCATCACTAATAGCGGTGTCCCAGACGTGGGGAGGGCAGTCGGGCTGGAGCTGGAGGTAACGAGTAGGATTCCCAAATGCCATGTGGTCCTCCGACACGTAGTACGAGCCAGCAAAGTCTCGTATAACTCCGTTCGATGTACATATTCCCATGTGGCCAAGAAATGGAAAAAGCCAACTAACAGAGAAAAATATGTTTTTTTAAGCAGTAGAAAGGTTATTTATCATGACAGTATTTCTAAAACCCTTGGACATATTGAAAATGATCTAATATGCCAATGATTTCATTTTTTTCTCTTTTTAGTCCACTTTACCATATTAGAAACTTTGAAGTAAATATTTTTTATGCACAAATAATCTGTATCTTATCTGCCAAACTTTTGACCTATTTTAAGGTCATCATCTGGGCAAAACAATCTTCAAGTTTGTGAGATTTCCTCCTGTGGTCTTCCTTGGTGGTGATAAACCTATTATTTGGTCCTTGGTGGTATTACTTGGACTGTCTTCACTCAATGATTTTTGTTAATTCAGGCGTCTTGTAGTCGGCAAATTGACCAACCTTCACCAATTTTGTAGACATTTTTACAATTGTTTTCCCTGATGATGACCATTAAATGGTACAATGAACAAAGCCAACAAACTTTACTGGTTTACCTTGACCTCATCTAATTTTATATTTCTTTTCAGCAACTAGACAACCATCAAACTCATTTTCTTTTTAATGATGTCGATTTTGGGACCACCATTAAAAATAAAATGAGTTTTAAGGTTGGCTAGTTCCTGAAAAGAAACCCAAAACATATAAAACATCAACAACTGAAAAAGAAAAGTAAACAATATATAATATAATTAGGAATAAAAATAAATAGTAAGAGCAAACATATTTTTTGAAAATCTTCCTTTAAAAATTGTAGCTTTAATCTAAAGTCTTGGCTGAGATGAAAAAGTTAGTTTCACCAACGGGAACGAACCCACGACCTTCAGCTAAACATGTCACTGTTCTAACCACTTGAGTTGTAGTGATTTCAACATGACTAGTATTAATTCATGTACTTTTTTCATATCTATTTTATTTATGCTCACTATTATTCAATAAACACATAGCATTGTTTTATATATTACTACATTAGTATGTTATTCTAGTTAGATTAGATATTAATTTTAATTATTTCAATTAATTATTCCTTTTATGTAAGGTTTTTGGTTGAGAGGAAAAATTAGTGTCATGAGTGGGGTTTTAACCCATATGTGTAATATATTGCATAATTTTTTTGCCTGTAAAATAAATAACTAAATAAAATAAATAGATTGAAAGCTTGGCAGATAATTGAATGTTTTTCAACCACCGAGATCCATACTTTTTTGCAGTAATTTTACCCTGATAGCGACCGCCCGTAGCGGGAGGGGAAGGGGACACATACAAAAATCATTTTAACCTTTTTTTACACTGTACAGATTCAGATTATTCATATTAAAATTGCAATGTTTCAACTTGTCAACATGAAATTTAAAGCAAATATTAATTTGACAACATTTACTAAAGATAAAAATTTGACATACATGATAAAACTTCATGAAAACAATTACGAACTAAATAATTTAAACAGAGACATTGTGAGTGGAATGCGGTGGTTCAGTTCTTGATGAGTCCCTTGGATTTAAAGGGAAAAAAGTTCAGAGAAAGTACTGTTGAGCAATTTGTATTTGACATTTACGACAGACAGATATAACTTCTAATATGTATATAGAATGATTATGCTAAGGGACAATGATGGAGATTTTTAATGCATCAATTTTTCTTATTTAATATGTCATCAGATTTTCAAAAATTTGTTTTTTAAATGAAGGTATGTCAACTACGAGGTTACATGAACCTTCAAAGAGATGGTTTTTTTGAAAAAAGTCCATTCGTAAATATGTCAGAGCTGCTCTATTTGACCCTGGACCTTTACCTTACAGTAATGAGTGCCATGCCAATGCTTAAACTGCAAAAACCAGTAGTTAAAAAATAGTTTAAAGGATCCCATTATGACTGGGCCTTGCACATAAGAAAGCACATGCACCAGAGATGAGAATGTGCAGATACTGCCAGAAGAGGAGGGGACTACAGAACACATTCTATGTTTCTGTAAAGATCTATGTAGACAACTTGTACAAGAAAAACCAAAGCAAGATCCTAAATTAAATAGCCGCTGGCAAAGCTATGGATGCTGACTATGGGTGATTGATTAAATAATGGGGGGGGGGATCATAATAGATCTATTCGGGTCAAGGTGGAGTAGGCCTTTGGGCCACCTCTTTTATCTCTATTCCATTATGACACCATCAATGTTATTAAAAAAGATCAATTAGCCTAATCAATCAAGTAGCGAGGGTTTGATTTGGCATGGGTGGTTAGGGGTAGTTGAGCCAATGATGCTTGAAACCTTTTGCATAAATTTAAATTGTAATAATTGTCAGTTAATGCGGTCTTTACCACTATAAACTCGACCCCTGATTTTGTAGCAACTTCTTCAGCAAGAACAGAAGTTTGGAGATTTCCCTGTTTTGATCCGCCAACCCTTGTTGTTTTGGTTTATTTGGCCAGTTCACAGATTATATACCAAGACATCACACCGCCCATTGGATGTTTATATCAACAGGTGTCAGTCCCAATTAGTTCAGAGTAGTGGGATTCCACCGTATTCTTGTCTATATTGTCTATTGACCAGTGACCGCCTAAGTTTCAGATTAAGCAAATGGAATAAATGGTAAGAAGTATCGTCCAAAAAACTTGGCCCGTTTTCAAATCACATACCACATCTTACCATACATCAATGCCATTATAACCTTCCACTTGTTCAGAAGCAGACGATGCTCAATCAGAATAAAGACATGGGTAAGTGGGTTCACTCAAAAGACTCAATTCTTTTTTTCCTGAAAGTCCTCATAACGAATTGTTTATTGTGCATGCACTTCCTTTGAACAAGAAAATCAACCCCTGTTAAAACTGTACACATGAAAAATAAAAAGCCATTTCTTTTGATTCGCTCAATCAACAAAATAATAATAATGCTTTGTTGAACGTGTGACAAAAATGGATCATGGACTGCCAGAGGTTGTTCGTTAAACAATTAGAAAGGAAAAAGAGTACAGAATTAAGTAAGATTATAATAGCCATGGAAATAAAAGAGAAATAACAATTGTAAAAATGAGAAAGAAAGAAAAGTAAAAAAGGTAATACAATTCAAATAAAAAATTAAACTAGTAAGGCTTAGGCCAGGTGCTCAGTAACAAAGTGAATCACCTGTTACTTGGTGTTTTAAGTCACCAGGATGACATTATTAATATTTTCTGTTAGTGTCTATCTGTCTAGACTGTCTATCTAAATTAACTAGAAAACTATTTCTTTCCAAAAATACTAAATTAAAATAGATTTATTAGAGTATAAATCAAGGAGGTGAGTGTGTAACAATTGGCGAAGAATGTTGGAAGGTGAATTCAAAGTACAATATGGACAATTACTTAGTTGCGATTTTGGATTTCTCGTTTGGATTCCATAGAGCAGACTTTTAAAAACTGTAGAAATAATAATCCTGTCCAGCATGATCAAAAATCACTAACCACCTGGGTAAACTCCTCGTTTACTAGGTGAATCACTATGTAATCATGAGCTAGTATGGCCGTTCTTGTATGTTCTACGCTGTTCGGTTTCTTGACGCCTCACCTGGTCACCGGTCACTTAGCTTTACACCTCTGGTGTGGCCTTAGCCTTAACTAACTAATAATTGTAATTCCTAGCATGCCTGGCATAAAGGATTAAGGGCTGCGAATTTGAGCAGCTCAAAAACCATAATAGGTCAACTTTGAAGAGAGTGAAACATCCGAGATGCAATAACACCCATAGATGAGTACTCTGCCAAGAAATGGAATTCAGATTCAATGGAAAAATGATTAGATGCCCAATTCCCCTCCAATCCAAACAGGCGAGTTTAAATGCCTCACTTTTCAGCTAAAACAGCCATCACAGTACATTGAAACAACCGTCAAAATTGACTTTACGAAGGTCGACAAATTTGTACTTCTTTGAAAAAGGGAGAGATGCGTAGATGTTTGTTCACGTGAATGGCATTCTTCGTGATGTTCATTTTTAAATTGACTAATAAGAACTGAAAATAATTGTGCCAGTCACAGAGGTTGTCTAAGGATAGGAGGAATCAAGGAAGGGTAGCCAACAACATATATTTTTAATTAATTATAAATCTCACGTCATCAGGGGTATCGGCGTCCAGACGATGGCATAGGGGTAACGGGGCGAACCCATTCTTGGAGGGCGCTGTTGAAATCCCTCTTCGGACATGTCTCGGTACTCTTCTTCAGTCGAATTAGGCATGATTGGCCATTCTTCCTGTTTGACAGGTTCACTGCGGGTTACGTCGATGTACCCAGGAGTGTTATACGCCATATATTGACCCTTTTTCAACTCTGATGAAGCGCAGAGACATTAGAAAAAGGGTCAATGTTTTTTTCATCAATTAGCAATTACCCAACTATAGCTTTTTTTTAAAGCAACAATCGGTATGTTGCCTTTGTGAAGGCCAGGTTATAAACCAACTGATAATAGATCACTAGAGATCAAACGTCAAGATAGCAGTCGTGACGTCACAGTTGCCTACGATTTCATTTCACCACGACTACAAAAACAAAGCACGTAAATAAATTAGAAAACTAAAAAAAAAGTACGTACACAACAGAGTTCTACCAATCAGAAAAAAATAAAGTAAAAAAAAAACAGTATACGGGGCATAAAATAAGTTCTCACCTTTTTTGATGATATATAAAATTAATTTTTTTTTAGCTATTTGTTAATGAAAAATTAACAAATGTACTATTTTATTAAACTACCTGTTGCTATCAACCATATAATTTTGTAGGACTTTTTCTATAAGGCACAATTTAGGTGTCGCACTATTGTCACAAAAATATATTTATAAAAATAATTAACAATTGGATTATATATTATTATTTATATTATTTAATTATTTTATACAGTATATATATATATATATATATATATTATTTACTATATAAAATAATTAAATAATATAAAGATTACCAAATGTATTGCAAGAAATAATAATAAAGAAAATTTCTATGATATGAACATAATTGAATAAGAATGAAAGAGATAAGTAGATATATAGGAAATATGTAAAAGATCATGTTGGTTTAATCAAATCATGTGCTGTTGAAAGCTCTAAGATGGTGGGTTGAACTAATATGCTGTGAAAGGGAATTCCACAGATGTACCCCTCAAAATGAATCATTCATAGATTTGGATCTTTAATGCGTTGATCAATTATCTATAGTATAAAGTGAACAATAATAGTTTGGTTGGATGGAAGAAGCCAATAATAAATTTAAGATGTAATTCGGCATTTAGGCGATTAATGACATCAGCAGGAAAATCTACCACACCCTATTTCACCTCACATGCTTTAGCAGTTATTTGGTTACTTCGGTTTGTTCAAATTTGGGCAAGTGTGAAGATGGTATGCAAGTAATTTATTTATTTATTTATTTATTTTTTTTTTTTTTTTTTGGGGGGGGGGCTCTGCCTTATGGCATTAGCCAATTTAAAGTATTTAGATGATGAACTTTTATCTTTGACTTAATCTGGCAAATCTTTTTTTGTATTGTCTTTAAATCTAAAATGTTTTCCTTTGAACTTTAGTTAAAGAATTTTTACAATTGGTTCCATCTATAATCTTTACCATTTCCTAAATTGTCTAGTTCACTAAAGAAGCAACAGTATCATTTGGTGGGAAAAACACAGAAATTAAACTGGCTGTATGAATTCATCCTGGCCATTTTAGACAGAAAACACCAGTGACATCATTGAAAATAACCCAAATGTTAACTATTTGCTGGATTTTCGGACATGAAAAAGTGAGTCATATTAAATATTTAACTGTTGTGCAATGGCAGGCAATAAACCTTAATTTTAGAATGAATTTCATCCCCGTTTTATACCTGTAGACAATTTTGCAAGGAAAATTGAAGGAAAACTGGTTATATTGCTTCAATGAATTATAGATTGGAGAACGTTTATATTATACTGTTATTACTGAATGATGGTTTTAATCTTTTAATTCTTAGCAATCATGTTGTAAAATTTCAATTACAATTCAGTGGCTTTAAATAAAAGGAAGAAACTGCACCCTCAACAGTTCAATTGCAAGATGTCTAAGTTAATATTCATCGCTTTGTTAAGTGTACGTATATTTAAAAAAAAAAATATATATATATATATATATATATATATATATATATATATATATATATAT
>CM077106.1:16009627-16046451 GCA_039619505.1 Cimex hemipterus | reverse complement strand
TATATATATATATATATATATATATATATATATATATATATATATATTTCACTTGTATTAATTAGCTGAGACGTATTATTGTGTAGAATTGTTTTCTTCTTAACTTTGACTACTTTGTTAAAAAAAGTTTTAAGTATTAAATCTGTCCTCATATCATGGGGTATATAAAGGAGAGCTTTTCAGTTAAATTATATTTTTAGTAGTAACTTTGTTTAGTTTTAACTATGAAAAATGGTCGATGTTCTAGGAACTGATGTTTTTATTTGATTTTAGGTTGCAGGAGTGTTGTCCCTTGATAAGTAAGTACATTTAAAGTTTTGAAGTAGGTCTTTTAAACTTGAAGTAATATTGTTCTCTATTTTAGATGCGAACATGTCGGAATGTATCCAGGCCCTTCCAAAAAAGAATTTACAGTCTGCAGTGAGGTCAATGGAACTCTGTTAAAATCCGTCCACACCTGCTGCAACGAGACGGTCTTTTCACAGAGCCAGAAGAAGTGCGTTTTGCCTGGATTGGGAGTTTCCGTTTACGTAATTATCGAATCTTAATACCAAATCTAGAAAATAATTACTTAAATTGTGTTATATTTTCAGTCGCAGTTGTCAACTGATGACACAGTCAAGTTGAAATGCATGAAACCCGGTCTGCAATGTGCGGACTGCAACACTCTTCAGGTATGCATTGGATACGTCGGCTACGAACGTGCGGTCGAGGTGAATCCTGTGCTTAACATCACCTGCGATCTCGACGAAGTCTGTCAGTTTAAGAAAGGCTGCGTGAAATTGACCGACGGAGGGTTCTGCAATTTGAAACCGTTCGAATGTACGGATTTAGGCGTGTTCCCAGATCCTTTCGACTGCAGGGTAAATTTGAAATAAGTTTCGTTTGAAATTATTACCTTTAAATGTTTTATGTCTGTTTAGAAGTATTATTTCTGCGCGAAGGACCAGAGACGCGAGCGGGTCCTCACCCTGCCGTTCTTATGCCCTGAAGAAGGTGGATCCTTCGACGTGGATGCTGGAAATTGTGGCTTCCCCCTTGATTCCGATGCATGCAAAAACAAACCACTTCCATTCTGCGAGAAAGAACTTCAGGTAAACAAACAAACTAAAACTATAGTAATAAGGTATGGAAAATATAAGAAGTTATGTAAAATCTCAGGAGAATTTTATTTATTTGAGGTGAGATTGCAATCGGGATGTTTCGCAGTTCACAAATAAATTATATAATTGTTCTTTTTGGCCAAGTTTATTTTACATTTTTGTAATAATGTGTACATATTATGAAATACCCTCCCACGCTCTCTCTTTCTTTCTCTCTCTCTCTCTCTCTCTCACAGAAACCAAATTGTAAAACACACACACACACACACACACACAAATGGTAACGAACAACACCACTCATTCATTACAAAGACAAGGAATATCAGACACTCACAAAAAAGCAAAAAGCACGCCCCTCTTTCTCACACACATCCTCATATGGCGATCAAAATTACCTCTCTCATTTTCTCTTCTCACAAATGGCAACGAAAAACACCCACTCATTCCCGGAAAAACAAGACAACGTAGATCAGAAAGCACGGGAGTCACATCTCTCTCTCTTTCTATCTCTTGCTTTCTCTCTCTCTCTCTCTCACTCTCTTTCTCTCTCACTCTCTCATTCTCTCTCTCACACACCCACACACGTGCAACTGGATGCAGATGTGTATTGGTACTACCCCTATTGCATTTGAGCTTTTACTTTTAATTGTGGGTTAGAAATTAGAAATACCCTTATCAATTCTTTAACGACACGTTGCGTAAACTTTTTTATTGTATCCTAATCAGTTAAATGGAAAATAATTCCACGTGCTTTGTTGTATTACTTTTGTTTTGGTAATCTATCACTTCTTTTTCTCAGATGGGTGCAGTTGGACAAGGCAATGTTTATTACATGTGCCAAAAGAACGAAGACGGTTTGTTGGGGCCCAGCATGTACAGGTGCCCCTATGGAAAGAAGTTCGACAAGGACAGCTACAGCTGTTTGTAGTCTTGTATTTAAAAATTAATTTAAATTTAATACAGTCATAACAATAAAGGAAATTGTTGGTTTAAAATGACGCATTTTTAATAATCCCAAGATGTTTCATCATAGTGAGAATTATAATTTAACCGTTTGAACGGTTGTTGGCAGAGTCAACACGAAACAAGTGGAGAGGAATGTGTAAGGAATTGCATAATTTATTATTGCGGGGGAGGGCTCATATATTCTAAAAGGAACAGGATCATCAGAACAGCGTTATCTGATATACATCCCCCTTCCTCGGATCTGTAGAAAGTTTTAAAACTAGTTAGAACTAATTAGAAAAACAACAGTCGTTCCGGCATTTTCCGCGATAAGGACACGGCAAACTTTTTTATCTCGGCAAATAAAAAGGACAGGGTAGTCTCTCAGTACATAGATACACGGAGGATCGAATATGCTCCTCGCCACATTAACTCTCCTGGTGAGTTCTTTATTGAATTATATTTCAAGCATATTTTACAATTTAAAATAATTTCCTTTCGTGCTTATTTTACTTTCAGGTCGCAGGCGTTACAGTTTCAAAATGGTTGGTATCAAGGTTTTATTTCTTTAAACGCTATGAAACAGCTTAAGATTTCGGCCTGGCGGATCGGACCATTGTGCCAGTATAGCTGAGGTCTCCAATGAACCTACAGTTTGGCCTGATTATCCTGGTCCTCCTATCCCCGCAGGCTTTTTGTCGATTATGATCGTGCTTTTGTTGCATTACTGAATATGTCGAAACGGCAAGCCAAACCAGACAGGCAGACCAGATTGACCATAAACTGGCCCAGACAGTTCAATTCGAGGACCTTTTCGACAAAAACCATTAATGTATAGTAAATCACCGATTTTTGTATTTTTTAAGCTTTTCCTGCGAAGGACCGGGCGTTGTACCAGCTCCCCACCCGAATAAATTCGTCTTCTGCACGTACAACGAAGATGGAGACTTGGTCGCCCGTCTTCTCCCCTGCTCAGATGGAACCACATTTACTGCCGACGACAAATGGGAAATGTTGTCCAAACAGGTAATTTATATTTAGTATAATCTGGAGGAAAATAAAGCAAAAACATCAACACCCAAAAATATTAATCAACAGTCAAATACCCTAATGGACATGAAGCGTTTTTATTCTTGCCATACAAATTCACAAATGGCAGTATTTTATGAATTAATTTGAAGGAATCTAGATAAAAACGACAGGAAAAAATATTATGATAGCTTGAACTTCTTTGTCCTATCGTCAACAAAATATAAAAGAAAGAAAATACACTTATGCTGTGCATCTGGTAGACTATGATTTGACAAATCTATTCGTAGATCTTTCTCACCACATCACAAATTAAAATAGATAAAAATTACTCACAAATACTGAATAATGTTGAAGCAATTGCAAGAACGAATCAATAAAGGTAAAACAGGATAAAAATCCCAGCAGGTTGATTCATTTAGGATTTTGCTCGTAATCAATAATCATTTTTCAAATATTAATGGTTACGTGTGGGGATCAGTTACCGTTAATCGATGATTATTCAGAGATAATTATTCTCATGATCTCTGAATAATTATTAATGGTTACGATAATCCTGGTCCGCTTGTTTTCGCTTCTTTTGTCGGTTACACGTTTCATTTTCATTGGCTAGACTGTCTGAGATGGACAAATGAGGAATGCAGCGAGATCAGACGGACCAAGATGATATGATATCGAGCTAAAAGTCATCCGGTCAATTGTTAATTTGTTACATATATTGTATATATTTATACATATGCTTAACAAGTACTTTTTTCTCTTTTGAAGGATTGCGTTGTCAGAAGAAGGCGGGATGTAGACGGCTTGGAACCTACGCAAACAGAAAACAAAACTGAATCCGTTTTGAAAGAACTTTCGACAGAAACAAATCTTCAGACTGAAGGAGAGGATTCAGCAGGTGTTAAGGAAAACCAAACTGAAGCTGTTTTGAAAGAACTTTCGACAGAAACAAATTCTCAGACTGAAGGAGAGGATTCAACAGGTGCTGCTGAACAAGTGAGCACGACTGGACCTTCGGCCGAAGAAACCGAAGCGCAGACGGAGAATCCTTCGACTGGAACACAGGCTTCACACACGGACGAGAAAGAAGCAGCTACGACCGAGAATGCCGAAGAGTCGTCCGACTCTCCGAAGGCTGAGTCCGCTTCCACAGAACCACCTTCAGAGTCAACCATGATGACGCCTAACTCAAACGAAACGAAACACGTCGAATGTTGGTACCCGGGCGTGACTTGCGCTAGCTGTACCGAAGCAGCTTTCTGCGTCGGTACGGGTACGTTCAAAAACGGCCAACCCCTCGTCACACCGGTCACGACGGTCAAGTGCAGACCTGGCGAAGTGTGTGTCGAAATGCTCGGCTGCGTTTCCGACAAAAACAGATTCTGCACCAAAGGCGAGTTTACATGCACTGACCAAGGACTCTTTCCCGATCCGTACGACTGCAGGGTAAATATGAAGAACTAATTCGTAAACAGTATGACTTTTAATTCTTTTCCTTAGATGTTCCACAGCTGTGCATTCCTGAACGGTGCTTTCCTCCAGGACAACGTTCGATGCCTTGTAGGAGCCTATAATTCAAAAACGGGTACTTGCGGGTATCCTCTTAACTCTGCGACCTGCTTGAACAAACCTGTTCCTCATTGCAAGCAAGAATTCGAGGTATGCCGACTTCTTAACACTTAACAGAGTTTAAAAAAATTTGTTTTAACTCAATTGAAATATCAATTTGTAGGTTGGAGCAGTGCCGAGCAATCCGAATCTGTACTATGTCTGCGTGAAAAAGGGGAAAACTCTATCACCCAGCTTGTTCAGATGCCCAGGAGGAAGGAAGTTCACAACTGCCCTTTTCAGATGCGTGCCCTAGAAATGTGTAAAAGGCAAATGTTTTGTTTCTTTTACAGGCTGCTCTTATTGCTCTTACGGGGAAAATGTTAACCGTGCCAATTTGGTACGTTTTGCAGCAAATTGAAATAAATAAATAAAAAAAAGTCTGTTGGAATTTTTATTTTCCAGTGTTTATCTCATATCAAAAGATGTGTAAATACACATACGGTGACGGCAGTTTAATTGCCTTCTTTCTGATCTGTGGAAAATGAAAACAAGATAAAACTAAAAATTATAAATTGGCCCAACATTGACTCATCTTTGTTTTCCATCCATGTAAAATTGGCCAAATATTCCCATAATAAAAGTCACGTTCAAAACGTTTACAAAGACCACCCCGGCCGAAAAGTTAATTCTAACACAAAAATCCTTAATTTTTCAAAGATAATTTAGTAATAAGCAAAAAATACAAGATTGTTTAGAAGTACATTGTGCTGACAAATTATGACACAAACTATCAATTAACTGAAAATAAACTAAAAATTAATGAGTAATTTAAAAAAACTCGTACTCCATAGTAGTATTGTCCGTAATAAAACATTGTTAATCTTACCGATTCATACTGTCACATCAGCAGAGATACATACAGGATTGGCTCCCACCATAGCCGCGTCGTGGTAGGGGACGTAGGAAATACGGACGATAAGAGCCAGGTGTATGAGTTTTGGTAAGCAGGTCGGATCTCCCAGTAAATTGGAAAAAAACGATAGTTTTATAAGGGAAACAACAACAACTTTATTATTTCTGTTGATTTGGTGTTTGGTAATTTTAATGAACGAACGGTGATGATAGGGTATATATGTGGTGTAAATAGTTTTTAAGGTTCTATTATTAATAAATTCTTCTATTAAAAAAAATTTGTCTTCTCCTTTGGATTTCCTTTTCCTTTCTTTTTTTGAGGAGGGGCCCTTCTCGCCCAGCACTCTGCCTTACTATATCCTATTGTACAATATGTACATGTTTTAGATAGATGGTGCGAGAGAAAGAGAGAGAGAGAGAGAGAGAGAGAGAGAGAGAGAGAGAGAGAGAGATCATACAAGAAAGAGAAGGAAAGAAAGAGAGTTTGAGTGGGTGTAGGAGAGAGAAGGAGACTTAGCAAGAAAGAAAGAGATGAATGGTTAATGATTGACTGAATAAGTGAGAGAAAGGAGAGAGAGGAAATAGAAAATGAAAAAAAAAAGACCGCAGGAAAGAAAGAGAGTTAGGTAGTGAGAGAGAGAGAGAGAGAGAGAGAGAGAGAGAGAGAGCCCAGGAGAGGAAGAGAGTGAGTTAGAGAGAAAGGGAGAGAGCAGGAGAGAGAAAGTGAGTGAGAGAGAGTGAAGGAGAGTTAACAAGAAATAAAGAGAAATATAATTATTGAATGAAGTTGAAAAAGAAGATACAGAAGAAAAGAGATAGAGGGAGAAGAAGAGATAGTGAAGGGAGATTACAGTACAGAGGAAGGAGAGAGAGGGAGAGAACAAAGAACTAGATATATAAAAGAAGTGACAGAGTTTCTTAGCAGACTAAGATAATATAACTAGTTTAAATTTGGAAAGCCAGAGTAATGTAGAGGAACAAATAGAAAACACCGCGAGAGAGCAGATACAATGAGGTAGTGAAAGAAATTACTTAATAAAGTAATGAATTAATTGAAGTTAATGATTTTGGGAGAGAAGAAGAAAAGGAGAGACGAAATGCGAGCGCCAACTCAGAACAAAAGAATCCAAAAATATGCTGATTTGAGTTCTAGAAATTTTATATCTAGCATTTTCCTAATGTTTGCAAAGTGTTATAACACAATTTACATATTTCAACATCTTTCTCGACGATCCTCCCGAGATCTTTATCCTTTTATCTCAATAAATACAGCTGAACTTAATGAATTAAACGGGTGTAATGAAGTAGCAAATAAAGCAAATAGATGCCGGGGTGCCGGTGTTTTTGAAAAAAAGCCCATTGTAAGCATGTCGGGTTCGAAGTAGAGTAGCTGGATTCGAACCTGGGGCCTTTATCTTACAGTGCTGAGCACCGTTTCAATGCCACTGGCGCCTCTAAAACGTTACCATTCTTTAAATGGAATGATTAAATCATAACAAACTAAGTCTGTGCATTTACAGTGATCACCAGATCAATTAATTTCCAAATGACTCTGTTGTTCTTGTGTGCTATTTTTTCAGCATACGTGTTTTTTTTTTAATTTGTCCAGGATGTTTCACTGGTTTAAATCATCTTTTAGTATAACATAATAATAATCGTATTTTATTTTCAAATTGAAAAAAAAAAAAATCCATGATCTAATTGTTCGTTTGGTGGCTTGTAGCATAATCTATTAATTTTATTAGAAGTTTATATTCATTACATCACAAGTGGAGCTGCTGATGTGGGTGGATTTTGTTCTTATCTACACGCAAGAATTCGTCTTGCGTTACGACAACTATATTTGATTCTTTTTTCTTAGCTTTACCCTTATTAATTTTATAGTAAACAAATAAAGAAGACAAGCATACAGAATTTCTAAAATTTACTTTGTTATAGTAAAAAGAAGGTCAATTGCAGATTTCAAGGTTTATTCAATACCCAGGGGAAATTGCTATAAATGGATAATGATTAAGTATTTTTCTTGAAAGTATTTTTTTCTATGATAACTATGATATTTGAGGAAATTTTAAAAAGTAGGAGGGAGTTTTATTCAGTTTTCCTACGGTGGATTAAATATTCAATAATTATTCAAATTTATTCAGAATTCAGAAAATCTTCAATTTAATAAATATTTACGTTTATGGTATGTTTTAAATTGGGAATATCAATTTGAGGTAAACATACTTAATCCTTAATTCAAAACAAGGGTAAAGGATTTATCAATGCCTACTTTTTAAGAAATTTAAAATGTTTATTCAGTCTCATTTGAATTCTGAAGCAATAAACTGTTTAATTTTCATCTTTATTTACTTTAAATTCAATTTATAAATTACAAAAAACTTAAAAATGCAACTTAAGGCTGAGGCTGTTGCACGTGATGTGTCCCTTATCATGGATGATTGACGTTCCATCAGGTATGCGGCTATTGCCATCGGAGTTCCCAACGAAACACTGCGAGCCATTTCTGGGTCCTACCATAGAAGCCTAGGGTAAAAGAACCAACAGGATGACCATTTTTAGCTTTGAGAATTTTGCGAAATCTTACTGTTGTTCGAGCGATTCATCAGCTCCAGGAAGTTCGAAAAGTGTAAAAAGCGATTGTAACAGTAAGAAAAAGTGTATGTAAGAAAAACAAAAAGAACAGGAAAATAGATACATAGATATGTAAAGATAATCATATAAATATATAAACGCAGGCCAATAAAAATAACTAGACAAGCAGAAAGAGGAACAAACGATTGTAGGAGTAAGCGAGGGTGTATGTGAAAGGAACCAATAAAAACAGGAAAATTGATGAACAGGTAAGTAAAGATAGATAGCTAAATAGGGACAAACAGAGAAAACGAAATATAATTAGACAGAAAGGATAAATAAAAAGAATTTAATAGCTATATACAATAAATATACATACCTAGGCAAAAAAGAAAGAGAAAAAGTGATATTAATATGAGAGAGAGAGAGAGAGAGAGAGAGAGAGAGAGAGAGAGATGTGTGTGAATTAATAATGCATATAGATCTTAAATATTTTTCAATGTACAGATGTATCTTAAATTGGTTTGTCCTCCTTTTGCTCGTAAATACTATACAACTACATAATTAATATTACCGATAAAATATTCATATAGATGAAATCACGTAATATTCAATAAGGGAGATAAACGAAAAAGTTTGAAGTTTGAATTAATCTTTACGTGAAATAACGCATTTGTGTGTATGAGTAAGGAAATAAATCCTTGTTACGTAAGTTACATAAGAAGAAAAATCTGTTAGTATATCGTAAAAGACCTGATGTACACATTATGTTTTACATGTCTTAGGTGAAACGGTGATATAACTTATTTGTCATTCAAGATAACAATTTCGCATAAAAGAATCGTTACAGCTATCCAAGTACCATTCGCTTACGGACACGAATCAGGAATAGACAATGGCATTGACAACCCTGATTTTCGCTTGTATACTTGCCGTAAGTAGAAAATTTATTTATTGTGTTTTTTAAATATTAAAACCGGTTTTTCGTTTTAGCTGGGCATTGCTCAGGATGATGCAAAAGCGGTCGCGACCACTGATGCACCTGCACCCGCAGAGGAGGAAGTCGAGATGCCGACGTTACCCTGCGTCACCCCAGGTTTCGTCTGCAGCGACTGCAAGCACCAAGCCGTTTGCATCGGAGACGGCGAAGGCGGCTTCAAGCAGATCCAAAACGCCTGCCCCGAGGGAACCCACTGCGTCGGAAACGTATGCGTCGCTGGGGCCAAATGCAACTACAGGCCCTTCTCTTGCTCGGACGAAGGATTCTTCCCGGATCCTTTCGACTGCACGGTACGTTCAAAAAACAAATCTCCCTAGAAACTCAATCTCAAAGAATTTCTTTCTCGCAGAAATATCACGTCTGCGTTAGGAAGACCGACGGCACCTTCCAGCAGATGCCTTTGGACTGTGACGGCAAAGGTTCTTACGACGCAACTTCAGGTTCCTGCGGGTTCCCGATGAACTCGACAGCCTGCCTCGAAGGCCCGGTGCCGAGGTGCGTCGAACCTCTCCAGGTCGGAGTGCTTAAGGCCGATCCCTCAGTGTACTATCTCTGCACCGAAGACGACGACACCACCGGACCCGAGCTCTTCAAATGCACCGGAGGCAAATTGTTCGATGCTAAGAAACTCTCCTGCGTTGCTGGCAAGAAGTAATACTATTTCTTCATACCTATCTCTCTGGCCTGTAATAATATTCTTTAACCATTTTTGTAGGTCCAAAAAGTAAACTTGGCCGAAATAGGAGGAACTTTAATTTTGTACAATGACTAACACCACTGTAAATTATTATAAATAAAGCAATGCACCTTGAATAAAGTTTGTTTACTGTATGCATTTACCTCTTGCTTAATTAAATATCTGACAACCAAGATTTGCCAATGAAGTTTACCCAAATACAATCATAATTTGTAATATATTTTTCTCAGATTAAAATTGAAATCACAATATTACATTATCTGTACAAAACATACAATATATAAATCCAAACATATCTATTAATAATACGCAAAAATTAAACCGAGCAAAACCAGGCAAAATATCTAATATGAATCTTCATATACCCACCACTTCTTTCTAGTAAAACGATCAATTAAACCATATTTACATACAAAATCATTATTATCAAATAAATAATAAACATATTGTATTGAAATTTCCTTCAAAGTCCATATAGACGTGCTGTTCTCATCCAGGGTCAAAGTAATCAAATTTAAATCACCATCATCATCATGGATCATGGATTATATTGCAAACTGACAACAAACTCCTTCGAAAAAAACTAACCCAATTAGAGTTAATTTAATTTTTAACTCTAAAATTTTGGAAAGATGTTTTGGTTGGAAACGAATTCACCAGGCCTCTAAGCTTAACGACCCTCTAAGTTCAAGTATTTTCTAAGCTCAACTGTCTACTAAGATAGACAGTCCTCTAACCTGTCTTCTAGTCTGTTTTGCTCTAAGCTCAGTTTTTCATTAAAGCCAGTTGACGAGGATTTAATTTTTTATTCAACTCAATTGTTCTAAGTTGGACTGGTCTGTAGATTCAATTGTCCTACAAGCTCAGTTTTCCATTAATGTCAACTGCCCAGCTTTAAGTTTCCATTGTGTAATGGAAAGCTGACGTTAGAGAACACCTGAGCTTGAAGGCAAGTTGAGCTTAGACGCCAGGTAAACTTAAAGAAAGGTTAAACTTAGAGCAGCTGACTTTAATGGAAAACTAAACTTAGAGAACATTTGAGCTTAGAAAACAGTTGAACTTAGGAATGGTTTAGCTTAGAGGCAAGTTGAGCTTAGATAACATTTGAACTTAGAGGCCATTGGAGCTTAGACGCCTGTTTAGAGGCCCGTTGAGCTTAGAGGCAATTAAAGGCCAATTCAGCTTAGATGCGAGCTGAGCTTAGATATAATTTCAACTTAGAGGCTAGTGGAGCTTAGGGGACCGTCGAGTTGAGTGGAAACGTAAACCCAGGGCAGTTGGCTGTAATAGAAAACTGAGCCTAGATACAATTTTCTACACATTCAACAGTCCTGGGTTTAATTTTCTAGCTCTAATCTCAGTTTTTCATTAAAGTTAACTCTTTAGGTTAACTTTACTCTCAAATCAACTGGCTTTCAGCCTAGGCACTTAACTGGACGGATGGGGTTTAGTAGAATCCTAGTAGGCTTTAATGGTAGCCTCCAGTAGAGTGGAACTTCAGGAAGCCCAAAGTAATTGACTTCATTCTAAGATGAAGTATTACTGAAATGAAATAAACTCCTGCTCAAAATTAACGCACCACTTCAATATTTCACCATATGTTTTTCTCAGGTGTTTTTTGAACGTTATTTTTATTTTTAGTATTGTAGGTTATTAATAATAAAACATTACAAATGAAAATGAAAAGCAGAAAAGGACGGTAAACTTTATTAAAAAATATTCCATAAAAAAGACTGAAAAGGTCAAAAATTTTCATTTAAGTTCAAACACAAATTTAATTACTCAGTATCTGGTGTTGCCTCCCCTGGCTTTGATTACTGCATCCAGGCGTCTTCTCATGCTGTTGATGAGGTTTTTTACCCTTTCTTGTGGAATATTCTCCCATTCTTCCAATGCCGCTTGGCGCAGTTGCGAAAGGTTGCTAGGAGGTTGTATTCGGCTCCTAATCCTTTTTTTTAGCTGATCCCAGATATGCTCAATAGGGTTGAGGTCAGGACTACGAGCTGGCCATTCAATCCGCTCAATATTCTGTTCATTTAAAAATTCTTCCACCGATCTCGCACGGTGAGGTCTAGCGTTATCTTGCATGAATAAAAAGCCTTGTCCAATATTCCTAGCGAAAGGCACTACATGAGGTTGGAGGATCTCTTCCACATACCTTGGTGCATTTAGAGACCGTCCTGGAACAACGACTAACTCTGTGCGGGCCTCCATGCTGATACCTCCCCAGAACATGATGGAGCCTCCACCAAAGGCGACGCGAGGAATAATATTGCACTGAGCAAATCTTTCTCCACTTCGTCTCCATGTCCGAGCACGACCATCTGGAGAATTAAGAGCGATTCTAACTTCGTCAGAAAATAAAACTCTCTTCCAGGCATCAAAACTCCAGTTGAGGTGATCCCGGGCAAATCGCAGCCTGGCTACTCGGTGGTCTCTGGTCAGTAGTGGCCCTGAAGCAACCCGTCTACTGCTCAAGCCAAACTCATTCAGCCTTCTTCGAACAGTGGGAGCCGAAATTGAGACATTCCTGGTGCTTTGAAGGAGGCTACTCATTTCCGAACTTGTCACCTGCCTCGTTCTGAGGGCATGTAAGCGCAAAAATCGGTCATCCCTCTCGGTCGTTGCTCTTGGACGTCCTTGTCCAGGCCTCCGTGTGTTGCTGCCAGTTTCATTGAACCGTTGGAGAGTTCTTCCGATGGTGGTATGGTGACATCCAATTATTCTTGCAACTTGTCGCTGGCTGTAGCCCTCCTCAAGAAGAGTCATCGCTCTGACGGCTTCACGCTCACTCAAATGTCTTATGGGCGCCATAAGTTCTAAATTAAAGTTTAAACTTCCAAAAGAAATGGTGTCTGTTAAGCAGATGCAGTGAAACTGAGGAATAAACCAGGAGGAAACTCTTGTGTATCTTACCAAATCCATTTCAAAGCGGATTAACACGATTGTAAACAATTCTTGTTTACTTTTGTGGGATTGTGAAGCATAAAAAAGAGAATAAACATGAAGAGATTTAGCTGGATTTCTCTAAAAAGAATTTCTGTTTAAAAATTAAGGTGGTGCGTTAATTTTGAGCAGGAGTTTATTTGATTTTACTATGTTATATAAAAAGGTAACACCACGCGTAAAATTTATAGTTTAGAAAATGTTAGTATTGAAGCAGTCCTAAAAGGACCAATGAGTTACTTTCCTCTTGGTTGGGCACTACTTTATTCCAAGGAAATAATTTTTTTATTGTTTATTGTAATTCAATATTTTTTCGCTTATATTCTAAGACTGTTACATAGCTAATTATGAAGTCGTCTTGCTAGCTGGCCGATCTATCGTAACGATAGTCTGTTCTCTGTTTTAAGTCAGCAAAGAACCACAAATTGTGCCCAAGGTTCGCGAGATTGTTTTCTACCAGACTCTTCGGTCGATAAAAGACGTGGAAATTGAAACTTACGCTTGATATTCACATATTAAATTTGTACTTCAAAATTGGATTTTGTGTACAAGTGACTACGACAAATTTAAAGGTTAAATTTTTTCTCTACAAACTAGTATATAAGTAAGCTTATTTTCTAAGTAAATTGGTACAATAATTTATTGAAAAAAAGGTACATTCTTAATGTTCTTCACCACCCTCAGCCTATTATTAAAAATAAACAAAACATAAATAATTCATTTCACATTTTTCAATACTGAACAACTATAATTTTAAAAAAATTTAGATCTTTTATAATTAAAAAACTTGTATATCAAATAATTAAGGAAATAATAATATTTCCTTAATTATCTGATATACAAGTTTTTTGGAGAGGTTTCTATCATGAAGCGAATCTCGCCATTGGGATGAACTTGTCAACGAATACTTTTTCTATGCCTTACTTTTTATTTTTATTTTTGTACACTTAACTATTACAGTTGTAGAGATTTGTATGTTAGATAATTAACAACTAATTCATTCAGATTGTAAAGTTCCTCCCATCTATAGAATCACGGGGCGTCGGTGGCCGCAAGGTAACCATCTCTAACCATCCCTTAAAAAAAAAAATAAAATAAAACTATAACTATAATAAACTATAGAATCAACGTGTTGTACTAAATATAAAAATTGGATGAGCCAATTGTTAGTTTCTATTCATGGGATGAATTTCCTAATGCATATTTTTCTGTACTATTATAAAAATTAATATTGGTATTTAATTAGTTCTAATTTTTAAGTTCTTTCTATCGACAGAATCCCGTAGCATGAAGTATGAACCTGCTAACCAAAATGTCCTGTGCTTTACTATAATTAAAAAATAAGTTCTATCATAGATGTAAGGATTTGTATTTTAGATAATTGATGAATAATTCGTTCTCATTGCTCTTTCTCGTCATCAGGTCAGGTCGGACTCATCATTCAACGAATACCTTTCGGTTGTATAGAATAGTACAGTCAATTTGTTAATTTATTGATTTATATAGTAGACAATTATGTATTAATTCGTTATAGTTCGTACTTGTCTACCATCTAGAGAATCTCGTCATCGCGATTAATTTGCATACAAATAGGTACTTTACTATTCTGACCTTTAAAACTGAAAAATAAAAATGTCAATCCTTTTTAAAAAGATAGTTCCTCCTCACAGTAGGTTGTTTTGCAACGACCGGATTTCGAGCCTTTTAGCTCTTCATCAGATTGAAGGACTTTTACAACCACGTTTCTCGACATGCATTGCCAAAGTGAACCCGCTGATACATCCGCAAACGCGACGTTCCAATTAGCAGCTGATTTTTTTAGCGGCGCTCAATTTGAACGTGCGAAACGCGGAAATTATAACACAAATAAATATTATAATAGTAAATATTTAATATTATTAAATTACTATAAAAATAATAACAATTAAAATAATTAGTTTAATTATTTGAATGTTTGGTATTATTTATGTGCATTTCTAAAATGGGAGGTAGAGCAAAATCTGTTATATCATTAATGCATTTATCACCATGTTCAATTTTACATTTTTCAATTTGAAATTTCTCAAACCAATCTTGTTATTTCCCTTTGTTGAAACTATGTAACACTCTTGTATTTAAATTTGAATTATGTTTCGTTTCTTTTAGATTGTCCTTTAATTCCGAAAATTTGCTCGACTGAAAAGAACTAGCTTTTTAAAAAGGATTGAACACCACACTCTTTCCATCATTTATCATTTCTATTAAAAACGTCAATTCGTTAATTTATGGATCAAAAGAAAAATGAAGTAACTATTCGTTCTCATTGGAGAGTTCCGCCCAAAGAGAATCATATCATTGGCATGAATATCCCGACAAACCCTTTTCTAACGCAATAAACAATTACACATAGTCTGGCTAGATATGCAAAGTTCATGAGGCCATTAAAAAAAAAATTATTCGTTCCCATTGAGAAGCTCCAACCATCAAGATCTCGTCATTGGGATGAACTTTTCGACAAATACTTTTCTATGAAGTACAATTATACTTTAAAAAATAAGTCACTTCTTTAATTTATAGTTATGTAATTAATTGGGAAATGAGTTTAATAATAACTATTATAAAATAATAGGTAAATATAAATATTCTATAATTAGATATTCTCTCGATGGGAGAAACTTCAATAATACCATATTTGCTTAATTATGTGACAACGCTTCCTAATTTTATTAAATGGCTTACTTTTAAGTATAGTTAGACAGCATAAAAAATAATCATTGGAAGTTTCAAACCGAATGACGAGATCCTCTTGATGGGCCTTCCCAATACCATATTTGGCAAATTATCTGACATAATATTTTCTAATTTGATTAATAGCCTTGATACTTTTTAATTATAGTAGTACAGTACAGAAAGGTATGCGTTAGGGGATTCATAACATCAACAGAAATTCATCACTGACTCGTTCAAGTGTAGAAAAATGTTCGTCTGTAAAAATGTGTAGAGATTAGTGACCGATAACGGATAATTATTCAAATATCGTGAGGTGCGGTCTGGTGTGATGTAGGTATCAGAAAAACATTTTCTTTATCGTGCCAACGTTTCGATCTTTTATTGAGATCATCTTCAGAGTGAGAGTGCCCTCTCAACACGACATAGCACAATTACACAGAAGACAAACACTTTGAGCCCTGAAGATGATCTCAATAAAAGATCAAAACGTTGGCACGATAAAGAAAATGTTTTTCTGATACCTACATCACACCAGACCGCATCTCACGATATTTGAATAAATGTTCGTCTGTAATTTCAACTCATCCAGACACCTTTACCATCGACGCAATGTAATATTTATATTTTATACACCAAAGAGATTCTCTATAAGGAAGAAGCTTCGCAATAATTGATCAAAAATAACCACCATTCGATTAATTACTTATTAATTATATCTGTATAGCATACAAAAGTATTCGTTTGTGATTTCGTCCTGTCCAGAAACTTTACCATCCACGCAATATCATATTTATAACAAAGGCATACATAAAAACTCAGAGATTTTTTAGATGGAAGACACTTTCCAATAGTTAATCATAAATTATCTGCCAATAAAATATTTAATTTTAATTCATGTATATTTTGAAAGTTAGAAATGTACTCGTTTGGTCATTGATCCTATCTAGAGAACATCGTATTTAATTAATATTTTGTACGATGGTAATATTATCTAGATAGGAACATCCCAATAATTCATCCATATTTATCATGATCTACAATTTTCCAGTATAACAGCATTTTTATTAAATTTCTACGTTCTTGTAGGCTTTATTTTAGGGTAAATTATCGATTCGTGTAATCCATCCTTAGATCATTCCCTATTCCATGCTCGCGAAATTACGGTGGATCTCAATCAACAAAAGCTATGACCTCAGCGAGGGAACTTCAAGTTTGAACAGCTTAGCGACGTTCACATAACATTATTTGTGATGAGATAACAACCCGGTATAAAAAGCTGTACAAAAAACACATCTCTCATTTCCCTGAGCTAATCAAGATGTACAAAACCCTGACATTCGTTGCCCTCTTTGTCCTGGTGAGTAATACGATTATTTTTTATAAAACGTAAGTTTTTGATTGGGATTTGTTCCAGGTGGGCTCAGCCCTGGCCGATAAAGCCGAATGCCTTAAAGGAGGTCCCATGTGCAGCGACTGCGACCACGAAGCGGTCTGCGTCGACTTGGGTTTTGGTATGATGTTCAACCGAGTCGAAAACACATGTGCCGAAGGATCGAAATGCGTCAATGGTTCCTGCCAAGAAGGTGCCAAGTGCAATTACAAGCCATTCACCTGCACGGACGTCGGCAGCTTCCCAGATCCTTACGACTGCAGGGTAAAGAGCTCATAATTACATTAAACCGACGAGCTTGGAAGAATTTTTATTAAATTCTTGTTGACCAAGTTTTAGCAGTAAAACACCAGAATTCATTGCCACAAGTCATCCTAGTTATCAAACTTTTTTGACAGAAAAGTGTATTTTCTGATTTTTTTTAAGGTTTACCACGTGTGCTCAGTGAAAGGCCCTGGCCAATATGTCGACCTGAAGCTTCGCTGCAACAGCGGCAGCTTCGATTCTTCATCTGCCACCTGTGGCTTCCCTTTGACCACAGATGCCTGTCTTAACGAACCTGTGCCCAGGTGTTTGCTTCCTCTTCAAGTAAGTACCGAGTAAAGTCCCGAAATTGTACAAGCCCTTTATTTATTGATATTTATAGCTTGGAGCTTTGCAATCCGACCCGTCTGTCTATTACCTCTGCGTCGATGACGGTATGACCCTCGCTCCAGAGATGTACAAATGCACCGGCGGAAGAGTCTTCGACGAGTCGAAGATGGCTTGCACTACCACCAAAAAGTAAGTTATTTAATTAAACTATCGGTTTATTTAAAAACTGATGTGTTTGACATTTAAAAGTTTTTATCTCAAACTACTAAATTACCAATAATTTTCTCTTTCCGTTTTTTAGATCAAAGAAAGTGAAATAATCTGAGGATCTTCTACACTTGCGACGTTTTATATATTGTTTTTGTGGTTTTATTGAAACTGTATAAATAAATAAAATAAAATAAGAAATGTACTTGCTTAGATTTTTCTTTTTTTTTCTTCTTCACAGTGCTTTAAAGTTGGACCATCATTTAAAACATGTTATGTACAAGTTTTAAACGAATGAATCATTTCATCATTGGACAATGCGTTTTAGAACAAGAGTTGTCAATAATTATTATCGACTGTTCTTGTTTTAACAGTCCACTAAAGATAAATTCAACCGTCTTCTAACCTCTGTTATCCTCTAAGCTCAGTTGTCTATTAGGGTCAACTGTCAGGATTTAATTTTACTCACAGCTCAATTGTCTTCTAACCTATGATGCTCTTTAAGTCTAGTTGTCAATTAGAGCCTGCCTACTGTTATGGATTTAACTTTACTCTCGGTTCAAGTGGCTACAAAGCTCAATTGTCCTACAAGCTCAGCAGTCCTCTACGCTCAACTGTATGTGCTGAATAGTCCTCTATGTCCAGTTGTCCATTAAACTCAACTGATTTAAGTTTAACTTTTCTCTAAGCAAAGTTGGTCTCTAAGCTCAGAGATCCTCAGTTCAGGCTACATACTGCCCTGGGTTTTACTTTACTATCAGCTCAATTGGCTTCTTCCTCAGGTGTGATTTGCGCGAAAGTCCTTCCAAATAGTTATTTGTTCGTAGTCACTATCAAACAGTACTGTCAAAACGGAGACTTTTTTTATCAAATGATGTGAACGAATCGCTGGTTTCTCGAATCCAACACAATTCATTTTCTATCCAGATCGATGAATCAACTGATGTCGCGGGTTGGCTTTTTTATTGACCTTTGTTGTACTCAGGATGTTTTGAGGAGGATTTTCTCTTGTGCAAACCACTACAATGCAACAGTTGCCTAAATCTTCCGTGTGTTGGATGAGTTTGTCACGACTAACGAAATTCCATCGCAAATCTCGGCCATTGAAGTCAAACTTTCCTGCTTCTTCATACAGAAACAAGCTTTCAGTGAGAAACTGGAATTACGGTCTAAGGAATCTCTGTTGACGAACCACATGCCAAATTGGCCAACGTTTTCAGTAATGAGTGGCACTATACACTGTCGTAATTATCGGATATTTTCATGAAAATGAATAGGGTTTCTTTGCACTTGGGACCAACTTTCGATGCTAATGGAAAAGTTCGCGCCATCAAAAGATAAAATCCACTTTTAGGATGAATCTGTTGAGAAGGAAGAGAAATTAATTATTAAATTGCCAGTCTTGGTGGAAGTTGTTTTAGCATAAGTTTACTGTGTCCAAAACCCCTAAAGCTCTATTCACTTTTGTTTTATTTGGATCCATTCTGTGAGTGAGAATTTTTGAGAAGGAAGAGTGTTAATTGTTTTTATTAATAGAAAAACTGGAGATTGCGAATGGCACATTCGGACACCGAAGTTTGGAGATGCCCTTTGAAATGTCGTCTAAGTTTTTATTAGTCGACTGACTTTGGATTAATTTTATTATCAGCTCAATTGGCTTCCGGGCGTAGTTGTCTATTAAAGTCAACTACCTCTTTTCCTCTCGGTCCAACTGGCTGCTAAGCTCAACTGTCAGTTAAGCTCAGTTTACCCATGATTAGCTACCAGCCCTGAATTTTACTAATTTGTTTTTCTATTCAACTGAGGGATTAAGAGACGATTAGGCCTCCAGGATGGCTCGTTTAATATTCTGGGTGGGATTTAGCTGAGAGGACCTAAGTGTAAGGGTGAGAAGTGACGTAAGGATAGAGTGGAACTTCAGGATCAAATCTTGAATGAAAGGAGTATTGAGGTCATTGTCAATGGTAATGTTAGAGAAGTAGAGTTTGGACAATTCTCCTGAGGATTGTTGATAGGAATGCTTGGATGGGATGGATGTTGGATGGTTTCGAGATACCCCACATTTCTGCTCCGCATGCATAGGTTGAATTTTTGATCTTTTCGAATTTTGTTAGTGATGTTTGATTTTGGTCTTAGCAGTCATTTTAGTTGTCCAAGCAATTCAATTTTTGTCGCTCCGGCCTAGTGTGGGGGGGGGTTCACTTCGGTTTGCTGTCTAGTTATAGTCCTAGTATTTCACTCGTGTTAATGTCTGGAATTCCTTGTGTTGACGTATAGTATTTTTTGGAGGGTTTGAGGGAATGTCTTGCTTGAGGATTTATAAAAACGAAATTTGACATCTATTTTTGAGGTGGTGACATACTTACGTCCTAAAGTTTTGCTGTATGTACTGTACATAAGGTGCGTGATGTATATCAGGAGTGAAGGTTGTTCAAGGTGAGGTCGCACTGACCCAAGGTCCATTAGGATAGGGGAACGGACTAAATGATATTTTAAAGGTTTTTGGTATTATTTTCTTCGTATGCCTAAGATTTTTTTCTTATTCCAAAGTTGACGTCCTTCGTTCGACCGTCGAATTGAGGTTACCAGTGGTAGCTTGGCAACAATCGATTGTCTTTGTCGTCTGTTGTCGATAATCGACAAACTGTCAGCACGTTCAGCAGAATTGATAAAAGAAATTGGAAAGTCTTGACAGAACCGGCTTCCCCCACTTGTTAAACCAGTCAGCTCCCTAATTGTTGTTTTTCAAAGGCGATTTTCTATTTTCAAACTCAGGCATTTCCAGTAATCCTTGAGACAGACAAACAACAAGTGCAACCTTAACAATCAAGGTAACATGATTCATGTGTTCACATCTCTAATGTGGAATTTACTTCTGCCAAAATGTACCTTGACCGCTTGTTTGAGGTTCGTCATTACGCCCTGAGTAATGATAACATCCTGACAGCACTTGATATCTCAATATATCATAGATATAGATAGGATTTTTTTTTACTTCCTTCTTTATGATATTTCATTTCAGTTTAGTTTTCAGGCAGTGCTCACAGACCAGTGGTTGCAACCAGACGAACATGGCTATGAAGTCGCTAAAGGCCAGGTATATCTACGACTCCAGGGGGAATCCAACTGTAGAGGTATATTCCATTAAACGCCCACTTAAAAAGATTTTTTCATTAATATTTCATTGCTTCAATTACAATAATTTTGTTACTTATTCAGCTGCAAACATTCACGACATCGATAAATTAATTTAAAAAAATATATATTTTCTGTGTGATATATGTATGACTATGCCCAATAGGCGAACAGAATATGGAAAAAAAAATCGCTGAAATTATAAAGTCCAATCAGTTCAACTCACTGATTTTCTCAGCCGCTCTTCACCTTCATTGGTTGGAGAATGGAAAAAACCTGAAATATGTCTGGCCGTGATACTGATTATGGTATACCAAAATAATTGGAAATGGCCCTAACTTTTAATAAAGTCCAGTCAGTCCAACCATCAGATTTTATCAACCCCTTTTTATCTTCAGTTATTCGTCTTGTGTTTAATGTCACCATTTGTGTCTTTAATATCTTTAAACCAACCAAAAGATGGGAAAAATTTTAAATGTGGGTGGTTATTTTTGTGTTATAGTGTCTTTTTAGGTATACATTTTTAAACCGATGATTGAAGATGGAAAACCCACAAATTCAGATCAAACAAATCAGAAAGGTGAATCAGGGTTATCAGAAATTTTCCTAACTATAAATAAATTCTAATCATCCACCTTTCAAAGTTTATCAACCCTTGTCCAAATTCAGGACCATTCTGTCTTTTTTTCATAAGATATCAACACCTTTAAACCCACCACTGACCATTTTAAAAAACATACAGTTGACAGACTGAAAAAAATGAAAATATGCTAATCACGAATATCAGAAATGGCCTTACTAATAACTAATATGTAAATTCCAATCAAGCCACCCCCTCAAAGTTTATCAACCTTTATCCAAATTTATTAGATGACTAGAGTTTATTTTGTCAATTGCATCTTTTTTTTTTAAATAATGTATCGATACCTTTAAACCCGCCACGAAAGATGAAAAAAAACCATGAGGATGTCTAACATGAGAGTGAGAATAGGTAGAGGATAATCAGGGTCAGAAATTTCCTAACTACCGTGAAAGTGAAAAAATGTGCATTTGACAGACAACACATGAGAAAAGACAAATAAGAATGATGAGAATAATACTAACTAGAAATAATCTGTGTGTTTTATTTTGCCAATTCCTAAGAAATATTTTTTTTAAACTTTGCTGTCCACTGAAACCACTACTTGTACCAATGAGTTTAAGAATTTTGTTTTGTGGTACAACACAGAAGCTCAAACCCAGCTAACAGGATGTTTTAACTTCTTGGCAGATTTGGATTGTAGTCTGGATTCTAAGTAATATCATGCAGAATATGCTTATGATTTTCCTCAATTCAGGCCTTCATTATAAGCGATATTGTTTTTAACTTCTTGTTTGATTATTTTATGGATCATGAGATGTACTTTTTATACGACAATTTGTTTAGTTTCAATTGCAATCTACTCTTCGGTGTGCTCTGGGTGTGTGTGGCCTTATACTTATTAGCTAGTTCATTTCCTTCAAAAGTGGTCACATCATCCTGTAAGTGTATGAACGACCTATTGAAGCGTTCCAGTGTACTATGAATTCCGTGGTCTTTTATTTATTTTTAATTCAGTTATAAATTCTGAAATCTATGCTTTCAATATTCAAAAATGTACAAATGGAAAGTTTTAAAAGTTGTTATCAACAATCGACTATCTTCTTGTATTAAATAATAACGATCGGTTGACAGGAATAACATATTGTATAACTAAGAGATAAAAGATACTATTTTTTATTTTATTTTCTACCTTTAGAGTTTTAAATATCTTTTTATCTCTGATGATCCCTTATCAGTTGTTTAAAAAGTTATTAAAAAAAGTTCAAGATTAACATTCAGCAAGCTCTTATGTTTTAATTGGATTTAATTTATAACTAGTTTTATAGCTTAAGTTTATAACCAGTTAAGTTTTGTAACTTAAAGCCCAGAAGAATGGGCAAATTTGTGAAAGCCATGTGAAATTAAAAAAAAAAAAAAGACTACTCATACAAAGAAAAACCCATATTATAATTTTCATATATTAAACTCAGTAACACTACAGAACTTTAGGATAGATTCTAGAGTTTTTATTCCTTGCTTAGATGGGGATGAGTTGTTAATGTGCCTGATTCTTGTATTATCCGTGTTAGCAATACTATATTCTAATCCCAGTATTTTCCTTAGAATTTTATACAAAAATTATTGGAATAAATTTTACAAAGTGATGTGATGTCACTTTTTTGTTATGTCAGACATGAATTACTTTATAGAACATACAAAATAAAACTAGCCTACATTCAGTCTCATATCAGTGGTTTACTCTTTCCTTTCAAATTTCTTCAGCTACCTTGTCACTTGGTGTGAACATTGGGCTTAGTTTATCAAGTTGACTTTTATATAGATCTATTGTTTCTTTGTTGGTAGAAAATCAAAATCATTAAATACACCTTTGACAGTAATGACTTCCAGTTTTAGGCTTACTTTACGTTGAAAACTTTCAGGTTGATCTTGTGACTGAACACGGCCTTTTTCGTGCTGCTGTTCCTTCAGGTGCTAGCACCGGCGTCCACGAAGCCCTAGAACTTAGGGACAAGCTCAAGGACCAATGGCTTGGAAAAGGTGTAACAAAGGCTGTCGATAATGTCAACAAGGTCATCGCACCTGCCTTGCTGGCGAAGGTAAAATGATTTTTTTATATTGACTTTGAACTTTAAACTTTTTCATGCTTGAATAGTTTGTTTAACCTGCCAGGGATTCGATGTGACTGAGCAGAATGCCATCGACCAATTCATGATCGACCTGGATGGCAGTGAGAACAAGAAGAACCTTGGCGCTAACGCAATTTTAGGCGTTTCGCTTGCAGTTTGCAAAGCAGGTGCTGCCAAAAAGGGAGTACCTTTGTATAAGTAAGTATCAAAAATATTAAAACATTTAAAAAAATAAATAAATACTTTATATTTTTTCTAAGGCATATTGCGGACTTAGCCGGGAACAAAAATTTGGTTTTGCCAGTCCCAGCATTCAATGTGATCAACGGTGGGGATCATGCTGGAAATCAACTTGCCATGCAGGAATTTATGATATTGCCGACAGGTCAGTTTGACGTTTTAATATTGTAAATGTTTATGGCAATTTTTTTCTATGTTTAGGTGCAAAATCTTTCAGTGAAGCAATGAGAATGGGCTGTGAAGTCTACCACCATTTGAAAGCAGTAATTAAGGCAAAATTTGGCCTTGATGCCACTGCAGTAGGCGATGAAGGAGGATTCGCCCCGAATATCCTTGACAACAAAGAAGGGCTCGTTTTAATTTCGACTGCAATTGAAAAAGCCGGTTATACAGGAAAAATAAGCATTGGAATGGACTGCGCTGCTTCTGAATTTTACAAGTAGGTAAAATTAAGAGTATACTGAAAATTTTATTTATTTAATAATATTTAATAATGAAACAGGGATGGCAAATATGATCTGGCTTTTAAAAATCCCAAAGCCGATCCGAAATCATACCTCTCGCCTAAACAGCTTACTGATCTATACAAGTGTTTCATCGATGAATACCCTATCGTGTCGATTGAGGATCCATTCGACCAAGACCACTGGGACGCTTGGTCTGGACTGACCAACTCCACTTCAATTCAGATCGTCGGGGATGATCTGACTGTCACCAATCCTAAGAGGATTAGTATGGCCGTGGAAAAGAAGGCTTGCAACTGCCTCCTTCTCAAAGTGAACCAGATCGGCACGGTTTCCGAATCGATCGAGGCTCACTTGCTCGCGAAGAAAAACGGCTGGGGGACAATGGTCTCCCACAGGTCTGGCGAAACGGAGGATACATTTATTGCCGATTTAGTCGTCGGCCTCAGCACTGGACAGGTTTTTAATTATAATAAGACGTAACCATTTAAATTAATATTTCATACATTCTGAATATTTTTTTAGATCAAAACTGGAGCACCATGCAGATCAGAACGCTGCGCCAAATACAACCAGATTTTGAGAATTGAGGAGGAATTGGGGGCCAGTGCTAAATATGCTGGAGAAAACTTTAGAAACCCATCTTGCTGAATTATAATACAACATTCATAGAAATCAAGTTGTATATTTTAATACTTTGTCATACCTACACAAGAATTAAAGACTTTTATTCTCTCCAGCGCTTTATTATTTTCTTTTTGATAAATTATCCTTATATAAAAGGACATGATGGCAGGAATGTTTAGGAAAGTTAACTTGGTGACTTATTACCTTTAAGGATCTCAGGTATGAATCTTAGTGGACCTGAATTTAAACTTGAAGTTTCTTAAGCACAGCCACCTTGGCAGTTGATATATATAGGAATTGAACCCATAACCGCAGGTTCTTCTAGCCGAGAGTCTGTTACCTTAACCACTCACCCTGTGGTCCCCCAGGTCAATGTTTAGAACTGATCTAAAAAACCAACAGCATTGATGACCCTGTAAATCTGAAGCGTCATAAATATGCATAGAAGTGCAGATTCTGAAAAGATGAGGCTCTCAATACATTAATTATCGGACTGAAGGTAAGTAATCCAAATGTGAAACATACAACAAAAAAGGTAAGAAAAAATAAGTAAGCTTAGTAGAGTTGGCGTAGAAGACAGTTAAGAAGAGTATTTAGTTGATTTTAGCCATGTAAGCCAAAGAAATTAACTTCAATCAAAAATTAATTCACTATTTTTGTGGTCCACTCAACCAATTAATATATGTCAATTAATTACGTATTTTAGCTGAGATAAAAAAAAGTTAATGGCACGAGAGGGATTCGAACCCACGACCTTTGGCTAGATACGCCGCTGCTCTACCACCTGAGCTATCGTGACCTTGAAACTTGTAAGGTGAGGTTGAGATGGTTGATGTTCAAATGGATCGAGGTCACGGTAGATCAGGTGGTAGAGCAGCGGCGTATCTAGCTGAAGGTCATGGGTTCGAATCCCTCTCGTGCCATTAAATTTTTTACATCTCAACTAAAATCCGTAATTAATTTTCATTTAATCAAAAAGTTAAGCCTTGAGACAAAGTAGAGCTTAGAAGATAAGCTTTTCAGGTGTGTACAGAAAATAGTTAAGTTGAGAGGAAGATAAGCTTTTATCATATGACCTAAAGGTAGCCCCAGGATGCTCGTCTTGGCATTTGCCAGATAGCATGCAACAACCATGCACCAAATATTATTGCTTGGCGAATAGCCGAGCACCCGTCCCCACTAGTCGAAATTCTGCAAACCATCCACCAATTTGAAACTTAAAAATGGTAAATATTTACAAACCACCGGAATGTCAGACAGAAGCTTTACCAACAAAAAGAGATTGATTATTTAGTTATTTACAAAATTTAATTGTAAACAAAAATTAGAGATTTCATCTGTGATTTATTTTCCTATAATCCTTTAAAACGGACGAAATATTGTTGTAACATAATCAATGAAAGATTGTCTAAGAGATAATTTAAAATATTGAGGCTGACCACATTTTTTCCTATCAGTGCGTTTTAGTTTTTATTACTAGTATTATTTTTTCTTTAACGTGGGTTCAAAGATAGAAAAGTTTTATTGTGTTAAGTAAACAAAATAAAAGTTTTGTCATTTCATTCGTCAAGAATCAAGCTAATTAATTCATTATTATCCAATCAATACATGAAAAAAAAAAACTGCTCAAAGTCATAAAAGGCATTAACAGTGAGGAATTTTGTTATTTTAAGTTTAAAATTTTTTCAGGCAACAATTTGTCATCATCCAGTAGATTATTAAACCTTGGATAGCCCAATATTTACAAGATGTTTCACATCTTTTACAGTTGAGCCACTCAGTAATTATTCTACAGTTTCGAGTATACTGATTATGCAAAGAATTAAATTTTTTAAAGTCTCACTTTGTTCGTAACAATGCATTATACCATTAAAAGAAATATAAACTGGGCAAAATCAAAATTTTTAAGTTAGTAAATATTTCTCTGCAGTGTTACTTATACTTTAAATTCCCTAAAATTTTCATAGTTTTTTGAAGATCAGTTTGGCATGATTAGAGTGACCCCAAATCAATAAGGCCTAAATAACGATTGGAAACAAAAAAAAAAAAATAAAATAAATAAATAAATAAAAATAAACATTAATCAAAACTCTTTGACATTATGTTTGCGACTTCTCGGTTCGCAACTGTAGAGGTCATATCACCCATCGGAGTGCCAGTGATTTTGAAAAAAAAATTGTAACGTTTAAAATTTTTACCTTTCAGTGGTGAGTGCTGTGTTGATGTTGCGACCGCCAATGCACCTGTTTGTTATGCTATTATGAGATGGGGAGTGTCTGAGTGGCTCGAAGTCATGGTAGTTTGAGTGGTATTGGCATATTGGCCTGAAGGTTCAAATCCTGTTCATGGCATTAGCATTTCCATTTCAACGAAGACCTTACATAAAAAGAATAATTAATTGAAAGAAGAAATTTGGTCAATCAGATCTTTATATATAATGATTATTATTGTTTTATTGTTTATAAATTGTAAATTGTACCTTTAAAATAAATAAATAAAATGTGATGTTCGTACGCTTAGTATGAAAATTGACAACATGCCGCCCATCTCGGGGCTGGTGTAAAATTTGTGTAGTGATTCGATTGAATCTGTCTGGTTGTAACTAGTTTTAAATTGTTGCGAAAATTTGAAATAAAATTTTGAAAAGGACATGAGAAAGCGGAATATTGTCACGTGGGGACATCTTCCAGGGATGTCGGTTTATTTTTCGTAGCGACGGCAGCCCGCTCTGCACGGGCACCGGGCAGACTCGGCCACAGTCGACCAGTCGAAATCCTAACCCAAAGGCCAGCGTCGCAAGGCGAAAAAACGCACAATTTCCCAGGATCGCGGAGTGTTTTTCCAATTTTCCAGGATCGGAGGGGCCCCGAGTGGAAACCGGCCGGATTTCCCCCGTTGGCGAAAAGCGCACCCGGACCGCGGACAAAGATCGAGACCGTTGTTTCCCCAGGTGAAAAAAATGGCTGGAAAGCCATAGTTTTTTCCCCCCTTGACTCTGCTTGCGTTTTCCCGACCCGATTTGACCGTATGAGTTAGCCCCGGTTTCCCTCGAATTTCCCCCCCTTGGTTTTTTAATTTATTTCCTTTCCGCCCCTCGTCTCACGGTTTTCCTCCCCCGGCCGGGGAGTGGGAAAATCCTCGGGTCGAAGGAAACAAGGACACTTTCCATCTGAACTGGAGGTGAGTTGTGCACGGTTGTTAATTTCCTTTCTTATTCACCGTGGCCACTTTAAACTCTCGAAATGAAAAGTTTTAAGGAAAGAGCGAGACTTCAAAGCCCTCTAAAATGTGCCGTTCAAAAACGATTGTTTGTGTTTGTCCTCTTGTAGGACGCCCCTCCCGAACAGACCCCGTTCATACTCGACATTAACACAAACATTCGACAAACTCTTACAAAAACAAAACACAAACGATTACACAAAGTTTATATTTTCATTTTTTTAAACAAATTCTGCCTCTTCATTTTCATTTTACCATAAAATCAATTTAAATCTGCATGGCGTGTCAAACATACTCTTTTATTATTGTCTTTTGGCACTTTCAGCTTGAACGGCCTTATTTGTACATAACTGACACAAAAAGATCAAAATATAATTCAATTATGGTGATATTTTTAATATTGAGATCACCAAAACATTTTGTTTTCATAGAATTTGACTAAATAAGGAAACCATTCATAATTTACCATGGCATCTGCCATTTAAAACCTCAAAATAAAAACACTACAAATTGTAATTTGTACATATTACTCGCAGAAATGCTATCCTTGTTCGTGTTATATCTCATTTTGTTTATAAACTGGACAATAATAATGTCAATGAAGGGAAAGATCATGACAAACGAAAGTTTACTCCATGATTTCTATGTTGAGGAAAACATATTTAACAATCTAGGTCACTGGTTTCTTTTACTCATAACTGATTTATATGAGAGTTGATGCTGGGTGTTGGTCTGTGAGTAAGTGAAGAACACATGCTGAACTGTCATATTGGATCGATTTTCACTTTCTGGTTTGTTGAACTGTTCATTGAGGTACAGTTCCTCATTAAAGCGCAGTGCTGAAACGAGTTGGAGCAATAAGTCAAGGCGGTCCCCAAAGCTGGTTCAGCATGATTCGTACTTGCTGAAATCTGTGCATAAAAGGACAAACTTACATGAATGTACAGTGTTGAGCCTGTCCCTTCTCTCAGTTCAGTTCACAATAAATTACCAGCCGGTCTTGATAATCACCCACCATGGATGTTGGCAGTCCAGTGGGTATAAATAGCTAGGTCAGTTCAGCCCCCAAAGCAATCAGTTCCTAAATCAAAATTTACTCATATCTCACTCACCTTATTATTTACACACTATTCACTCAGTTACTTTCCTATTACTGCAAAGAAATGCAGTTTTTATTCGCTTTATATCTCAGTTTGTTTAAAAAATGGACTAAGCTAATGCCTATGTAGGAAAAGATTATGACAATCGAAAGTATACACAATTTTTTTTTTTATTCTGCAGTAAGTTTAGATAAACATATTTTAAAATCAAATTTAACAATCTCAGTCACCAGTTGCTGTTGCTGATTACTCATTTATATGAAAGTTTTGGAAAAATGCTGGATTTTGGGCTGCAAGTTGGTGAACACATGCTGATCCTGCAGTCACTTGTGCATTTGTTGAATTACTTAAAAATATTTCTTCACACCATCTTCAGCTAGGAACTGTCCATTGATGTGTAGTTCAGCCGACCAACTAGTAATGGTGGACCAACAAGTGACCCGTATTCATCAGGATTTATTCATGTTCAAATCTGCTTACATTTGTACATACATGTTTGTGAGTAGAGTTCAACCTATCTCTTCACTCAACAGTTCAATGGGAATCCAAGCTTTTGGGTAATTTACAATAGATTACCCCCCTCCCCCCAGGTTTTGAAATTGTCCACTGTGGATGTTGGCAGTCCAGGGGCTATAAACAGCTAGGTCATTACCCAAACTCAATCAGGTACTAAATCAAAATGTACTGCTATTCTCATTTACTCTTATTCATTCAGTAATCACCTGCAGTTACTATTATTTTAACAAAAATAAATTACATATTAGTACAAAGAAATGCAATTCTTATTTGCTTTATATGCCTTTTTTTTTATGAAGTGGTCTATGTTACTGGTAACGAAGGAAAAGATATATGGTGAATGAAAAGTATACTCCACTTCTTAAATTTTCTAATATGTTTAGATAAACAGATTCAAATATCAGATTTAACAATTTCAGTCACTGCAGTTTCTATCATTGATATATAAAAGCTCAAACCCGTGTGTACATAGTTGAGCGTATCACTTCTTGCAATCTCAGTTTTTGTAATTTACAATGGCCGGCACATTTACAACATCGGGTGTTGGTGTCTGGGGTCAAACCTAAATCTTATTCGTCCAGCTGCCGAGGTTGGCCTCCAGGAGCTTTCAACAGCTAGGTCATAAATCAACTTAAAATAATTCTATTTTTCGTGCAATAAATGTTGTATGAAACTTTTTTTTAATGTTTATTATGCGATTATTCAATTACACATTCAATACAGCATTGTGTGCCTGTGGCGTGCTTATAGGTACATTACCCAACCAATTGTTCACACAAAAAAAGATTTATTTGGTTATTTACTTATTAGGTTCTTCAAGGAGAGCACAAACTGTGAGGTTTTTTAAATTTTTTATTTATTTATTTTATTTTTTAAAAGGAAATTACATAGACAAATTTTAAAAAATTAGTTACATTTTGCAAAATCCTGCTTGGTGTTAATATGTTTTGTATCACATTAAAATTTGTACTTAATAAAGTTGGTAGAAAAAAACCAGTAATGCTTATACATTTTTATCTTTATTTGAGAAAATCTTTATTATAGAGAAGATAGTCTGGCAGTATCTTATGCAGAAAAAATGGGTACCTTATTTATGTAGTTTTATGACGAATTTCTTTTTATATTTTTATTTCCATGATATAATTGATTTTATTTTATTTTCAACAATTATGGAAGATTGATGAAGATTTATTCAAACATGGAAGAAACGACAATGGTTCAAATTTATTATAATATAATTTTGTATTTTTTCAAATTGAGTAATTAAGAAGAAAAAGCAAAATATAAAACATTCATTGAGTAGTTTATGGTGACAATTTTTAGGCCTCAATTAAAAAATGCTAAAATAACTTTTTTCAAATATATTTGACGATTTAATGAAACAGTGTATTTACCATTTATGCTAGCTTGAATTAAAAACATTAAATGGATCTCTTTATAAAACGAAACTCGCAGACTAGAGAAAAAAAGTTTTCCAAAAACAAAAAATGTCCAATTACATCAGCCCATAATAAAAATTACCCAGTAAAACTTTTTTTTTTCCAAAATGCGAAATATGCATCAAGTAAGTTTCATCATTTGGCTTGTCTTTTATTGTAACTTGCCAATCAACCATTCTATCACTACAGACGACCGAATCAGTAGGAATTTCTGCATATCTAGGTATTATCTCATTTATAATTGTGTTTCCGAATGAACGTTGATTGAACGGTCTGGTTTTAGTCATCAGTTGTCAATACTAGACCAAATATTTAGACTGTATCTGCTAAATGCTTTGAAGTATTTCAAGCCCGTCATGCAATTCACACCCTTCAAAATTTTACAATCCATTTTAGGCTAAATTTCAAATTTTATTTGTTGTTTCAATTTTCTTCATCATTTTTAAGGGTTATCTTAAAGGTTTAGAATACTTAAATGCACACTTTATTGATAGTATGACCTTCAAGTTTTTTAACATAATCCTTTTAGCGCTTGTCCAACCTGCTTAGAATATAAATACATCATGTAAAATGACATGTGATGAAATGCCAAAAATCACATTGTGTACATTATAATGGTTTCAGGTGGTTTAAATGCTATTACGATGCCTCATGACATCGTATATCCACAAGGGTGCCGCCCAGTTTCTGAGGACCTCGGTGCCGACGAGCTTATACGGCGGCTTAAGGTATATTGTTAAGATTTTTATTGATTTAATTTTTTTAAAATATATTTTTGTTATTTTAGACGTTGGCACACACCTTGCAGGCAATGGGGCAGGATGAGGGCATGTACCAGCAGTACATCCCCCTTGCCCTGCATCTTGTTGATGATTATTTCCTCTCCCATGAAAGTCGAGACGTGCAGCTTCTCATCGCATGCTGCATAGCGGACGTATTACGGGTCTACGCACCTCAGGCGCCATATAAGGAGCAGGAGAAAGTCAAAGTAAAACGCTTTTATGCCACCAAATGCCAAATGTCTAATTTTTAAACATTTTTGCCTTCCAGACAATTTTTTTGTTTTTGATCAAGCAGCTTTCAGGGCTGAAAGATCCGCGGGATCCCGCATTCAAGCGCTACTTCTACCTACTTGAGAATCTTGCATATGTCAAGTCTTTCAATATGTGCTTCGAGCTGGAAGATTGTCAGGAGATTTTCTGCAATCTGTTCAGCCTTATGTTTAAGATAGTAAAGTATGTTTTATGTTATATTTTATTTTCTTATTATAAATAATATTTTTTTTTATTATGTAAAGTGATGAACACTCGGGGAAAGTGAAAAGCTTTATGCTCGATGTCCTCTGCCCTCTGATCACTGAATCAGATATCGTATCAAGTGAACTGCTTGACATCATACTCATCAATATCGTTGAACCACAAAAGAGCCAAAGGAAAAACGCATACCTACTCGCGAAAGAGCTGGTCGTAAAAACCTGCGACACTCTCGAGCCTTATATTCAAATGGTAAAAAAATTAAATTGACCCGGCTCGTATTTTTAATTCTAATTTTATTTTATTTTTAGTTTTTCAACAATGTCCTGATAATTGGAAAGGTCGAAAAGGGGCTGCGCATATCGTCAAAGATTTACGATTTGATTTACGAGCTGAATAAAATATGTCCGGCTGTACTCCTGGCTGTTTTGCCTCAACTCGAGGTGAAGCTGAAGTCGTCTGATGAGGAACAACGGCTCGGTGCGGTGAGCCTCCTCGCGCGCATGTTCTCAGAGAAGGACTCGACCCTGGCCAAGACGCACCAGCAGCTTTGGACGGCATTCCTTGGCCGTTTCAACGACATAAACGTTTTCATCCGTATCAAGTGTGTACAGTATTCCATGCATTTTCTCCTAAATCACCCTGAACTGAGACGGGACATAACAGAGACCCTTAAATTGAGACAGCACGACTCTGAGGAGAATGTGCGATACGAGGTATGATGTATAATTATTTTTTACATTTTAACTATGTTTATTGCTACAACTTTTCTTTAAGGTGGTAATGGCTATCGTCTCAACGGCAAAAAGAGATTTTGAAGTTGTCTCGGAAAGTGAAGATCTTTTAGAATTTGTCAAAGAAAGGATGCTCGATAAAAAAGTAACCTTTATTTTACTTTTTTATTATAATAAATCAATATAATTTTCATTATTATTTTTATTTATTTTGTTGTCAGTTCAAAATTAGAAAAGAGGCGATGACAGGGCTAGCGATGATATACAGGAAACATCTGAGCGATTCAGATGTCCCCCAGGCAACAAAGAAAGCGGTGACCTGGATTAAAGATAAAATTTTACACGGTTACTACATGACTAGCATGGAAGACCGCCTTCTTGTTGAAAGACTGCTTAACACTTCGCTAGTCCCGTTTCAGCTTTATCCAGAAGAAAGGATGAAAAAATTGTATTACCTGCTCGGCACGATTGACGATCACGCTACCAAAGCCTTCCTTGAAATACACAAACATCAACTTGTGTACGTATAATTTTTAAAAAATATAAAATTTGTCTTATTTTGATTGGTTGTTTCGGTTTTTAGGGCTAGACGTAGTGTGGCCGAATGGCTCGAAATGCACCGTAAACCTCCGTCAGAAGAGCGAGACAAGGAGATGGCGACGAAAGTGCAACAGCTCTCCAAGTTCTTCCCCGACACGGTGAAAGCGGCAGAGTTCCTCAATAAGTTTTCACAGAACATGCTCAAAGACAGTACGCTCCTCCTCGGCATGGAGACGGTAGTCAAGCCTGACATCTCTTGCAAAGAGTGTGCAGAGACGACAAGCCTTTTGCTAAAAAAGCTCGGCCAGCCTGTCATGTCCAACCTGTACTATAATACGATAAAAATCCTTCTCGAAAGGGTTTCTTCAGTAATGGTCGATCATCAAGCAATTAAAGTATGGTTCTTTTTAATTATAATAATTTTATTAAGGATTGATTTTCAAAAGAAATTTTTTGTAGATACTCATTGGATATGTAGAAGATTGTTTGCGTGGTGGCAATCTGACGGAAGAAATCGGCCTCCATCCTGATACGGCTGGTCAGAGGGGTCTCAAAATCCTCGTGATGATGGCGTACGTTTTCCCGACTCATTTTCTGTACCCAGACATCATTGCTCATCTCATCTCTCTCCTCCAAATGGAGGTGGACAACGTCGGGCCGCTAGTCATGGAAGTACTGACCTTTCTTGGAAAGTTCCGCCCACTTTGTGAGTGTTTAATTAAAATTTGTGCTTTTGAATTGTTAATTGTATTTTTATCGGTCGTTCACAGCTGAACAGTTTCCTGACGAGATGAATCAATTGCTTCCTATTTGCGAAGAGTTCGCAGTCAACGGAACGCCAAAGCAGGCCAAACAGGCGATCCGTTGCCTGTACGTCAATCTCGGTGAGCACAACTCGCTCTTCAACGACATACTAACCGTAAGTTTTAAAAAAAACTTAAATTTATAAAAATTATATTTAATTTTTTAAATTTTAAATATTTAGAAAGTTAAGGCAAACCTGGTGCCAGAGTCAGGCAACTACCTCACTGCCATTGTGGCGCTAGGCCACATAGCACAGAACTTACCTGACAAATTTCCAGTTCACATCAAAGTCGTAATTTCACGGAAAGTAAGTTGCAAAAATTTTTACTTTTTATTCATAATTATAATCATACACTTCATGAAAATAATGTCTGTTTGGTAACTTTTTTTTTTTTTTTTTTTTTTTCAATTAGAAAGTTGTGTAAACTTAAACCGTGTAAAAAAATATAAATAATGTAACTTTATTTGCCTGGAATATTATGAACTTGTGACAGCAGTTTTAAGTTTTAACTTGATTTAGTTTTATTAAGTTTTAACTGATTTTTGGTCTATTTAGTGGAAACTTATTGAAGGTGGTATAAATCAACTGAATAATTAACGGGTAATAAAAAAGAAAAGTAAAATTGAGGTAGAAATTGCTTTACAAAAAAGTTGAGCACAAAATTTTCATTATTTTGAAATAAAATATTTTGTATAAATTATGTCTGTATTGATGTTAAATTGTTTTGATTATTATTTTTATTTTTTATTTTTGCAGATTGTGAAAGAACTGCTGGTGAAAAGTTCTGAAACAGAGACCACGGTACCGCTTGATGCGTGTTGGTGTGAAGAGGACCAACTACCTTTTGAGAGCAAATGCAAAGTCGAAGCACTCAAGGCGATGGCGAGGTGGCTCCTCGGCCTCAAGACGGACACTCTCTCGGCGCAGAAGACTTTCCGAATGCTCACAGCTTTCATCGCGAACAAAGGTGACCTTCTGCAATGCGGTAAACTGAGTAAAGCCGAGATGGCCTGGCTCCGTCTCACAGCCGGCTGTGCGATGCTTAAAATCTGCGAGCAGAAGGGCGTCGGCGATCAGTACTTCGCCGATCAGTTTTACACGCTATCCACATTAGCAAATGTAATTTCTTCTTTTACAAAAAGAAAATTTTTGGAATTTTTAATTAATTTATTATTTTTTTCAGGACGAGGTTCCGCAAGTTCGGGAGAAATTCCTTTTCAAACTGCACAAAGGCTTGGCAAGGGGGTTGCCGAGCAAATGCCTGCCACTCGATTTCATGGGCTTCTATTCGCTGTACGGTATGGAGAAAGACAAGAAGCTCAAGGCGAAATCGAAACAGTTCATGGTGGCAGACATCGCCAAAAGGCGAGAATACGCCAAGGGTATCACAATGGGCTGTATAGGTAAATAGACAAAAATTAATAACTTTTATCTATTATTTTACATAAATTTCAATACAAAGGAAATTTATGAAGATTATATCTTAATTGTATATTATTTAATTTGACCCATTTAGTCGTCAATATTTCACTTTGCATTTAGATGACTAGTGAAGAAAAAAAAGCTTCCTGTTTTCTTATCTTTTAAATCAACTAGTGCTTACTTTAGAGAAAATATGCCATGGTAAGCATGAAAAAACAACAATAAAAATAGGAGGCAAAGTCTTTAATAATTGTAGATGTAATATTAGAATTTTCCTTTCGAATTAAAAAAGTCAGGTTTTTGTTTGACAATAACAAAGCAAACACTAATCAAAACTGATTATATAGGGCTTCTGAAGTAAATTACCCCACTAAATTTTGACCCAAATTAGGTAGGAATAATAACAAAAATTTGATGTTTTTGTTGTATTCATCTAAAATTTACTTTCAAGCACACTTTAGATAAAAAATAAAGAAAATCAGTTCAATTTGTGAAACGAGGTACATGATATGCATTACTAGGAGCAAAACTATGTAATTAATTGTTAGTTAAATTTTAATCTATCACTAAATGATATTCCGGTCTTTTGGTGAATTTTCTATCCAAGCCATCATAATTAAACCATTTTTATTAAAACTTATGGAATTGGGATTTCATTTAATTTAGTTTACATGTTGTAATTAATGAAATGATAAAAATATATTTTGTTTCAAGTAAACTAGATAGATTGAAGGCTAGAAGAACAATAAATGACAACTTATCTAAATCCTTGATCATCATGATCAGCCCTATATTGGTTTTGTCTCTAGTTCTGTCTTAATAAAGTACAAACGATGTTGAAACCCACCTGACAGACAGGTGCTGATGACAGTAGGTAGATTTCTGTTCGTAATATTAATTTATTCCATTATTATTCTTATTATTTACTATAGTATATATATACTATATATACTATATATATATA
>CM077106.1:15980779-15994627 GCA_039619505.1 Cimex hemipterus | reverse complement strand
CTCTCTCTCTCTCTCTCTCTCTCTCTCTCTCTCTCTCTCTCCCTATCACGTAGTATGTACCCCAAATATAATAATTAAGACTCTCTCAACACGACACGCAAGAAAGGCACACTTACACAGAAAACAAACACTTTAAGTCCTGAAGATGATCTCAATAAAGATATAAAGACCGAAACGTTGGCACGATAAAGAAAATGTTTTTATGGAATCCACGTCACATCAGATCGCATCTCACGATTTCTGAATAATCATCGATTAACGGTCACTAATCATCACATATTAATAAGACATGTTGAACTTCATAAAACATTACATTTTGTAAGCTTGAAGCACAAAACAATTATCTCGCTTTTTGATTAATAAAAAGTTAATTATATATTATAATTATTTTTGTTGAAAAAATTACTATGGATGCTAGCGATTAAGTTTTATTTTTTTTCGCTCTTCGTCTCTATAATTTTCATGAGGATTTTCTGCAATGTAGTTCATGCTTCACTTTTTCAGTATGTAAAGAATTGTAAGTTTAGAAGATCGAGTTTAATTTAATTGATAATCAAAGAAGACATAATTATGCGAAGAATTTTACTTTTGATTTGTACATATTATTACTGAAGACGATGTACACCATGAAATGATAAAATTTCAATATATCTCGTTAAATGTAAGAAAGGTCCTTGGGATCTAATTTTGCGAGTAAAAATAAAATGATAAAATCAAATCTTTCTTTCTCACTATTTACTGACCTCTCCCTATCTATTGTATCTTTTAATTTCGTTTTTCCTCTCTCTCGCTCTCTCTCTATCTCTCTTTCTCTTCTTCTCTTACTCTCTCTCACACTCTTTCATTTAATTAACTTTATCTATCAAGCGCTTTATTTATTTCTATCCCTCTCACGCTCTCCTTCTCTCTCTCTCTCTCTCTCTCTCTCTCTCTCTCTCTCTCTCTCTCTCTCTCCCTCTCTCTCTCGTTTTTCTCACCCTTTTCAATTCTCAATTCTGTTCATATAACCAACGGTCGACAGTCGACAACCGTCAGCCAGAGGACTCTCACATGTTAACGACAGATGTACATACGCGAAGAGAGAAGGAGCTAAAATATGTAGTAGCAGCAACTCAGAAATTTCGTTTTTGATTAAAAATATTTTCTTTTCCGAGTGATTTTCATAGCTCCCGTAAAGTGAATAAATTAACGTTGTACGCTGTTGTACTAGGCTAGTTCTCATTTTCTGATTGATAATTGTCTAGTAACAATGATTGATAGATTTATTCCTATGATCGATGAATAGGTTGAGTAAGTTTCCACTTTTTTCCCGCATGCGACTTGTTTCCCGAATGAAATCCGTCTCATTTCGACGAGGTGCTGATAGAGAGAACGCGCGTACGTTACGCTGGCCCATCGGTCAAACGGGACCGTAACGGGTCGAGTAATTATTTAAATATTACTCGAGGAGGGTTGAATTTCTTCCCCACCTTCTGACCCTTCCCTGCGTCGGAAGGGCTTGACCCGGGGGAAGGACAAGTGTTGACCTCGGTAGATCTAGTTTTTTCATTTTTTACCACTTCCTCGTTCAGGACTTTGCGGTCTTTAAACGAGCTGGATGACCGTTAACGGACGATGGGCCGAGCCAATGTAAGATGTAGGGATGGCTGAAAGGAGGAATTAAGAAAAGGGCTTTCAATACGACATATATGGACTTGAAAGCCATTTGATTGGTGCAAAGTCAAAAAACCTGCTTTTTAATGAGAAGATGGGAGACGTTTTCTGGTTGTTTTCAATATTTAGCTTAAAGTTTTAAAAAAAATTAATTTCAAGATTGTTGGGATGAATGATTGCACCTTATCGGACAAGTTTATTTCTAAACTGAACGGCTTATCACTTTTTCGGGCAAGAGACCACTTACATGCACCGACACAACTTGCAAAACCTATTTTGAGACCTGGAAGGTGTTGGACCTGAAGTTTGGTCTCTGATCATCCTGGTCCACCAGTTCTCACTTTTTCAGGCGAGAGACCTCCTAACATGCGTTGACACAACTTTAATTTAGCTGATTTTCTGCATCATCAGAAAGAATTTGCTGATACTGCACTAACACTTCGTTTCTGATTGTAAAATCTTAAATTTTTAAACCATCGGAGTTTACCTACCTAAATAAAAAAAGATTTATGTTACCACCGACATGTATGTAATCATGTCGACTACCCGTTTCTTGTCTTATTTTCCTTGCTGTTCCTCCCTCATCCGCCTCCCTCTTCCCGAAAGTCAGATCTCCCTCGGTGAATTTGTAAGCCTTGCGACATTTCGGATGGCGGGTTGTAATAATTCTAAAGAGGAAAATTGCCCACCGAGCACCCATCCCCCTGTAACCCAGATTTCCACTGTCCGTGAGTATCGATTTCCATTTCTCCGACACTGCGGCGGCTCCTGGGGGAGTGAGATCTGACATTTGGCTGGCATTTTGGTCCATGGCATTTCGACTGAAAGGGGTCCCCGGAGCCGAGGAAACCGTAGAAAGATCGAATCTGACAGAATCCACGGGGAGGGACCTCTGAAAACACCGTGATTCACGATTAACAAAAAAAATGGAAATCGCTTCATTTCAACTGGCAATATACATAGATTCAATCGGAAAATTAATGCTAATGCATAATTTTATACTTTTTATAAATCAAGGTGTGTACATCATGCCCATATTTAAATCAACTACACAGATACACTTACAAACATTGTAATGCCTTGTCGATGTTTTCAGTGGTTGGTCTGTGCGCTGTTTCGTCAACTGAGTCCTTTTATAACGTCCAATCCCTTAAGAACTTCACATTACTGTCATTAAATATTTCTTAAGGCCATAATTAACGAGACATGTAAGGTTTTATGTTAGAATCATTTGAGTACTTCACTATCTTGTCAACAACAGTTTTTAGACCGGTAGAACCCCCTGTATCATTCGTAAATTGGCATGTGATGAAAAATGCGCCTGACAAGAAAAAAACGCTAGATTGGCGGACCAGGATGATTAGAGAGGGTCAAGCTACTTTGAGTTGATTATTATAATAATCAAATTAATTATAATAAATTAATCTTTATTTTGCTAAGTAATGATTATCGCGTTCGCCCCCGAAATGCCTGCACGTTATAAAAAGATACAATTTACGAAATTGGACCGGCCACCTACTGAAAAATTGCCAACGTTCCTGGCTGATAAAACCAACAAGGGAAGGAGGGTCGGAGGAAAATTGTTGTGTTTTTAATACGAGGCTAAATTATGGGTCATTTCGCTTCATCATCAGGGGTTGGTCTACGTGTTGTTTTGTACGTTATGTCTTTTATAGTGTACGGGCACTTCAAAACAGTGTCATTACGTAGTCATTACTACGTTTCGAGCGTATAATAAGTGAATCTGGAGTAGCTAGTCCAGGAGCAAATTTTTATATTTTAAGAAAAGATTGAGGTAAGTGGTTGGAAAGTCGGTTCAATCCAACATTAGTGGTTGGTCTGTGTGTTATTTCTTAAGTTGTGTCCTTTTATCATGTGCAATCACTTATGTCTGGGGGAATAATTAACACGAGGCGTAATAGTGGCCGCAACGGTTTAGGCGCTGACACGGTGTTCATCACTGTAAGGTTAAGGTCCCGGGAATTCGACATACTTGCAAATGGGCTTTTTTCAAAAACACCGGCACACCGAGGGCTGATATAACCTCTGCTGTTGCAAATCCTCGTAAAAAAAATTAATGATACTGGGCAGACCAGGATAAAGGATGCAATAAAAAACTGAAGATAAAGCAATGCCTAAATGCATCTCATGAACAAAACCTGAGATCATAGGTGCCTCATTTTGTTCATTTTTAAGTTGTCGACTGTCTTTGTTTCGTGATGTTCAGTAGGTGGTCTGTATGTTTTAGTCAATTGCGTTTGTAAGTAGGTATACATCAAGCAGATCGTAAATGGACCACTACTTGAAGATTATGTAACAACGAGAAATGACGGACCATGATGACCTGGGTCGATCAACAGCCCAGATATAGCAGAGACAAACCACCGAAGTTGGTAAAATATGTCTCCAGCTTTCGTTACTCCAGCGAAAACCGTCTACAATGCACAGTGATATCAAGTATCAAACCCTAACCAAGTACAACGTTCAAATATTCGTGATGTTTTGTTGAGCAATTAAATAGTAATTGTGACTTAGTTATATCTCAGATCGTTCTGTGCCGCCTTGCCCCATTGGTTGATCGGTTAGCTTTGCTCTAACGTCACTGGTCGGTCTTATTTACTCGTCGATAGTGTCGTTTCACATATCATAAATTTTATATCAAATAGTAAATTATTTGGAGCATGATGGTGTCAGGTCGTCCTGGGCCGCAAATCTATCGTAACTAGTGGTCTGTCAAAAGCTTTTATAGATTTTCAGTGATTGGTCTGTGCGTTATGTGGTTAATCATGTCCTTTTGTAACTTCGGAAGGTAGCCTTTTTCCCTACACAGATTTAAGGTGACTCCAACTATCGTTAGTCATCAAAACCATCGAAAATACGAAGAGCAAAATGATCATTTGACTATTTTAAGTTTTTTTTTAAATATGGGAAGTGTACAAGAACCAACATGTAAGAATGGACAAACGATGGACTGATAAACATTTTATTTTATTGTCCCAAGCAGGTTTGACAATGTACACATCTTGATAGTCCTGTTGCGATAGGTTTAAATAAAATTTTAAAAGGGGTGCAATTAGTTTGCCCTCGGTCTCTTGCACTTTGATCTCTCTCCATCCCCTTCGTGCCGCATACCCTCGTGGATCCGCCCCGTTTCCCTCGACCCCGTTGAACCTGGAAGTCGGAAGAGACAGGCCGGAAAGGAAAACCGGTCCCCTCTGTACTTCCGCCTAGCCAATCCAGAAATCCATCGGACGATTTTCTCAAACTGCCAAATCGAATATATCTCAACGGTTTTGGATGTCCCCAAACCGGTGGACGCATTACCGAGGGATGTAAAACCTAAAACCTAGAACCACCCGTTGTTCCTTATGAAACGTCCCTGGGGTCTGAACAGAATTTAAAAAAATTGATTTTCATAAAGATCATAAGGAGACAAATATTACATTAAAAACAAAATGAGCATTAACGACGTCTTGGTATTTTTCACACGAAATAAAAACATGGAAGATCACGACCTATTATTTATTCAACTGTACTTATCAATTTTATTCAATGAAATATATATATGAATATATATAAAATATTATTTTGTATATGTGATCGTAAGTTTGAATTTTCTAAGAAGCATATTTTACTGTACCACCATTAATTGATTCTCTGAAAAACTTGTTTTATTTTTTTAAATTTTGATCGAGGACAATTTCCTTTGTTTCGCTAGTTTCCCATCCGACAATTCACGATAATAGTTTCATTATCAATGCTATTTGCGTTGAGAATTCCCCCATTTAATAGTGCAAATGTCTCCAATTCATTCTTAAGAAAAAACCAAGCGAATCCTGAGCAGTTTCGGTTTTGGCATGCGACTAAAAGCTAAGATGGGCTTAAAAGATAAATTGTCAAAGAATTTATTGGGAGCTTAAATTTGACAATAGTTTATGATGATTAAAATGAAACATCACATTTTAACGATCAAATCTGTAATATATATATATATATATTTTTTTTTGGGGGGGGGGTGTCGATACAATACAAATGGACACAGTCGAGATAATTAAGCACAAACCAACAATACTCCATCTCACCTCACCTGGTCCGCCTATCCTTTGTATGTCTGTCGATATTGTTTCGTATAATACCATATTCAGTACTATCAGCTATTTAGAGACATGAGAACCAAGATATTTAACAATCAAGTGATCAGAGAGTAACTACCTATCTATCAGGGTTATTTTGACAATTGGCATAACTACCATCTGATAGACAAAACTACCAAGAATAATTTAAACAAGTCTCATATGTAGTACTTATTGTATACTGCACCTCCCGTGGATTGATTCTGCTGGTGTATACGAATAGAAGAAATAGAAAAAACGTTACCATTCAAACCTATATAAGGAAAGGACATAATTAATCATATAACATTCAGACCAATCACTAAAGAGGGAGAAACGCTTGTAAAAAAACTAACTAGAAAAGACGATTCTGAATTATCTAAGATCACCAAACAACACATAATTTATTGTTTGATTGCACAGCTAAACCACTGAAAATAAGATATCAATTCAACAACAATGATAAAATAACACAAAGACCAACAAGTGAAGATAGAGCAAAGATAACAAACAAACCATCGGGATATGGTGACCAGGATGATCTGAGATAAACGAACTACAATTTACTGTATAACTAAAATAAAATAACACAATTTGAACATCGTCCATTCTAGCTCGTGCTTGTGCGATTTACACATTTTAAATCTACTGATCATCTTGGACTGCGTATATTCGATGGTTTGGCTGAGTAACGATAATTGGTGCACCTTTTACTACCTCCTATGACTTGACTCTGTTATAGCTGCGAATTTACTGATTTACATTCAGAATATGCATACATAAAACAGTAGGAAAACTTAAATTTATGATACGGCACGGCAAAGACAGCAACACGGAAGACAGCGAAGAACAGAACGGTGTGGAAGAATAAATAACAGACCAAAAATTGAAGGTAGAGCAATGCTTGTAACAGGCCCAGCAGGACAAGTGTACGATAATGAAATTACAAATTATTCAGTGTTTGATTGTTCAGCTAAATAACATGTAATATGACACAAATTTTGTGTAGCTTGCAAAGTAATATTACGATACCGCCAGACCATTATCTTGATCTAATCCAGACTTATCAAAATGACACAACTGACCGAATAACCTAATAACTATCGAAGGATTTGGACCATTCTTGCTTGGTGGTGCTAGCGCAATTCACACATACAAAAAATTCCCAAAAGAGCTTGAATCTTGATAATCTTGGACTGCGTACATTTGATGGTTTTGTTGAGTTACGATAGTTTGGGACACCATATACCACCTCCAGTGGTTTGACTCTAGTATACCTGATCGTATCTGATTATAATCTGGTTTGGGATGTTATTGGGTATGTGGCCCTTCAATGAATCAATGAAAAGGACGGACCACATACATAACAACGGACCAATAACATCCCAAACCAGATTATAATCAAAGTTGGTCGATAATTGAACAACCTCGAAAAAATGTATCTGATTCGACAGAACATCGAACAAACACAATATTCTTCGTCTTCAAACACTATTACTGTCGGCACAGATTAAAAAAAGTTTGCTACATATTCTTCATCCTAGTCCGCCTGTTCTCGTGACTTTATAAATTATAAATTCTCTGTTACTTGTCAAAAGAAACAACTGAACAAATAACACACCAACCAATTGTAAACGTAATGAAAATTGTGATCCTTCATAATTACAATTGATTAAGGTTTTCAATTGAGGTAAAAAAAGTCAATGGCACGAACGGGATTCGAACCCACGATCTTCGGCTTGATACGCCGCTGCTCTACCACTTGAGTTATCGTGGCCTCGATTCACTCGGACATCCCACCTCAACCACACCTTTTGAATTTTCCCTCCTTTTCGCCATTTTTCATAATGTGCAGGCACTTTGTACGTGATATTCATTACTTAGCTAAATAATGGTATTGCCTGATGGACCACTGATCACCTGGTCCGCCTAATCTCGCTGTTTTGATCAGTCAGAAGTACCTTGGTATTTTCCCATCCACACTGGTTTATCATCCCGTTAAAATGTACAAACTAATACCAAGGCAGGACATCTAGCGAGAGAAGGTATATAATTAATATAAACAGTTATAGGCATATAAAGAAAATCTGTTTGATTGTATCGTCATATTTTTTATGTAGCTTGATAAAACCATGGCACTCCGGTCCACTAATCTCCCTGATTTTGTATAACAAACATGTCCAGGCATTTTGCCACCCCACCAAAGTTAACAAGTTTTAATGGGACACGATTTGCGAATAACACACAAACAAATCACTGAATATGGCGTCCCGAAACGCTTCACTGTGTTAGGAACATATAGTAGGATAATTAAGATCTTGGTCCGCTTGTTATAGCTGTTTTCCAGTATTGTTTTGACATGTCCCATCCATCTTCATAGGTAGCATCAAACTTTACTTTGTATTGATATATCTAAATGTAAGCTAACTTAATTTGAAACAGTCAAAAATATACCCCCAAAAATTGTGTAGTTTCTAATTAGTCGTGGGCAAATTTGAGCGACTTGCCTATCCCTGCTTACATACCTAGATACATATCGTTCTTTCGTTTAAGTATTTTAGTCCCGATTGAACCGGCGACTAGGAGCCGGAATGTCCTCAGGACCTTTTACCATTCTAATGGATACAATTATTGCATTTCCCCCCTTTTATTACGCTTTGACCTTTTCTTGCCCTAATTCAAATCAGGGTGGCAAGGTCGGGCTCGTTCCTCCGACCCGGCGAACCTGGAAGTTTTACAAAACCGGTCGCCGCTCAACTTGCTCATCTGAATTTAAACTAAACTAAAAAAATATATTTGAAAAAAAAAATACGTGGATATAAAGGAGGTCTCGAACGGCCGAAAGTTCGTTACTCCATGACAATGAAAAAGTCCATGCCTGTAAAACGGCCGGTGGACATAAAAATCCAATTGAAATTTCAACGGACAAATAGTTTTGAAAGTTGTATGCAGTTACTCGCTAGTGGTCGTTCTTTAAACGGTATTCGATTGGGTGTCCAGTTTTGCCCCTTTTTAGATGGAGGGAAATTAATATGAAAATGCAAAGATAAAATCGATTCAGACAATGAAAGATCGGCGAAATCTGCTTGGAGAGTAGATAAAATTCATTCTGACCGAGGCAAATTAGCTAAAATTGGCGTACGATTCCTTATCACAAGGATAAAACTGATTATTGCCTAGGAAAAATGGAGACTAAATGCAGATACCAAAGATAAATTTGACATTTGACTCTCTGTTAGGAAAAATGACTATACAACAAGTGCTAAAAAAAAGATAATTTGTGGGTAAGACAAATAGGCGAACAATCATTTAACACAAATTTTAAATGATTTTTGTCACCTTAATGGCATTAATTGCTAAAAACAGATTGATACTGGTGATATAAAATCAGCACCCAATTTCTGTTCAAAAGAATAAAACCGACTCTTGTCAAAGAAACTGTATGGTCAATTGGGCACAAATGAAAACAAACAAATAAAAATTATTCTAAATAAAATGATACATTTAGAGAAATAGCTATTCTGGTGAAGATAAATTAGAGGCCAACGCCTGACAGCAAAAATAAAATTTATTCTGTTCAAGGGAAGAATCTGATAAAAACTGTTATCCGGTTGCTACCTAATAGAAATAAAATATAACATAATATTTCTTATCTTCGAAAAGTGGAGTAAATTAGAAAATTCGTACCTTGACAACGAAGGTAAAATGGGTAATTCAAGAAATTCTTCCAGAAAAATTGACAACCCATTGGAGACGACCAGAAAACAATTGATTCTGACTTACGAAAAGTGATGACCCATTGGAGATGACACGACAAAAATTGATTTTTACTTAAACAAATATTATATTTATTCTGACTTTGGAAATATGCCGGATCATTAGAGACAAAAAAATAATCATTCTGACTTCGGATATGTGGGACCAATTGCAGAAAGGGTATAAAGTTTAGACGGACTTAGGAAAAATTGTGACCCATTGGAGAAACAAAAATAATATGTATTTTGACTTAGGAAAAGTGGCGACTAATTGTAAACGAAAGAATAAAACAGTCTGATTTAGGAAGAGTGGCAGCCAATGGGAGACACAAAAATAATAAATTATTGCGACTTAGGAAAATTGATGATCCATTGCAGATAACAAAAATTCTGACTTATTAAAAGTGGCGACTAATGGCAGACAAAAGAACAAAATTGATTCTGATTTAAGAAAAGTGGCAGACCATGGGAGACAAAAAGATAATATTTATTCTGACTTAGGAAAATTGACGATCCGTTGCAGACAAAAAAAAAAAATTGTTCTGACTTAGGAAAACATGCTGAATTCATTGTACACATAAAGATAATATTTATACTGACTTAGGAAACGGCGACCAATTGCAGACAAGGGGATAATATTTAATCTAACTTAGGAAAAGTGGTGACCCATTGGAGACGACCAAATAAAACTTGATTTTCAAGTAAAAAAAGATTTATTTATTCTGACTTAGAAAATGTGTCAGCTCAGTGGAGACACAAAATGATAACATTTATTTTCAGTTAGGAAATGTACTGGATCCATTGCAGACAAAAAAATTATTCTGACTTAGGAAAAGTGCTGGATTCATTGCACACAAAATGATAAAATTTATTGTGACGTAGGAAAGGTCCCCGCTCATTGGAGACAAAATAAAATTAAGACAAGTGGTGACCCATTATAGCTAGAAAGATAAAATTTATTCTGACTAGGTAAAAGTGCTGAATCCATTTCAGACCAAAAGAAGTACCAAAGTACTCAAAAGTAAGGAGGTGAAAATTAGCGAACCATTGCGGATAGCAAAGATAATTTTGATTCTTTTTTAAATAACAGAAAAAATTAAACACATTGCAACCAAAAAAAAATTAGTATGTATTTTCCCAGAACAAGCATAAATTTGATGCCCTTTTCTGAAACACTGCTACCAATTGGTGTTTATCAAAATAAAATAGTTTCTTGCTAAAGAAAATTGACAAAATTGGCACTGGATTCTGAGTTTAAATACAATATATTTTTTTTCACATAAATCCACGCCATCTTTTTTTTAAACAATGTCATGATTTATTGAACATTTCAAGGCTGGTTAGTGGAAAAACACTGAGTTCGCTTCGGTGCGAATACGCAACCCCATGACAAACCATCCAACAAAACAATTTCAAGCAGGAACGCCCGCATTCAGCCTAATCTAAACGGAGAAACAAGCTCCCGGTCTCGCATATGGGAAAAAAGACATACACACAAACGGGCGCACGCGCACGCACACACAGGCACGCTAATATAGATTAGTGAGCCCGGCTCCTGGGGGGAGATAAAGACAGGTGTTATAGAAACGAACGGAGCGTGAAATTATCTCTCTGTCGTTTTTCCCTCTGGTTCTCGTTCCCGACGACGAACGGATACAGTAAAAAAAAAGCCAAATCGATTATTCTATTATCATAACAAAACGCTCGGTAAACACATTGAATATACTTGCAACACGAATTAGTGGACTGTTCGGGTCATTGTGGTCGATGTGCATGTAAATATTGGACGTACGATAAAAATAAATTTAAATATTGCACTGTGTATATTTAAATCGGGCGTTTCTTCAGGCGTTGTTTTATTTTCCTGTGCATGATAAGAATTCATTAGTAGGTCGATGTTGAGTGTTTTTTTTTTAAATATACTACCAAGATTTCGAGTGGGTCCGTCATGACGTCCTGTGTCGAGCTGGAGACGGATAATTGAATTGTCCTACTGACTGATGATTTTCTGCACATCTCACGTTATCGATGATTTTGTTTGATATTTAATTACATTTCTGTGTTTGTATAAGGGTGGAGTGACTTAAGTTTGTTCATGGCTTTGTTGTCGATCTCTTCTCCTTGACGTCTGATGTGTTTATTTTTTCAGGTTTGCACTGTTGTTTACATCCAGCTCGATAGATAAATATATAAAAAGTTAGATTGACTATAAGGCAATGAAACAGGGAATATTTAACGAATTCCAGATGAAACAGGTGTTTTAGAACTGATGAATTACATCTCGACTGTATTTGTCAATATGGCTAATTAAAACTGAATTCACCTGTTCACGGCTTGAGCTGTACCACTTTCGAAGTGAACATGTAACGACTAAATTTATGGAATTATCATCAAATAAATGGAACGCCCTTTTAGGAGCTGACAATTGAAGCAGATTCTTGCAAAATGTTCAGGTCATGCACGGTAAAATAACATGAAAATAGCATTAAATCTACAGACTCTCTTATTATAATTACGAGAATAAAATAAACACTTGATATTAGGAGATAATTTTGTAAATAAAAGCTATTTGAAAACGGACTCTCACCGGCACTTTTGGCTTGTTGCAGTTATTGTTTTCCCTTCATCTTTACTATCTTCACTTTTTACTTTGTCCCGTTGTTTATAACCGATTGTGACAGATAAGGGTTTCATTGTCGGTATCGCATTTGTCAAAATATTTTCAGTACGATTTAAAATTGTTTGTTTTTCTGAACAGTAAGTAATATGAAAGGTGGTTTGTTTTATAATTTATTGAAAGATTATACTTTATTAATCCTTAATGTTTAGCCGTCATAATTGACCATATTAATTATTGCAATAATTATTCTTTTTATATAAGGTCCTGGTTGAGGCGAACAAGCGTGTCACGAGCGGGATTCGAACCTACGACCTTCGAACCCACGCCGCTGCTCTAAACCGCTTGATCTATCGACGTGACCCGAAGGTCGTGGGTTCGAATCCCACACCTAAACGGTGAAACTCGTCTGTGTGTGATCGTCGTCTGTGCATTAACCTTAATTAAGCTATGTTTTTATTTGTAAGGTAACGTTCCCAAAAACTCATTTGGCCTATCAGCCGCCTAACAATTTGCTATTGTCAGTATTCCGTCTGTGCATTATTCTGTCAGTTGTCTTTTAAAAGTATCGACAATTCTGAAGCAGGCGTTGAGAATCACAGACTGCGTTTTGTGAACCTGCATCTCTGACCCCGATGGGTTGTCATCCTCAGTCAATGGATTGGAACGTAACAGAGATTCTTCAGTACCTGTCCGTGCGTTATTCTGTCAGATGTGTCTTTTAAAAGGTTTCGACACCTCTCAAGCAGGCGTTAAGAAGCACAAACTGAAAAAACTCAACATACAAAAAAACACGGAAAAACAGAACAGACACGGTCGTACAAATCAAATCTTGACAGTAAAACTACCCTGAATTTGAACGTTCATCTTTGCGTCATTTTCTAAACTGTGTTCATTTGCCATGTACCCACAACCCAAACCACTTTATGTGACCATTACAACCCTTTTTGGTCATACGTTAATACATTAACTTCTTTATTTGGGCCGTATTCTATTATGTCAGTTATGCCAATTGACAACTATCACATCATTGGCACTGTTATTTCGATAATTGTGCAGATACAATGCTGAAACGAACAAACAAGACTAGGCGGACCAATCTGGTCGTTAGCGACCTTTTATAAGTTGGCAACAAAAGCTAACATTAAATTTGCCTCATTCTGATGATAAAATTTATCTGCTCGAAGAACCAGCGAGATTGCGCGGACCAAAATGATCGGAAATCGAATATCATGAACAGTGTGGGGAAATAAATCTACGTTCTAAAAGTTCTCAGTGAGAAACTGTAACTTTGACGTCACTTTTCGCGCTCTTCAGTGGCTATTTCAATTTTTTATTTTAAATGTGATATTTTATGAATTTCCAGAATGATCCATTCTTCAGAAGTAAATGATACGTGGACCATATGCTGAAGGTTAAGAGAATCCATAAGTGTGACTGGTTACTATCGAGAATAGGCGGAACTGGGTGACCTGAGACGATCATACAGAGTTGTGAAATTTTGAGTTAAAATTGTGAAATCTTTTCGCCACATTTTACGTGAATTAAGTTTATCTCAAATCTGACATCTCGGAAGTAGGAATTAATTGGAACGGTGAGATAGATAGACAAAGGGAGGATTGACGGACCAGGATGTTCGAAAACTATTAATCTCTCTCTCCCTCTCTCTCTCTCTCTCTCTCTCTCTCTCTCTCTCTCTCTCTCTCTCTCT
>CM077106.1:15964338-15975779 GCA_039619505.1 Cimex hemipterus | reverse complement strand
GAGAGAGAGAGAGAGAGAGAGAGAGAGGGAGGGAGAGAAAGAGAGTGAGAGAGAGAGAGAGAACAAATGAGAAAAAATAGTTGAGACAAGACAAGCGAAAAAAAAGAGAATAAAAATGAGGAATATGGGCTGATAAGATAAGAAAGGAAGAGTGAGATACTGTATGAGTAACACTGAAGATATATATATATATATATATATATATATAGAGAGAGAGAGAGAGAGAGTAAGTAAAAACGAGAATGAAAATGAGGAATATGGACTGATAAATAAGAAAGGGAGAATGAGATATTGGTTAAGTAATACTAAAGATAATGAGAAAGAGAGAGAGAAAGAGAGAGAGAGAGAGAGAGAGAGAGAGAGAGAGAGAGAGAGAGGGGGGGGTGATAGTAAGGGAGAGAACAAATAAGAAAAAAATAGTTAAGAGACAAGACGAGCGAGAAAAAGTGGAGAGACTGGAAAAGAGGAATATGGACAGATAAGTTAAGAAAGGGAGAGTGAGATAGTGGATGAGTAACACTGAAGGGAGTGAGAGAGAGAGAGAGAGAGAGAGAGAGAGAGAGAGACAGAGAAAGAGAGAGAGGAAGAAAAAGAGACATATATAGACAGAGAGAGAATGAAAAAATAGTTATCTGATGAAAAGCGCGAAACAAAGTGTGAACATTTAAAATGAGAGATTGGAGGGAGGGAGAGAGAATGAGTGAGAAAGAGAAAGAGAGAGAAGTCATAAAGAGTGAGTGAAGAGAGAGTTCGTGTTGTTAGCATGAATCAAAGTTTGAGTGATAGACGGCGAGTAGGAATTGCAAAGAGTGAAAAATAGAATGAGAAGCGTGAGAAAAATGTGAGAGCAATTTTTTTCGATATAGGCCAATTTAGTCCTAACTTGCGCTCATTTTCATACTTTTAATTCGCATTTCCTTCGAACGATCCTAACCTTCATAAAAACGAAGTAATATACACATGTGTGAATGAACAGAAACAAGGATAACAAATAATAAATAATATAAACGTTGAATAATCATAGCATATACTTTGTCTTTTGTCTTATCGCTTGATGGTTTTACTGTTGTTTATCTTTTTGGATTTTGGGATTTTCGTCGTTTTGGTTCTATGATGTGTAATGGGGGCAAAAGTCCAAAGATCCCGTGTCCGCCGGAATCCCCAGAGTGTTACGGACGTCTTTTCCCTTCTTCCGCACAGCCATTGCACGTCCAAACGGCTCTTTATGTTCAGCCGCACGGTAAGATTATATATTCCCGGGAGTAGGTCCAAACCAATAATTTTTAAGGCTTTTCTCTTTTTTCAGAGCCCGTTCCTCTGCCTCCTGTCACGCTTTTTTGACCCCGTGCCGCTCATTAGATGCGGACATCGGAGACCCGGGGAAACGGCTTAGATGAGCCGTTTTACGGGGACATGGCATGGACCTGGTACCGCCCGAGCTCGGAAATCTGGAAAAGTCCCAGTTCATTCAAGAATCTTTCTCCTTCCCTTTTTTATTTTTAAAAATAAAGACGAGAGATTTATTGCCTTGTGCTGATTGCACAGCTAGAGTTCAATAACTCCTGGGGGAAAAGTCCTAAAATTTGAGCCGGGCGGATTATTGCTCCAGGTACTGAAAGATAAGATACGGAATTCATTTTTGCCATTCCCTGGGTTCAGGTCGACAAACGGATTTCTTTTGAAAGACACCTAGATAATTACATGGAGAATGCGACTGCCGGCTTTCTATCAGGATCCGTTCAGAATAATTATGACTCATGACTTAAAATATCGAATGCAAATCACTTTTATAACAAGCTATGATGACATCTCATTTTTTCGAGGCTTTAATGTTAAATAATAAACTATTTGTCAACATTCGATTGAAGTTTAAAATACAGAACAATATTTCAATTTGACTTTAATTCTCTTTTGCTCAGATCAAGTGAAGTCACAATCCTTTCAGGTTCATTGTATAGTTACATTGGCTAACGTATTTTATTTCGATTTATTCTCTGTGTTTGACCAGTTTTATTTCCAATTTTTTGCAATATGCTAATCGGGTCATATTTTTCGACTTTTTCGCCACTGAGCACTGAGACAAAAGGTAGGCCCAGCTCGGTGCCAGCCCGAACAATGGCCATTTCCCACCATCCCAGTCACAGGGGTCAATTTATGACGGAATTGGATCCTTTCAATGCAGAAACGATTCACTTTGACATCTTTAAAGACGACAAACAGATCTTTATTCATGATCCACGAGATGGAATTATAGCGTTGTCATTTCCCGGGGATCCTTCCTGGGGCCCAGAGACCGTGAGAATTGATTGTAAAACTATGAATGTCGTCTAATAAAAGAACAGTTTATGAGTTAGAAAATGAAAAATTTGGTTGACTGTCTTGCTGTAGCTCTAACTAGCGCGAATAGGCGGACCAAATTGAACAGAACAGTTAGATAAGGTTAGGTAACTATAAGGTTAGATTCGTCTTCAGTAGTCAGTGTTATTTTGAAATTTGTGTACTTTTATACTGTGTCGGCACTGAAGAAGTGATTATGCCCCTGACGAGCAGAATCAGCGAGAACAAACGGACCAAAATGATACAGCAGAGACCAACTAATTTTAACTGTAACGTCCAAAACCCTAAACAGACGTGCTCAGTTTTATTTGTCGCTTATGGTGATGATGGATACTAGGAAGTTGGGGGTTGTTCTCCAAGCACTGAAGTTTTCTGGCTTATTGTACTTTCCTAGTGCTTTAGTTGAGTGTAATCCGTTCGATACTTCTCCTAAGAAGTACTAGGTCGTTGTAGTTGCAATAATTCCTTTCTCTTGGGTTTCTTTGTGTCTCAGGTTATGTTATGGATGGACAAGTGGAAGTTTCTTCACATCAATCTGTAACTTGCAAACAGGGACATCATTATACCACTGTTTTTAGATGTTATATCAGATACGAGTCACCAGTTAATAGACCTATAACTCCTCTGAGTTTTAGCCCTCTCTAATTTATTGCAGAGAAAGGCAGTCTTGATGAGGGTTGCCTAACACCCACACACACTCTTCTCTCTCTCTCTCTCTCTCTCTCTCTCTCTCTCTCTCTCTCTCTCTCTCTTTTTGGTTCTGTTCTATGATGGAGGATTCTGTGTTTGCTTTTGTTTTCCCAAAATAGGTTCACGACCTCTGGCCTTTTTAACCTGGGGTAACCTTTTTCCTTACCCAAAATTCCTTTGTGTCCAGCCACCCAAAATATTTCCCCATGGTTCGGAGATTTTGTAAGTACTCAGACCTTGATGTGATTTTTTGAAATGGTAATGCTAAGTTGCGCGGCTATCCGATCTTACGAGATCTTTTTGCCATTGAAACGGTTTTTAAGATTTTCTAAGGTTTCGTCAGCTTAACAAAGTCCTGCCAATTTCTTTTAGCAATTTGGACGATTTTGTCAAATATGAAGGTCTAAGTATAGAGTTTAAACGTTTTCCTTTTCTACCTAGTAAATTAAAGCAACAACATTATCTCTCTAGATATTCTGTCTGTTCTTCTGTTTTCAAGGGCTATGATAATAATTTCACTTGGAGATAACACGCCAGCTACGAAAAACTGCGTGAATCTTTAAAAAGAAAAAGAATTTTCCAAACCATGTTTTATGGTAGACACGTTCTTACAAACAGCAAACGCATGAGCACACAAGTACATTTTTCAAATCATCGGTAAGACCTTGGACCTTTGTCAGACTTCATATAAAAACTTTTAACTTTACGGGAATTGAGAAAATCTATCATCAACCTTCAAGACTGCCCCCAACAGCCTCAACATGTGGCCTCGATAAAATCTTTTATTTAAAACGACACTCGCTAAAGCTACATTTATTCGAAATAAATGGTAGTTGTAGAAGTAAGGTAGAATAAAATTACGAAGTATAATTTTATTAAGGGATCTGTTTTATTCGCAATCCGAAAGGAATGTGGTTAAATTTCGTCCAAATCAAATTTGAAATCTCGTATTCTGAAATTTTGTGACTTTGGAAAAATGATCTTAGGATTCATTTTTTAAACAATATTAAAAGGCCCTTTTAGAAAAAGTTACGAGAGGGAGGCAAAAAGGATCTTTGGGTCCCCTGATACTGTCAAGTTGTTCAAATTAATCATTCAACTTAAGCAAGTTGGCAATAGGAAGGAACATAAGCTTCCTTTTTAAGGTTTTGCTAGGCTAGTGACTGAAATCTTTAGAAAAAGTCGCGAGTTGAGGGTGCTATTTCTTTGGGTGCGTCATGTGTGGATTTTCATTCAATTATTGGATTACAAATAAATGAATGAAAACGAGCAACGCTTTTTCGGTGTTGGAGGGTATGAGTTGAGTATGTTGGGACCAAGGAAATTCATAATATAAGCATGATTGCGATAATTGAAAACTAAAAGTGTCCTGAATATTTGTCTTTATGGGCTTGATAAAGTACAATTTTGAGCAAATTGTTGATCTTTGGGAGAAAAAAAGGTTCTTTCGAACTGCCATTGGTTGCTTTTCATCAAATTCGCATTATTATATAAATATTACTATATAATTTTGATGTCTTAATTTTAGTTCCTGATTATTTCACACGATTATTGATCTTTTTTCGAACAAATGTCACTAGTTGGATTCGAAAAGGATCTTTGGGTCCGCCTTGTCTCGCTCTTCGTCAAATTGTAAATTTTTTCTCGATTATGGGATTACAAATGCAATATAAATGAAATGAGGTTTTATAAATTTCAGCAGAGATTCAGTATTTTGGCCACATTGAAATTCATAATTTAAGCATGATTGCGATAATTGATCACTAAATGAACAATGAATATTCCCTTTTTTTGGCCTGATAAAATACAAAATTTGAACACAATTAATGATCTTTGTTAAAAAGTCAAGAATTGCAAAAAAAGTTCTTTCTATCTGCCATCGCACGTTTTTCCACAAAGTTACATTATTATATAAATATTGCTAACTAATTTCGATGATCTAATTTTATTTCCTGATTATTTAAAATGACTACTGTTCATTTTTGTTTTAAACAAATGTCACTAGTTGGAGTCGAAAAGGATATTTGGGCCCGCCTTGTCTCATGACATTTTTTAAAAGTTTCTCTCAAATATGGGATTACAAATGCAGGACGAATGAAGAGAAGGAACGCTGTTTCGGTGTTTCAGCGTTTATAAATTACAAAAGCAATTGAGTCTTTTTGGGCCCAACGAAATCGAAAATTCAAAACAAATTTTGATTAGAATAATTTGACTGTAAGTAATATTGTAGAAAAAGAAAATTACAAAAGTAGTAAGTTGCAAGAAGTTGAAATTTTGTACCTTTTGGACCAATCCAAAATGTAAGCTTTTTTTGTAAGGAGAAGATTTTATAGATGAATAAACTAAAAGAACTTCGAATGACTTTTTGGATTTCATAAAATCCAAAATATAGCACAATTAATCTTTGTAAAAAGACAAGAATTGAACAGACGAATGATCTTTGGGTCCGCTATTTCTCCCTTTTCCTCAAATGAATTATAAGTATCAATATTGATGTTATGTATTCATTTTGGTTCTTTAATATTCCACACAATTATTGGTAGAAATTTTCAAAAAAGTTGCGACTTTGAGACGTTAGAGATATTTGGGTCGGTCATGTCTCGCTTTTCGTCTAACAAGACTAATTTTGCTGATTTTGCCAATTTTAATACATAACTATTTTCGGCTCAATAAAAAATACGCCTGATGCATTTGTTCTATTTCAAGAAAAACTAGAAAAACGGGCTCAAAAATATCTCACGCATCCAAGTCGTGACTATTTCAAAAATTGACTACAATATTTGAACGAAATAAGGGAGACCAAAAATGAAAAAGCTCTAGTTTATTCTATAATAATATTTTAGTTCCAATAATTATGTACAAAAAATAGAAAAAGGCAAAACATGCACGATTCGCAAGAATGGCACAATTACACAGAAGACAAACACTCTGAGCCCTGAAGATGATCTCAATAAAGATTGAAACGTTGGCACGATAAAGAAATTGTTTTTCTGAATCCTACTACATCACACTAGACCGCATCTCACGATTTCTGAATAATTAATGTTTATTTATCTTTTATTCCATCTTATTTTTCCTTTCTAATGATTATGTTAAATTTTACTTTTCATCTGCAAAACTATTCATTCATGTATCATCACACTAGGTGGACAATTTGATCAAAAGCGGGATAAAACCTGTGAGACCCTGTATAATAATGACCTCAAATCACCAAATAATTAAGTATGTTTTCTTATTATTCTGTCATATGTCTTTACGTTTTCTTCCGTTTCATTATCAAAATTATATTTCAATTTTAGTTATTATTTGGTACTAAACCTCAATGACTAACAAAATAAGGAAATTCTTATTAATGGAAGGCTGTTATTTGCCGGTGGGCGTGCACAAATAACGAAAAACTAGAATTGAGAGACCCAAACATTTTCCTCCAACTCGTAAATTTATTTATAATAAGGTACTATAAAAAAAGGTCTATATACATTGTGTGTTATATCTTATGGTGTTAAACACGTGTAATAGAGGCAAGAAGTTAAGTGTTCAAATTTCAAGTTAATTTACTTGATACTTCCCTTTTCAATCAAATTCCCTTCAAATTTTGGATTTCATTCGACCCAAAAGCCCCCAATCACTGGTAGAAATTGCAAGAGCGAATCAAGAAAATACTACGAAAGTAATCTTGTATAGACGTGTATAATATGAGGAAAAGAGAAGACTGTCGGACCCACAAAGATCCTTTTCGCCTCTCTCTCACGACCATTTTCGTAATAATTGTGTGATACCAATATGTTCGAGAATTAATAATGAAATTGGAGCAGAATAATGAAATTCAAGCATCAACTAGTTTATTCATGTATTTATCTGATGGTGACTTGAATGATTAGCGAGTAAAGGCGGCCCCAAACATTCTTTTAACCTCTTATTTGTGACATTGTATCATCCTAAAAAAATAATATAAAAGAAAGTAATCACTGCTAAAATTGGATGAATAAGACAAAGGCAGGATTCTATCATATGATATTACAGAATAAGAGGAACTTTATAATTGTATTAAGTGTAATTATACTCTTCAATTTTATTTTCCCCTTCCAATGGTTATGTTAAACTTTGGATTTCATCAGCAAATTTCAGATGGTTCGTTCATATAGTATAGCAAGCACACTTTGACCAAAACCATGTCGAACTCAAAAAATCTTTTTGCTCCAACTCATAAAATTTTAAGAAAAGGTCTATTATATATTATATGGCTCAAAAGGCTCAATCGCTAGTAAAATTTGATAAGTCAGCAAGAGCGGGACAAGGAAGCTCGAGTTTGTTCTTTCATATTGCTTATGTAAACAAATCATGATTATGCGGGTTTTCACAATAATTATTAACAGACCTTTTCTGAAAATTTGAGGAGTTTAAGGTAAAAATTATCTTTGGGTCCGCCATACTACGCTTTTTGTCTAACACTACCAGCCCACCACATGCTCACAAATGCAATGTGAAGGAATCCAACCTTTCTTGTTTGCATTTGCCGAGATTAAATTTAAATAGTCATTGAGCCATTAGGATAATGAAATCGACAATTTGAAGAGAAAAGTAATATAATAGAAAAGATGATGTCTAGATGTGTGAATCATTTGCTTTTACTCTTAATTACAAATGTTAATCAGGATTATCAATAGACCTTCTCTACAAGATTGTGACAAAAATGAAATTTTTGGATTCGTGCTTTTTTGTTTTTCGCCATATTGTTCGACAAAAATCTCTTTGTCGGTGTTGCTGATGTATCAGACCTCAGTAGTAATTGAGACTTTAGGACCGAATAAAATCCAAAATTGGACGGATAAAAAAGAATATAGAAAAAAATGTCACCATGAAATAGAAGACGTTCTTAATTATTGCCTTGTTTGTGGTCTTAATTATACAGATTTTTTTACATAATGATCAATAAATTATGGTTTTATATCAAAAATATTTTTTTATTGCTGTATGAATGAACCCTCCTTTGGCTTTTCTTAATCCAATTTTAGCAGTAGGAATTTCGAGCCTCATTTTTGGATGATTGGAAGGAAAAGTCTCGAAGGGGAGATTAAAAAAACGGATGGGTCCGTCATTACATGCTCTTCGTCTACCTATGCAAGTCTTTATTACAAAGGTTTACACATAATTATTTAAAGACCTTTTCTTAAAATTTTAGGAGGTTGAGGTAAAAATTATCTTTGGGGTCCGCCATACTGAGCTGTTTGTCTGACATTGCCAGCCAACCAAATCTCAGATTCAATATTCCCACCCTTTCTTGTTTGCACTTGCTGAGATTGAATTTAAACAGTCACAAGAAGAATGAACCCAAACTTCCTTGTTTCATTGAAGTTATCAAATTTTTGTAGGTAGTAACTTTTTAATTTGGAAAATTGGAAGAAAAAAACGGATTATATTGTACAAAAGTTGCATGAATTAGCTAGTAGACTAGATTATTTGCTTATTTCTTCAAGAACAAAAGGAAATGTTTCCCTCGAAGCCAAAATTATAATCCATTAGATTTAGTGGTCTAGACCAAATTACTTCTTTCAATTAACTTACTTTTACGTAAGGTTTTGGTTGAAATGAAAAAGTTAGTGTCACGAGAGGGATTGAAACCCAAGGTCGAGGGTTCGAGTACCACACGTGCCAATAATTTTTCATTTCGACCAAAACCTACGTAAAAAGATTAATCTATTATAATTTTTTGATACAGTAAAATCAGTTGCGCTTGCACAATTTGACACAATGCAAAGTATGATAGATCGAATACGACCTCGTTAATTTTTTTCGAAAAGATATGTTAATAATTGCGTACAATAATAAAAACCATTTGTTAAAGATATATGCTTCAATTTTGGATTTTATCGGCTGAAATTTAAGCTATTGAAATTAAGAGAGCAAAAGTTTGGTTCTTTCATATTGAATTGGGTGTATAGGATATAATGAACAAAAGCGAAAAATGGAGGACCGAAAGGTACATTTCTCCTTCCAATCGAAAAAGACCGTTAGGTCAATGGTACTCAGGTACTTTCTAACCCTCGTACAATCCTTAGCGAGCGAGTCTTTCGCCCCAACTGACTCCGAGATGGTAGAAGAGAGCGAACCCCCTCCCAGCGGCTGCTCCGGCGCTCCCTCCGCCCCAGGGTAGGCGTGTTCATCGTCCCCCGACCACATCTGCGCAGATCCCGGGTCCGGGAAGAAGAGGCATCCCTCCCCGCCCCGACGGCCCTCTTCTCGCCAACATCCCTCACTTGGACTCGGATTCAGTGAGGCTCCGAGGCTCGCCGGTGGTACAGTTGCCCCTCATCCACCAGGACATCAGGGCAAGGACACTTCTCACAGGATTCAACGTCTCATGGACCCTTAGGTAAGTTGGCTCTTTTTCAATCAACTTCAAATAACCAACAAGCGGTGTTTATGCCATGCAAATTAATGTTTTTAAAGCTTCTTTTATACAGGAAAATCCCTCAAAATCATAACAAAATAATTTATCTAAATATTGAAGTTTTCTTACAAATTGGCACTTTAGTACACCTGCTTCTTCAACTTTTCCTTATCATTCTATTTATTTATTCTTTTTGGATATATAGAGATTCAGGCAAAATAACAGTCTATATAAAAAAAGTGATTCAAGTCTGAAATTGATCAAATTTCGGTCCCATTCTCCTCTCTAATCTTCAATATTCTAATTATATTTGCTTTTTTATAAAGAACTACAACGAAATCTGGACCAAAAGAAAGGCCGAATAAAATTTGATCCAGGTTTGATTAGAAACTTATCATTTTTTGTGTATTTTTCCACATTTTCAATTTGATAAAGGTATACCACGAAAGAAGACTGTCTCAATTCGATCCTTTCGAAAAGTGATCATCATTTTTTGGTCCCGTTTCGACATTATGCCGATTTTTTTCATAAACAAATACTGGAAAATCTGGAAAGAATTATCTATTTCAAGTTTGATCTGTATTTGATTAGAATTTGATGAATTTTTGTTCCCTTCTCCTACTTTTTCTCATTATTTCAACTTTTTGTTTCCACTCTTATAAAGATGCACTGTGTAATCCAAACCAAAGAACAGTCTGTCTAAAATTTGATCCATAATCGAAAGAATCATTTTTTAGCCCCTTTTTTCATTAGTTTGATTGCTCGTTATTTTTTCAGAAAAAATACTGCGAAATCTGGACCAAAAGAAGTATCTGTTTAAAATTTGATCTGTGTTCGATTAGAATTTGATCAATAATTTGGTCCCCTTCTCCTTACTTTTCACCATTAATTTAAATTGTTTGCCATTTTGTAAATATTATTTCAATAACTAATCAATTGTGGTTTCCATTTTCCTCCCTTTTCTTCAATATTTTAAATTTTTTCTTTGCTTCTTTATAAAGAAATACAACGAAATCTGGACCAAAAGAAATCCTATGTAAAATTTGATCCAAGTTTGATTAAAAATTATAATTTTACTCTTATTTTTCAATTTTTTAAACATATACCGCCTTATCCAGACCAAAAGAATAGTCTATCTAAAATTTAATTCTTGTTTCAAAATTTATCAAATTTTGGTCCCGTTCTCTCTCTTTTTTCCGTTTATCAATTTTTTAATAATGAAATATTGCAAAATCTGAACCAAATTTTAATTTAAATTAATTAGTAATTGTTCATTTTGGATAATCTTCTCCTTCCTTTTTTCATTATTACAATTTTTGGTTTGCTTTTTTTACAAAATCAGGATCATAAGAACAGTCCCTCTAATATTTGATTAGAAATCGATCGATCATTGGTTCCATTCTCCTGCCGTTTCCTAAATATGTAATTTTTTAAATAAAGAATAAAGCTCATTACATTAATTTTTATGTAACATTTTCCTCCCCTTTCTTCAGTATTTTGATTTTTTCTTTGCTTCTGTATAAACAAATACAGCGAAAACTGCCTTAAAATTGATACCAAGTTCGGGTAGAAATTAACCATATTTTTGGACCAGACGTTTCTCCAGTATCCTTACACACTTAAAGAAAAGAGAGAAATTCAAACAAATAGCCAGTCTATGTAAAAAGTGATACAATCTTGATTAGAAAGTAAGTGATCAATTTTTGGTGCCTCTTTCCTCATTATTATTCCAATTTTTGTTTGGTTTATAAAAATTCCCCGAAATCCGGCTCAAAAGAACAGCCTGCCTTAAAATTGATAGCAATTCAAGTAGAAATCTATCCATTTTTTATTTTCTTCTCGTTCTGAATTTTTCAAAAGAATCCAATAAATAAATGGTAATTCTCTTATTTTTTTAAAATTCGTGGCTTTGTCTGGGTGTTTTCAATTTTATAAAAAGCTTTTTGATATTGTTCCTTTTTAATTAATTTTCTGTTAAAAAATTGTTGTTTTTTTTCTATCCAAAATCTATATTGTGGGGGGG
>CM077106.1:15948499-15963938 GCA_039619505.1 Cimex hemipterus | reverse complement strand
TTTTATGGGGGTCATTTTGGAAAGCTAGGGAAAATTAACTAGGATGGAAATTTTATTGTACGATTTTTCATTTCTCTAAATCCAGTGTTCGTTAAAGTGTTTTCATCACCTTCAAACAGACATAAAAGCTTACCCCTATAAGAAATTAATAATAAATGTACAATTTTTAATGCTTACGAAGTTTTAACAATAGTCGTAACGTAATATTTCTGAATTGTGAGTTTTATTGCAAACATGCAAATTTTTTAAAGTAGAAAATTAAATAGTAATAAGTGAAAAGATTTAATATTTCAATTTTGGGCAGGTGTTATCATAAAAAATAAAAGGATAAACAAACAATATTGTAAGGCTTGAGTACTTAAGACTCAAAGGCATATAACTAGGATAATTGCAATATTTATAAACAATGTTTCTGTATTTTTCTTTAAAAAATAAATAAATTCTTGATTAAGGTTTAAACAAAACTTTGATTTTTTATATTTTAAATATTTTAAAATTCAAAAGTTTGACTATAAGGCTATTTTATAGAACTAGAAAGTTTTTTACAAGTTTAAATTTTGAAACCCAGATGAGATTGATAAAGAAAACATAATATTTACCTATGTTTAAGGCGTTTTAGTTTATCGCTTTCTTAATAGCTGAAAAATATTTATTCCTAACCATTAAAAACGATTTACTTCGTGTTTATCTAAATTAATTTTTGTTCCAACATTTTGTTTGTTTTTATGCATTATAACTATGCATGCAACATATTATTTAGATGTGTATTGTTGAGTTTGTAGTGTAATTTTGTATTGTTATCTAAACATTTTTCTGGTCGGTTTGCAACCTGATGATATGCAAGTTAATTGTTCATCCGGTCCTGTTTGTGTCCGACGCGCGAAAAGGCTTACCAGTATAATTTCCCGGATTGTTGTTTCTATCTACTAAGGCTTTTTATAATTTTACCATTTATCCATTCTGAAGATGTTGGAGTTTGGCAATTTTCAAAAAGGCAAAAGTGCAAAAATTTATGCGCCCTTTTCTACCTCGAGGGCTGTGCTAAGGGCGTTTCACATTCTAAGGGGGGAAAAGTCCTTTCTAATTTTTACCCTTAATCCTCTTTATAAAATGGGGGCCCAATTACCTTGGGATGAATGGCCCTCCCCCGTCTCGAAAATCCCTTTCACCTGCGGTATGTCCTAATCAGTTTTACTATTCTAATAAGCAAGAGAAAATATTAATATAAGAAAGACATTTTTCAGCCAGTAAAATATATATTTACTTCGAAATAAATAATAATTAACGTAAAAATCTGCAAGAAAATTTGATTATTTTACATCAAATTAGATTTAAGATAAAAATGTGGTAATGAACCTTGTTGACAATGTTGTTTCTTGGGTCAATTATCTATCGTCAGATCAGATTGTTTAAAAAAAATGGCCGGAAAAGAATTTTATAAGTTGTTTAAGGGCAATTTTATACGCCTTGTCGTTTTGTAATCTGGTCATATCCCCCCAATTTGTATCTCCATGCCTCCTGTGAAAACAGATCCTTACAATCCTGGGAAATTTTCCTGCAATTTTCCCCGGTCTTTTAAAAACAGAATGTCACGTAGAGGAAACAGCCACCCTTTTATTATCTGGCAGACGTTTTTTTCCCTTTCTGCATGGAGTCGCCTGGATTAGCAAGGAAAGGAGGCTACTTGATTTTATGCCAGGAACCCCCGACCGGGCTTGGCCAGGTATTGGGAACAAAACAGAGCAAAAGCCAATATCTAAAATGACTACACTGTTATTACTCATGCCTGGTGCACAGAATCAGGATCTTTGTCAAAATACACGTTCATCACTCTATAGTCTCGGTAAAAATCTTATAACTATTTTGAAGTCTGACGAAGGCCAAGCTTATCTAACAGACCTTTGGACATTTACCTATCGCCGGTGGTTGGTATGTGCATTATTACGTCACGTGGATTCTTTTTTTTAAAATAGGACACTAATATTAACTGCGAAAACCCAATGAGAATAGGCGGACGCAGAGGATCTGAAACGATCAAAATCACCTCGCAGATTACGACTCGATTATATAAACGCACTCATTTTAAATTACTGTCGTTTAACTAACGGTCCAGTTGTTGGTCGGGGCGTTTACATTTTTTTTCCTATTGTAATGTGCAGTCGCTTCAGAGGCAGGCGTTACTATCCTTTATTTGGACAGAACCAGCAAGAATAGGTGGACCAAGAGGATCTTAGGTCAAACTCACTTCGCACTTTATGAAACCTCACAATTTTATTGCTGTTGGTTTCATCATTTACCCATCTTCAGTGATTCGCCTGTGCGTTATTCTATCAAATAAGTCAATAAAGTACTAACGGATGTCCTATCTGTTTTTAAAATTGTAATTATTCAAACATTCATATTCAATTGGTACTCGTAGCGATCCGCGCGCTGAAAGCCCCTTTGCGAGGGTTTTTATCAATATTGACTACCTCTTATCCCTCTAATTGATTAAGAAAGCGAAATATTTTGAATGTTCGAGGAAAACAGCCTGGAAATTAGCATTGTTGAAATTTTTAGTGGTTATTTTCGACCAGAGGAGACATTTGTTGTTGACTTTTGTTTTGTTTTTTTGCTGTGATGCACAGCTTCAGCATATATTTTTCATTTTATCTTTTTGTTTAATAAAGGGAATTTTCTTAACAAAATTAATTCATGCTCGGATAAATTTAAAAAAGTGTCAGAATTAACAGGACGGAACAAGAAAATTAGGATTTCGTTATATCCCCCCGACACCCACCACATTGGCTTGTTTATCCACCCTTTCAAAATATTTGGCAAACATCCCCCTTCTGGCCAGGGTTGTGGGGTAAAAATTGCTAAACGGCACGGACGAAAATAGAGGGTTGGCTGGGATTAGAAAGGCAGCTTTAATTAAGGGAATGGTAATCCGCTTTTCAGTGGCGCCCATCCATCCCCAAATTGAGAAACTTTCCAAAAATAACGGTTTTCTTGGATTTCATCTAGGGGTGGTTCGCTAAATTCTCGGAATGATGGGACGTTTCACTTCGACAGATCACGAGCAAGAATGAAAATTACACAAATTATAGTGGAAAGATAAATGCCGAGACTATTTCCAAAAAACACTAATATATTTTCTTTGACAAAATTGGATTCAAATTTGTGTAATACTATCAGTCTACTAATAAAATACGTGTTCTTATCATTTGAGGCAAATATTGATCAGGTTTTTAGCATATTTTCAGCTTTTTGTGGATTCTGTATGCTTTTATCTTTTTTTAAACATTTTTGTGGCTTTTCCTCCCCTTTTTATCATGATGAAATAAAATTTGAATCATCACCCTTCTGGGTGCTCGATCTGGCTCCAAATCCTACCCGGCCAATCTATTTTTGGTGAGTCAGGCAAAGATTTTCCAGGCTGGAAATTGGGAACAGCCCGCTCGTTTGCCTGGCTTTCCCAGAATCCGGTTGGATGGTTGTAAAAATTCTTTTCCCTTTTCGTCGCTTTGCTGGCTTCAAGATGACTTCCCGAGCCCCTATCCTCGTGGAAAGATGAGGAATTATTTTGAGAGATTTACGACCTCGGCTTTTCCCCTCCGAGGCAATAAACCGACGGGGAAGACAGGTAGTGAGTTTCCACCCCGGAGAAAAAGACGGTTTTCCGATCGGAAATGCTCCTCACTTAACACTTTGTAGGAAAATAACGTTTAATAATTTTTTTTCTCGCTTTGATTAGTGACATTTGTAAGGTGTCAACAACTCGGAAACATGTTGGACCGACGATCGACCAAAACTAAGCAAGATGGTTCTCGCTGATTCGGCACGTCAATCATGAATCATGACAGTAAAGTCTACTTCTCCCGAGTCGACACCTTAATTATTTGATTAACAACGTATGCTGTTTTAAACTGTCATAGCCAATTTTGCACCAATTGTATAACCAAATTAAGAATCTTCAAAATTTCCTAGAATATTTGGAAATAAAGATTTGCTTAATTTCAAATAATGAAGTATAATTAACAGGGAAAAATTTGGGCCATACAAAGACGCATTAAATTATAACGGGGGGAAACAGAAATTTTTGGTCATTTCTGTTTATTTTGGTACACCTATCCTCGCTGGTTTGATCTTTCAGACGCGTTTCGGCTTTTCGCCTTTACAACTGTCTGTGTGTTTTCCTGTCGATTGTGGCCTTGCGCCAGGTGTGGTTTATGTTGCAGTGGTTGGTTTGCGTTATTTTGCCATGTATTTTTTTAAATGCGTCGACAGCTCACAAGCATGCATATTCAAACATTGTCGTTGTCGCTAATTCTGCTCGTTAGATAGTAAAAGTGTGCATTTGAAGTGTTGACACCATACGAAAGGACACAGACAGGATTAGACCTACGACTGAAGACGAGTTCCTGGCAAACTAAGTGAATAGAGAAAACCGAAAATATATACGTGGTCTTTCATAAGGTTTCGACGAAAATAAAACAGGCCTTTTGTCCTTATTCTTACCGTCGATCATGAATCTGACTTTAAAGAGTACTACAGACATATCGACACTACTAATAGCACACGGACCCAGGGGAGATGATACAACGGGTCTGAAAAACTTCGAGAACATACAAGACGTACTATGGCCCGCCTGTTCTCGCACTTTCACTGGCTTGTTTCGGCACAATATTCGGCGGTTGAGCTAAATTAATAAAATTCGTCTCAAATTCACATCCGACAAATTTATCGCGACAGAAAATTCCTGACAGTGTAAAAACTGGTTGCGTTATTCCTTTACATAATGTACAATTGAACAAAAAAACCTCTTGCAATATAAACAATAACAGGCCGGTTTGAAGAAAAAAACCCGGTAGGAAAACGGCACTGTACTGTGAAAACCATATTTCAAGATGGGAAAATTTTGGAACAAATCCTGGCTGATGTATTCTAATAAAATTTAACGTGATCCGATTTTTGAGAGGTTGGCTTTTATTGTACATTGTAAATTTTGAAGGAAAAAAATAGTGCCCGCGTAGCATGGCTTGTTCTTGACGCAATTTTGCTTTATTTTTTGTACTTTACTGCCAACAGAGATAAAACAGTGAGAATAAGTTTCATCCGAATAGAAAACAGTTAACCACAAATTTTAATTTTATTACAGCTAGCTCTAATTAAGAAGAAACCTCGGCAATAGACGGTCCAACCCCCTTTCTTATGTAAAACAGGGTCATAGTTGACTCGTCCACATAGGCGGCGTCGGCACACACACACACACACACACACACACACACACATTTACACAGAAAAAAGAGGGGCCAAACAGGTTCTTTTTCAAATATTTTGACCCCTCCTCAAAATATTTGCCGAACAGGGCCTTTGGACAATGGAAGCCAGGGTTGTAAATCATCCCCGACCCCTTGGCCACCGGACAATTTACACCTGACGGATTTAAAGCCCCGGAAGTTCCGTTAGCCGGACAAAAACACCCTTCCATACGAGAAAAAGAAGACATATTTTATAACGATATTGATACAAGTGTTTTTCTCTGGATGGAATTAACATAATGAAAAAGATCCTTGTTTGCCGTCTACAAAAGGAATCTGGCTATTCTAAAAATATATTACGAACAGATAGTTCTTTTTTGCGATATCTGGCTCCCAAATCAAAACATTACACCACGTTATACGGCAATACTAATTCTCAAAAAATAAGAAAATAGTGAATATCTTGGCTTGGAAAGCGAATAAAGATGACTATTTACAAAAATTAATTTATAAGGGGAAAGAGATCTCTTGACATTCCAATCTTTTGTATTGATTCAGACGTAATAGAATCAAACGTGGTTATCCTTCTTATCTCTAAAGCATTAAGGGATAAAAAAAAGAATCGACGGATCGTTTTGAAATCGGCACAAATACTTTGACCGTCGGTTGATGCGAAAAATATTATTTTAGTTTATAATATTTAATATATCTTGCCTCGGGAGCTATAGTCACAAAGACCTAAAGTATTTCGTGGTGAGATTGAATCAACCGGAAAGAAACGTGGAAAAACCTTGTAAAACATTAAAAATTGGATTCACTATTCTTTGGTATTACATTATATAAGGATCTATGATCGGGATCGATTTTCAAGGTATCATTCAGCTAGACGTACAGTATTGTGACCTGGCAATGAATCAACCGGAAGGAAACTGGGAATATCCCTTGGAAAACTCTCTAGGTAAATAATGTTTCCATTTTCTAAGACGAATCTGTTAAATACGTACATATGTTTTCTGCAGCTTGTCTTGTCACATAGACTGTGATCAGGTTATGTTTCTGTAAAGAAGTGAAACATATTTAGAATAATTAATTACGGTTTTTAGTTGAGACGAAAAAAAGTTAATAGCACGAGAGGGATTCGAACCCACGACCTTCGGCTAGATACGCCGCTGCTCTACCACCTGAGCTATCGTGACCTCGATCCTCTCGGACATCAACTCCCCATCTCAACCTCACCTTACGAGTTTTGCCTCCTTTTGCCATATTTCAAATATCGTGTAATCTGTTTGGATTCTCGGCGACAATTGAAATGGCGACGGAGAGCTTTAGTGAAGTATACTTCATTTTAAATCATTAATTCACTGATTTCGTGGTCCGTGTGACCAATTAATATAACACAATTAATTACGGTTTTTAGTTGAGACGAAAAAAAGTTAATAGCACAAGAGGGATTCGAAGTTGATGTCCGAGAGGATCGAGGTCGCGATAGCTCAGGTGGTAGAGCAGCGGCGTATCTAGCCGAAGGTCGTGGGTTCGAATCCCTCTCGTGCTATTAACTTTTTTTCGTCTCAACTAAAAACCGTAATTAATTGTGTTATATTAATTGGTCACACGGACCACGAAATCAGTGAATTCATATTTAGGATATTGTGGCAACGAATCGACCGGAAAGGAACTGAGACCATCCCTTAGAGAACTCCCTCTATACTTATTTTTTCTTTTTTATAAGAAAGAATTAGTCTTCATCTCTTAAGATCCTCATCACAGGATCTATAATCGGGATCGATTTTTACGGGAGAAAACTATCATTCAGCAACAAATGTAATATGATGACATGTCCTCGACCAATACCAGGAATGCTCGGAACATCACTTGGAAAATTTTTCCTCGACTCTTAATTTTTCTATTTTATAATAAAGAATTGGCTTATTTGCATTCTCAAGAACTGACCCATGTACTTGTATTTGTGATCATGATCAATTTTTCAAACTTGGATGGAACCGTATGGAAATACCTAAGAAATCTTAGAAGGACACGTGAAGCCCTTTGGTGATATTTTTATGATCTACGTCAATTTTCATTAAAAGAAAACGATTTAGTTTTATATATATAATTGTGACCTGACACGTCCAACCAACCTGAATGAAAATTGCTAATACTATTAGAATTCGCCAATATTAGACAAAAATTGACTAAATCAGTTTTCTTAATTTTTACCTCATCACAGAATCTGCACTCCGGATCGATTTACACGGAAAAGAATAGCGCATTTACCCCACATGCCTATCTTGGCGATTCGGCATTGAATCAATGCAAAGCAATTTTTTAAGTGATCGATCCCACACGCACACGCACAAGCCTTTACGTTGTACAGTTTTGTAATTATTTGTCAACCGTTGTAGAATTTTAATCTTGTTAGTTTTGATTTTCCGGGACGAGTCGCTTTTATTGAATCGTTCCATGTTTGTTTACTTCGCCTCGTCCGCGATCCTATCGTTTTTGATTAGCTATAAGCTCTTCTCTGTTTACTTGACTCATCCAAAGTAGTTTAAATCAAAGGGGATATATTAGATTGTTATGTATTAAAATAGAATTGGGTTTTTTAAATAAAATGTTTATTAGAAAATGTCTCAAATTCACGCAACACCTGCACCTTGATCGAGTGTTTATCACTCGTTACAGCTTTCCATCTCAATCCCACTCGAGAGATATCTCTGAGATAGCTCAGTTTCTCCCGATACCATGATAAAAATAACTCTTCAATTCTGTTTGATTTGAAGGTGTGTTGGCGGTTTGGCACTGTCCTCAGAAGAACTGCGGCGTGATGCAATTTTTTCCCTCAAAAATCCGACGTCTGACTCACTCGGTAAACACAAATGGGATTTTCTTATCTCTCGTCCTGCCCACTGAATCGATCCAACTACACGCGTTTCGAGGATGGGTTTTTATCTCAATTCGCACGGGGAAACACGCCCGATTTGGACATTTGATCATAACCAGTCACTAAAACTGAACCGAACAATAAAAAATCCGTTGGAACGTCTGGATAAAATCAAAACAGGGCCGGTGTTACACGTTTATGATCTATCATACTTCATAATGTCCTGTTCAACACTTTTTTAGTAAGTGATTAGAAGTATCGACCACTTTTTCACTTACGAACACTGGATCATGGTATGGTCTTGAAGAAGAAGGAACCAAATTTAGTTGTTAATGCCAAGCTTTCTACCTATTTTAAGGTTATCATCAGAGCAAACCATACTTAACAAACATGTAGTTGCAATACTATTACAGTACCTGGCCATGTTTGGACTGAATCGGTCTTCAAGGAAATTTGAGATCGCCTGTTAAAAAATTAAATATGCCATCTGTAGAGACATATTTAAGGTTGTTTTGCCCTGATGATGACCTTAAGATAGATCTAAATCTTGACTTTAGGAACTAACTTGGTTTTCTTCCTCATCAAGATCGTACCTTGATCCAGTGTCTGTAACAGTTTCTTTTTGCACAATTAAATAAAAAATCCAAATACAGGGCAAGAAAAACATTGAAAAATGAAGAATGTATTGAAAACTGTTGGGTGTACTCATGACAGGTCACATTTTGGTGAGCCTGTCCTCGTTCTTTTGATCTTGCTTGAAGCGTTTCGACTTGTTCTATTAATTGGTTGGAGCATTTCTCTGTCATCTTTATCCTTTTCTAAGGTCTCGAAGCCTGAGGACGCCATTTTGGTGTGCCTACTTTAAAAAGTAGTAAACCTCTTTCTCGCCAACACTTAATATTAGCCACAATTGCCAGAATTTCTCATTTAATTTAGCGAAATGCACTGAAGAGTACGGCAGACAAAAAGTGAGAATGTTCATTGGAGACACGAGCCACAGGTAAATCGCATTCGGAAAAGCCTATTATCAACCTAACCTGGTTGGCCCTTTTTCCCGAGGTCCATTCAGTTCAACTTGCTTCTGAAGTTGTCAACAACATTTAAATGATCTCCTCAAATTGACTGAAAAGTGCACTGACCAGCCACTTAAGAAAGTAAAAAGCTAACCGTGTCTGAGTTGAACCAGGCGAGGCTAGGCGGACCAAATTGGTTAGAAATTACCCAATTGCGCCTTTTAAACCGATTGTTGATAGTCTGTAAATAATGTTATATGACATAAACTAAAGAAATGTCCATGGATTCTAAAAACTCTTCTCAGCAGCGTTCAAAGTCAATTCGCACTCTGAATTTTCTAATATTATTGAATAATCGAGTTTCGTCAAATCCCATCCGTGGCCGAATCCCGGTGTCACATTTTCATTTGTCGTTTACATCGCGTTTCCATCCGTCAAGTCAGCAGATGCGGGGATTCGGCGGATTCCGCTGAATTCAGCTCAAAAACGCCGCCCGTCGGCGAATCCGGCCGAAAAAGAACAGTGGACAATGATCATCCACCGATTCCGCTGATCTTGCTAACCCAATTCTGATCTCGAAACAGATTCATCATCCTTTTTTTTCTCTCTCGCTTTTCTTTTTGTTTTATATTTCATATTTAACAATTCGTGGCATGCTATTTATAATTTTCCCCTATTTCACAATCGACACGGCAGTTTTGAACGTTGATTGCGTACCCTGTCCCCATTGATATCTTTACGAAATACCAAACGTATAAAATTCTCTTAAGGCCTGGGCTGTACTTGTACATATGACAGTCGTTTAAACTGATAAAATAATAATAAAAACAAATATTGAGCCTCGGTGGTAGAATGGGTTATGGTTGTTTGGCTCCCTGCCTAGCCCTTGGGATTGAGCAAATTCTGCCAGTTCCAGTTCCACAGATTTAGAAAAAAACGAGGGTTAAAAGTAAAATGAAGTGTCTAAAGGTGCTACTTAATGTTATTCCTTGAAAAGCCCATGAAATTTTGGAAGTCCTTCCTCAGATCTTTAATACATATTATTTTTGGCACAAAGAAGATAACAGATATTTAAACCAGTACGCCTATAAGTGGAACATGGTTCGAGTACAATTTTTGCATTGAGCAACAACTGCGGATGATAAGTCATTCCTGTCAGCCCCTGAGGAGGTCGCATTTTCAGACTTTAAGAATGTGTCTAGACCTTTTTACACATATTTGAAACGAGGAGTACGTCTGTAAGTGGATCCAGTGGTCCCAGCATAGGTTACTACGACGACACTAAGTCATAAACGAATTCAAGCTTTTTATGTACATTCTTTCAAACTATATCGAGCGTGAATTTGATATGTTACAAATGGAAGTTGATTTTATGAAAGGAAATATATTTTAATCATGCCATGGCTAGATGATCACCTTTTTCTTTTAATTATTGTATATTAAATTTTAAATATTGTAATAGTCATATGCTTCAAAACCCAAAAGGCGCAATAAAAATAAGCAGTTGGATTACCGCGAGTAGAACATGATTAGAACAATCAGAGGACCATCGGGATCAACAATAAATCGATAACGCGGGAAACGCTTCCCCAGAGCATCAATGACCTTTATCCAGACGAATTCTACCAGGGGGTTTAACTGCCCCTTGACACACTGACTTTTGGCTCTTGTGTTACAATACAAAAAAAAAATCAAATTATAAGAACAATTTTGTCACCAGGAGATTATTTATTTACGCTAGGGTATAAATCTGTACTTGAAAGGGGTAAGATTGTATTCAATCAAATGTAAGCCCTCCCCACAGCTTCGAGGGGTGGCGAAATACACCCTCCGCAAATTGAAATCTCCGCCCCCAGCATCAAAAGGACCATGCGCAAAAAGGAAGGGGAGAAACATCAACTCCATTTGTACTATATTTCTATCCGAATACATTTGGACATAAAGGGCGAAATGGTTTAAAAATCACAAGACGGAAGCAACCGGGATTTCTAATTTGATCTTCCACGTTTTAAAATGGTTACGTTCGTTTCTTGTTGAGGTCTCCTAGGTTATGAACTGCTGTTGGCCGTTTTCGATCATACTGGTGCTTCGCCCAGTCTCGTTAGATTTGTTTGGCAGGCACTTCTACATTTCACATCCTCTGCGCGTTATTCTGTCAGTTTTGCCCAATTGTTCAGCGACACCCAAAAAACGCCAATTTTGTATGTCAGATTCGTATCGTGACTTAGTATCCACACTGATTGGTCTTTGTGTTATATCAGGTGTGTCAATTTTTAAAGCCATCGATCCTCTAAAATCTGATTCCGTCCAGATTCTTCTCCTTCTTCAGAGGTTGGTTTGTACGAAATTCAGTCAAATGTGTCCTTTTTCAAGCTTTGAACTCTAAAATCTGCGAGTTTTCCTCTTTCGACTTGCCTAGATGCTTTGCCAATTTCAATTGATGGCCTGTGCAGTTTTTTTTTTTTTTTTTTTTTGTCAGATGTGTCTTTTTTAAGGTATCGACACACAAGACCAGTTTGCTTCTTCAGACTCATCCAGATGTTTCGCCAAATTCAATGGTTGTCTATGCGGTTTGTTGTCAGGTGAATCAATTTTGAAGGTATCGACACCCTAAAACTTACCAGTTTGCTTGTCCGTACTCGTAGAGTCCTTTTGCAATTTTGAATAGTTGGTTTCTCATTTTCCTCCTGTATCCTATTCTCTTAATTTCTCAGAAAATAGGACAAACCCGCGAGAAAACGTTCGGACTCACCCATTTGAACCGAGCTAATACTGTAACGTGCTGACATCTCTTTCGAGGTTTGTGTTTGTACGTTTTTATTAGCCTCCCAAGACAATAAACTAATTTCACCTATGTGCTAATACATTTTTAAAGTACCACAGATGTCATCACGGTTATGTAGATTTCAGATGTATTTATTGGATTTTGGGAAAGACGCACGGATGGGAAGGCTATTGTCGTACAATCAATTACAAACATTAGCGGAAGACTTGAACCACGAGAAGAACAAAATAATAACTAGTTTCTTTTGTCACTGGCGTGTTTTCTTTCGTAGCTGTGCGGTCGGTCAAGCTGTCCTCGATTATAAAAATCTCCTCCTCCAATTCATCTCCTGTTTTATTAGTTCCCACATGGCCCCAGGTTCGCGGGCGTGTGCGTGGCCCGGCGTGTGTCCGCCTGTCTTTTTCAACGTGTGTGTGCGCCCGTCTTCCGCTCTTTTCCCGCCTCGGAGAAAAGACAATGCTTGCGTGTTTCACAGTCCGGTGATCACCGCGTGGGAATTTGATGGTCTTCTTGTTCTTGTGTTTTTTCTTTCATTTTTCGTTTGACGATTTTATTCCAGAGCGGTAGCTTCTGGTCCATTTTCACAAAGCTTGATTTGTTTTCCTTTCTTGTCGGGTCCAGGGAAAACCTCTGGATAAACCATAAAGGTAAACCGTCGGACTAAGGCAGAATATCAACGTCTACGATTATTAAACCGATAAATAAATCGGCAAGTTGGAATGATCCCGCGTCAAAGGTTTTCTTTGACATTTATAATAATGATCATCTCGAAAACGGGACAAAGATCATAGAGGAAAAATGGCCAGGATCAGTGACGACAGATAAGACAAAGCGATGTATATTTTCTCTTGATGACTCATCGAATCAATAAAGATCGACAAGTCTTTGTAAAATAAATTGAATTCAAATTCCAGGACAAATATTGTTACACAAATCGAAGATAAACAGTTCTGACTCGGCATGTCATAATTTAAATCAATCAAATAGAGCTAGTGTTAGAGAATTTGTGAATATTTATCTGCATTTTGCAGAGAAAGAGATTTAATTTGGTTTTTGGCCTACACATTTTGGTCCTTACAAAGGATACTCTTCCCTGTTACTGTTGATAGTGCTTCGCTTATAAATTCCTAGCTAAGACCCAAAAAACCTGTCGATAGTGCGGATATTGTCCGTTTTTCGGATCCTTATCTGAGAAATTCCGTCCTCCGGAGCCGCTCCTATGTTTAATCTTCTATCTCATCGGTTTTTTTACCAGTCCCTCTCTTTTCCACCCGGTGCCTAGAGTGGCGCGACCGAGAGAGAGGGAGGAGGAGCGAGATAAGAGCGAGAACGGTCCGGGGGAGAGTAAAAAAACAACACCCGGGGACGATAACTCAGGTGGACTTTATTGATCTGGGGCGCTCCCAAAGGTGAGCCGTGGGGCGGGAGGAGAAAAAACTGGCGTGCGTCACACAGACTCCATTTCCCACCCTCCGAACCCTCCCTCAGGAAGTGCAATGCAATTAACTTATTGCCCCTTTGACTCATACCACCTGGATATGATGATGATGTGGTCCTTAATCGATTTGGACGAAAAGTGAGAATGTTATTATAGGCGTACAATTGATATCAGCCTCGTTATTTATTGATTTTTGATAGTGCTTCATTACACTTGAGCCACTATATTTTGGCAAGTTTAAAAAATACACCCAACATAAATAACCAATAATTTTTTCCGAAATGCGTAGACAAACCAACGGGGAGAAGTGGACCAAAATACAGGTACATCATCCCGCCGACCTCAGGAAGAGATTTCATTCATTTAAAATTTATTTTTTAACCATTTACAAGCTGTCAATATTGAGGTAACAGGTTATTCAGGTAACAACGTTGAACACTACTGAGTCTTGGATTTGGGCCATGTTAGTATAGTTAGATGCATGGTGAGAGGTTGAAATCCATCTGACACACTAAGGCGTGTTTTTGGGAGTTGATGCCAAGGAAACGGACACCATACTGACAGAATAACGCACATACATGTCAATCACTGAATACGACGAAATGGCGATACCTACCTGATAGAACAATTTAGCGAGTTTTAGTTACAAACGGACAGAATACAGACCTATATGTGACAAGTCGAAAGGCGCCTGACAGATCAAACTGGTTATCTTTTGGGAGTTGATATTTTGCAAATAGGTGCATCTGGCGTGATAAATTCAGACCAAATTAGCTGGGTTTTTTATAACGATAACCTTGTAAATAGGCACAATTAACATTATAACCCACTGGCGAACCACTGATTATGTGACTGATAGACCTTAGGATTAGCGGACCAGTGATCGAAACGATACTTGTTGCTAGGAATAGTGAGTCAATTACCAAGTAAAGTGCCAGTTGTGTCGGAGCCAAAGACAAACGACGAGGACGTCACAGACCCAACTTGTCCATCCTTCCTTAAATTTTTCTAATCTTGGATGTATCTCATGTCCGGTGATTTTTAGTTTTATGTCCGTTACGCCTTGAAAACGTGCACCTTTTTACATCTGTACACGGGACCTTTCTTGAAATATAAATACGGGATTCCGAGGAAGGCAGACTTACTATCAACTTTTCAGAAGGAAAATACTCAAACTATCTATTTTCCGTATTGCTTTTTTTCGGTAATCAGGTTGATTAAATCAAGTCAGAAATTCTGGTAAAACCGAACATATCGTCTCAAGGGGTTTATTTTTTTATGATGAGAGCAAGGCCCGTATGGTGAAAAATCGTAATGGTTTTATTTACCAATAAATTGGGTAGAGAAGAGATTTAGATACCGATTTGATTTTATCTCTAATAAAAACGTTTGTCGTGTCTGATATGTTATTTATTTTAAAAAAAGTCTATTCTCGAGGACACTTATCATATTCTCGGATAACCGCCTCACGTCCTTGAGGCATCAGGATCGTCTTGGAATTTTAAAAACTGACTTTTCCCTCCTTGAGGAATATGAAAGTTAGGCGTCCAACGTCCAACAATAAATTATCATTAGATAATTAAGCTGCAGTATATTTTTCAAGTTTTCTAAGCCAAATCGGAAAGCATACGGGGACCCAATTACTTGGCCATACCGATTTTAGGAAACGTGGCAGTAATTGTAAAAAACGCGGTACAGATGCTTCCGTATGCCATCTTAATAATACTAGTAATAAAACTAAGTTGTGTCAAGAATTATCAAAATAATATCATCAGAGTCATTTTTTAACTACATTACGCGTCCCTCTACTCCTTGTAGAAGATTTTATGTATAGATAAAAGCGTAGATTGTGGTTTATGATCATTCCGGTCCTCCTGGTCGCGCTGATTTCTGGGTTTTGTTATTTCTCCATAATTTTGTATATTGACATGGAAAAAGAGGTAACATTGGGCAAAATGATTGAACGAAAATTTACGTAATATTTTCCTCTTTTTCCTTTTTCATTCTTTCTCATTTTACTCTCTCTCTCTCTCTCTCTCTCTCTCTCTCTCTCTCTCTCTCTCTCTCCCTCCCTCCCTC
>CM077106.1:15927929-15948099 GCA_039619505.1 Cimex hemipterus | reverse complement strand
CTCTCTCTCTCTCTCTCTCTCTCTCTCTCTCTCGATCTGTTCTCGATATTTTATTCTCGCGTTCTCTCTATTTTATTCTCTTTATTACTTTCATTCCTAGTTCACGGCTATCCCTCTCTATTTTTCACTCTCTCTCTCCCCCCTTTCTTATTACTCCCTTCTCTCTTTTTCATTCCTTCATTATTTCTCTTTGTTATTCTCCCGATTTCACTCTTGTTTGATTAACCTTTATCTCTCTCCTCTTTCTGTTTCCCTCTATTTTCCTGTCAATTTCATTATCACTTTCATCTACTGTGTTATTTCTCCCTTAATCTAACTCTGTTTCTCTGTATTTTTACACTCTTCTTATCAATACATCTCTCACTCAATCTTTCCTCTATCTCTGTATCTATCTCTATCTGGCTCTTTCTTTCTCTCTCGCTCTCACACTTTGTTTACCACTCTTTGATTTTTTTCGATATCCTTTGTTACATCCTCCTCATAATAGTTTCAATTTCTCTGTCTGCTTCACTCCTCAAACACATAAAATGGCGGCTAAACACAAGGGATGTGTTCTGATTTATTTACGCAGGAATACTACACATATCTCTAAAGCGCCCGCAACTGTAGAATGCTACAACAATACTTACAAACACTACACATAATCTAACAATTTCCCTTTAAGTGGGCGAAATGTGACTGAAAAAAAGTGATCGAAAAAGCAGCTGACGTGCCGTATTAAGTTGTAATCTGAAGGAGCGTGGTCGAAGAATGTATTTAATAAAAGTTGGGGTTTGTTTTTTTCTTTTGGTATCAGAAGTTCATGATACCTACTTAAAATGTATTCTCTTTGTATGTTCTTATGCGCTGCTTTAACCATTATTCGCTTCGAACAATGCATCTCTTGAATATTAGGATTAGCCGAACAAAGGCGATCTACCCAAATCGGCACGACAGGATTTTGTGGTATTCCACTCATCATTTTCCCCAGCGACAGTTCTCGCGATATCGTCACAGGTTTTCCGTGAGGGTCGCCGTGGTGATTGTGGTCTTTGTTATCACCAACAGTGGACGTGGTCGCCGTGGAGACGAGGCCGCAGATCGAAGAAGGCAGCGGTTATTCCGTATCCCCGTTACCCACCCGCTTTTCAGGGAAATAAGCCGTCACCCTTGAACTGAATCATCAGGGGATAAATTTCCCACGAGGATTAACTATATAAATAAATTCATGTATAATCATCAACTTTTTCCTTAATTTAACTTTCTTCTGAGCTTAACTTGCAAACAAAGTAGAATGCTTGAACCTTGTACAAGGTTATTACATATTATTACATACATTATTAACTGCCTTTGGAAGAAGGGAATATTTTACATTTTGCATTTTGGGCTCATTGCCTATCTGGTGTTTGATAAGAATTGACAGATTACCCAATGGAACAATATTACTACTCATATTCCTTCCGAATTGTACACAAATAAAAAGAAAATGAATACCTTTCCTATAATTTCTGAGAACTAACTGCCACCTACAAGATCGTTACTATTATTGTACAATACTTACGATTATTTTTTTAATAACTTTTATTCATACTTTTTTGTAATTTTGGCGTATTTTTTGTCTGTTGTAGATGTGAAATACCAGATTTTCTACTGTTTTATCTTACTTTTAATGAATGAGTTGAATTAACATCTTAACAATGGAGCATAGCTACGACAATATACCTTCACCCCAAGAGGAGCCACAAGGTAAGTTGCCTCCACAAATTCAATAATATATAACTGGATGTAAGATGTAAGCTACGCAGCTTGTACGGATGGGCGATGTTTTAAATCTTGAAAATGGTTAAATGATTATGAAGATCGTACATTATTTAAAACTAGCTAATTGTAATATGGGGAAACCATTGTTTTTTTGAAGACCACCTAATTTTGATGATAGGCCAGTTTTTAAACACTACCAACTTTAGAGAATCTGTAGAAATCACAGTTGACCACCTAATTTTGTTGTTGGCAGATCATAGTCACCAACTTTTGATGTTGAAAGACCAGAGTTCATTAAGACTATCTAATTTTGATGTTGGAAGATTATAGTTTATTTAAAACAACCTCATTTTGATGCTGTTAAATCATAGTTCTTTGAGGACTATCAACTTTCGATGTTGGTAGAAAATGGTTTATTGAAGACCACCAACTTCTGATGTTTGTAGATCGTAGTTTATCGAAGACCATCCACTTTTGATGTTGGTAAATCCTAGTTTGTCGAACTTAGTCCAAGTATGAAATGTTTATTGGAATTTTTCCTTCGATTTTTTTTCTAACCGGCTTGACTCAATGAAATATCACATGCAGTGCAGGACGACACAAAATAAAGCACATACCAAGTAATGAATTAAGAAAAAAATATCAACGGAGAATATGCGGACCAGAATGATAGGAGCAAACCGTATAATTATAATTACGTAGCAAATATTCTGCTTTTTTCATTTGCTAATCTGCGGAAAAGATCGTATTTTTGTCTCCCCCACGAAATCTATTTGGGAAAAAGGGTTTGGATTGATCCAAGGCTGTTGCTAGCAACGGATGTAACCCGGGGGTGAGTCAGGGGGAGGATTATGTATTTCGATCTTTCCACCCCCTTTTTTTTCTTCCATCCGGGGGCGTTAAATTGAGTGCAGGATGCCGTGGCAGGTTGCTAAGGAGACACCCTCTGTTTTGACCACACCTACCAACCTTTTATCCCAGAGGGACTGTATTAAACGTCGATATTTTACCTATTTTTATTAACTTTACACTAATTACTAATCCACTAATAATTCGAATAGACAATTTGCTGTTCATAATAAATAAATACAAATTTAATTAAGGGGCTTACATAATAACACACAGGCAGAAGAGATGCGCTTAACATTGAGATCTACTATTACAATTAAGGTTTTTAGTTGAGATGAAAATTGAGATCTACACTCTATTAAAAGCTTTGTATTATCTAAGAGATGTTTGGCCGCCTGGTCTCGCTGTTTTGTACTCTTCAGTTAGTTGTTCAGGGTCTTTCCTGAATACAATGATAGACAAGCATCAATCAATTTTTTCCCTTTTTTGTTATAACATTTTAAAAATTTACTTGTATCCATCTGAAATTTTAAATCTTTCTTTCCGATTTTTTTTCAAACTTATCAAAAGACAAAAAAACTAAAAATAACAGAAATGAGATATTTATTTTAAATTAAATTTTAATTTGTAGCTTTTTTAATATAATAATTTTTTTCAGACCTCTCTGCATCAAGGATGCGTTCGAGGTCCAGCTCAATATCTGATGTAGATCCCACCACATCTGATTCGGACTCCATGGGATCATCGGTTCCTATGAAAAGGCCAAGATTTTATGAAGACAATAACAACATCGAGGGCTATGACCTCTCTTCGAAGAGAGAATTCCTCGCATCACTTGAGCTGGCTACATCCCCTGAGACCGAAGAGGAGCAAGACCCGTTTCTTGAAGACTTCAAAAAGATGAAATCAAAAGGCGAGTTCACATGCAGACTGTGCACGATGCTATTTCCAAACCTGCGAGCCCTGAAGAGCCACAACAGGGTTCACTTAGAAGGTCCCAACTTCGAGTGCAACCTTTGCCCTTATAGATCTTTCGAAAGATCACTTGTGCTCAGACACATGCGGACGCACAATGGTGAAAGGCCATATGAATGTCCTGTATGCAAATATGCTTTTACAACTAAAGCCAACTGTGAACGACATATGAGAAATCGGCATACCAAAGAAGCTTCTACTCAGATGGATCTCCCAATAGACCTTAGCGTCAAAAAACCGGTCTATCCATTTCTCACTATACCGTATTTCATTCATCCTCCAATCCTTTACCAAAATCTTCAAAAGGACCTATTTAGAGGTCTACAACTAACAGGTGGTAGGATCCTAGAGAAAAAGGAAGAAGTGAAGATGGTTGTAAAAAATGGCCTGCTTGTTCCTAAACAAAAGCAAAGGAGGTACAGAACCGAAAGGCCGTTTGGGTGTGATCATTGTGCAGCCAGATTTACTTTAAGGTAATGTTTCAGAATTTTTTAAATAAATTTAATAAATCATGGATTATAATTTAAGTTACCTTCAGTAAAAAGCACATTACAATTTTTTTCTAGACGATTTTATTTTTAATCAAATTGTGTTAACATATATTATTTACATAATTTGCAGATCAAATATGGAACGACATGTAAAGCAACAGCATCCTGAATTCTGGTCACAGAGACAACGCAGTGGTGGCAGAAAATCTCGAGAACCAAAAACAGAGAGCAGAGAAATTCCTAAGGGTGTGAAAGAGGCAATTGTTGAGCAGATAAAACTAAAGAATGAAGAAAAGAAGGAAGCTGGAGGTAATTACATTAATATCCCTTAGATCAACTAATAGATAAATTGTGTTGGATTAATAATGATTTCTTTTTTTAAGATCTTGCTTCAGTGTCAAAGATGCTTGATAACGCCTCATCTCAAGATTTCAGGGAGTACTTTGATAGAACAGAAGACGACCCAGGCGAAGATAGTGAGGAAGGCCTCGTAGCCGCTACATCAGAGGATGCTAGTTCTGAGGAGCGCGGCTCTCCTGAGGCGAGGGATGGGAAAGAAAAGAAGCGAAGTGCTTATTCTCTTGCACCGAATCGAGTATCCTGCCCATATTGCTCGAGGGAATTCCCCTGGACTTCTTCTTTGCGCCGTCATGTTCTGACCCACACAGGGCAGAAACCATACAAGTGCCCAGCTTGCCCCCTGCTTTTTACTACCAAGTCAAACTGTGACCGACATCTAGGAAGAAAGCATGGGGCAAAACAGGAAGAAAGATCAAGGAAAAGAGAAGAGAAAGAAGAACCTGTCGCTCAAGACACATCAGTCACTGAGATGCCATTCAAGTGCCATCTCTGTGAATCAGCATTCCGAGAGAGGCAAGACGCTCTCGAGCATCTTAAAGCCATCCATCGGAAAGAGTATGATGCTCTTGTGGCTAAAGGTGCTTTAGATAGTTGTTCTGAGACTGAAGAGAACGAGTCTATTTCAAAAGACCACAGCAACAGAAAGGTAAATAAATTTATAAAAAGATCTCATAGAATAACTAAAACTGCAAGATAAGAATTTTAATTTTCTATTATTTTAGGTGATTTGCGCTTTCTGCCTTCGACGCTTTTGGTCAGCAGAAGATCTCCGTCGTCACATGCGAACGCACACAGGCGAGCGCCCTTTTTCTTGCGATCTCTGTTCCCGACGGTTCACCCTCAAGCACTCAATGCTGAGACACAAGAAGAAACACGGTTCACCAGGGATTATCGTCCCTCCTGCTGAAACCGAAGAATTTCAAGGCTCTCCAAAGTCTGATCTTATATCTAACTTACTCGGCATCAAGGATGCATCTTTGGTAGAAACAATGCTCGCCTCTACAGCCACAGACGCAGCCAAAATACTAGGCATCGATAAAAACAATCTTAAAAACTAAACTTCAAAAATCTGAACTTTTTCTTTATGGAACTGATCATATATCAGCAACCATTAAAAAAGTTTAAATACAGAGTTTAATTTAAAAAAAAAAAAAAAATATTTTGAAGTGTCAGGATTTTTTTTAAATTGCTGTTCTAAAACTACCAGCTGTTAAAGGTTTACTGGCTTAAAAATGCACTATTTTAAGGACTTGCTTTGCAAGACTTTAAAAAACTGTATTTTTCTCTTAAAGTGCCTTCGGGGAGATTTTAAAAATTGTCCGTCCTTTAAATCAAATCATATGGCCATATTCTATGGGTTTAAATATGGTACCCTAGGATTTAGAGGAAAAGTGGTTTTTGAACATAAAAATTCTAATGTGCCTTTGAACTTAATATTTTTACCAAATAGATTGTAAATTAAATTTGTAATGTTATATCAAATATACATACGCATGTTATATAATTAGTCGATGGAAGATATAGATGTATATTTGATGTTGAAATATTTAAAATGTAATGGAGGATGAGATGATTTTTGTAATTTGTGATGGGGACAAGTGAAATCTCTATGTACTATGTGTATTTTAAATCTACGGGATGGATACATGCCCCATGTGAAATATGTTACCTTTTTGTAGAGGCAAAAAATTATTATGACTCAAATCTAAAGACCAAAAGTTATCTTTGTAAAAAAAAAATTAAAAAACATAAAAAAAAAACTGCACTGATTTTATCTTATTTTATAAATAAAATTATTTAAATTGTAATTATTGTACAAAAAGAATTATGTTTGAATATTGTTTTATTATGTAAATTACATTAATTGTGAAGTAGATTTTTAGTGACTAAGCATGTGTGTTGTGTAAAAATGAGGGATCCTTCAAGATCCAGGGTGAGTGGTAATTCAATTTCTTCTGAGGTCAATAAAAGAGTCTGTTGAACTAGTCAAGACAGAAGAATGAGAAAATTGACTGAAACAATTGGGTGCATGTGGGAAAACTTTGATTACAAAAACATTAAAAAAATGGGTTTACAAAAAAGTTTTAAAAAATTATAATGTAAATTTGTATTTCACATATTTTTAGTTTGGGATTTGTATTGTTCTGCAATTTTGTCAGTTCCCCTTGTTTTTTTGTGGATTAATAAAGATTTTAAAATAATTCTAAATTTCTTTCCAACATCTGATTTGAGAAAAATACCTATCAATAAATTATACTTCCAACGAATAATCATCGACTAACAGTCACTAATCACCACACATTTACAATTTTACAAAAATAATACAAGTTATTGTATAAACAATTTTTTCGTTTGTTCTCATTTTTGCCATTTATTTTTCTCCTATTGGACAACAAATTTTAACAAAAATTTTCCACCTTCATGCAAAACAAATGTCATTTAAAATAATAAATATATTGTAATTTTTTATATTCTATTCTACAAATAAAGGTCTAAATCACTTGCATTCTTTTTCATTATTTAGAATAACAAAGGTTCATATTACTTGACATGGATTTGTATTATTCAGCAATTTTGATGGTTTACTTTTTATTTTTTTCCCAATTTTCTGGCATAAAGTATTTTTTAAACTACTCAATTTCAAGTCATCAATTTACAATAAGGATAAAAGAAATGAACAACAAGCAAAACAAGGGGCAGCATTCTCACCCATGGGACCAGAACTGAAACAATGATGCACCAGATTGTGTAAGTTAGATTTGGAAAAATGACTTCAGAAAAAAAAAATTGTACAAGAACACCAGGTATGAGGAAAGTAAAGTGAATTATAAATCTCTCAAAATGTGAAGGAACTCTCAGCAGGCAGGAATTAACAAAAATTCTTTCTATTTTATTCAGACTTCTATTCTAGGCACTGCCCTTACAACTTTCACCTGAAGAAGATAGGCAAAGCAGAACCAAAAACATGTTGACTGTGTCAAAAAAAAAAAAAAAAAAATAATAATAAAAAAAAAAAAAAAAAAAAAAAAAAAAAAAAAAAAAAAGATATCGACATATCCTTTCTGAATGTTGCCACTTCGGTTAGGAAATTCTCACACCAAAACAAGATGTGCAGGAAAAGGCTTAATTTTGTAGGAAAAAGTGCACTTTACAAAATATGGCTATAATTTATATATTCTCTGGTGTAAAAATGTTTCAGGGATTTATCACTCTCCTGTTCTTTGACAAACCCTGTCTCGGCTGTCACAAGACATCAAACAAAACCACATCCGAAAACAAGATTTTAGCCCAATCTTTGATCAGACCAAATGATGTTAACCAAGCTGTTCTGGTCTTGCCAGACAGAAGTTTTGGATCAGTGGCAAGCCTCACACATAATTCAGCTTCTGAAAGTCATTGCTTGATCTCAACAGTGGTGGAATGTCGATTATGGAGTATGTCACAATCATACAACCATCTCTTTCGAGATGTGACATATTGTTGAACTGATCCATGTTTTCTTGAGTATACAAATTTGAAACTTACAAATAGTAGTGCTTAAAAATAAATAAATAAATAAATATAATCATACCACCAGAATCTTAGAAAGAAGTCTTGTGATTAGGGTTGCAATGAGACTATTGTAGAGTAAAGTCTGGTAGATCACACAGAAGATACTGTTAGAAATGAGTTCCATTAATTATTCCTTAACCCCTCTTTAATGTATCTCATTATCGTTTTCCAACTACTCTCGCTTTCTAATATGCAAGAATAGTAAATAAGTGTGCTCAAGCTTTGATTAAAATTTGAAAACGCTAGATCAGCACCATTGGCCTATGAAGTGCTTCAGTGCATAACTTCAATAGAGAAGTATGCTTTATGTCAAATGTTCATAATGGTGGTCAATATAAATTATAATAATGAAACAATATTTAATTTTCTAATGAAAAAAATTACCTAAACTGATGTTAAATATTTCTATATTTTCTAATAAATATTTTTATTATATTATATATTTTTTAATGAATTTGTTGTTCTTGGTGGTATATATATAATTAAAATCTTGGGGGGGGGGCAACCCAAGACCCAACGGGTTAAATGTTTGGGTAGTCTCGTACCCCACCCCAAAGGTCCGGGATCTTTTTCGAATGTAATACGGGAGGATTGGAAGGGAGTTCAAAGAGGAAAACTGTAATAGTATTGGTCTTACAGTTTTATAAAATTTTAAGGGTATCTGGATCATCATAACGTTTAGTATGGTGTGTAGTAATAAATCCTAAAGTTTTATCAATAGCTTTATTGGTGTAAGTGTGTGTGTATGTGAAAGTTAATCTAACTATCAATAATGGTGCTTGTTTGATCTTTGAAAATTTCACGACCAATTAGCACCAAGTCTGATGGCCGTATTAAATTTGATAGGATGTTTTACTTGATGGAAGGTCATAACGGAACATTTGTCAGTATTTAAAAGAACACCATTTATTAATTCAATTAATTATATTTTTCACCTTAGGTCTTGATTGAGATGAAAAAACTCGTGTCCCGATCGTGACACTAGCTTTTTCATCTCGACTAAGACCATAGATAAAAATATAATTAATTGAAACAACATGATCAATTATGACTGATACAGGAATATGAGCCATTTATTAAGTTTGATCTTTTTTAGAAGATAGTTCCTACTTACAGTTTGTTGTTTCCGGATTTAAAGCTTAAAGCTCTTCAAATTGAAGGATTTACACCCACGTCTATCGACAAGAATTGTAAGACTGAACCCGCCGGATCAACCGACAATGTGGCGCTCCAATGAGAAGCCAGTTTTTATTGCCGCTCAATTTTGAACGTACGAAAAGCATGAATTATAAAACAACTACATATTATCTAAATAAATAATTCTGAATTTTTTAATTACTTAATGAAATTAAAAATAATTAAATAAAATTAATAAATACATTAAACTATTAATTTATTTGTCTAATATCATTAGTGAAACAACATACTCCACTTCTTCATTTCTATTTATTAAATTTACTAATTTCATGTTCCACTTGACCAATTAATATATTACAATTAATTATTTTAGTTGAGATAAAAGAAGTCAATGGCACGAGATGGATTCGAACCCACCATCTGGTATTGCAGCAGTGTATCTAGCTAAAGATCGTGGGTTTGAATCCTGCTCAGGCCATTGACTTTTTTTTCTCAACTAAAAACCTTAATTAATTGTAATCTTTTTATTGAGTTTAATGGATGTTTAAGTTGTAAGAAGTCAGAGAGAGAATAACTTTTTACGGATATTTTTAAAACATCTGTGAAAAGTAGTGCCATAAAGGATGGAAGAGAATCAGATATATGGTTTATTTAGATGTTACAAAAAATAGGCCTTAAGTGCAACCCTTGGGGAACTCCAAAAGTTGCTAGAAAACTATTGGACAATACAAATTTTAATTTTACTTTGGTAGCAACAGCAAGCTTTTTAAAATGTTTTATTACATATTATATCTGGTCCTGCACCTATATTTAACATTAGAAGCAAAAAGCATCCTTGTACTTCAAGATTAATTTATTGCAGATAGATTTAAAAGTGTGTTTATATTCACAAACATAAGGTGTTGATTACTTTAAATAAGAGATTGGAAATTGAAAGCATATCATACGTTTATAAATTATTTAATAACATTTTACCATAACAAAAATTGGTACTTTTTTGGTGCATTGAAGTAATTCCAGTTTTTAAAATTTTATTCTAGGTGTATTTATAATCGATTTTTCTTTATTATTGGTAGTCAAAATGCATTTGTTTTATTAATAAGCATTTACACTTCATTCTTAGGTGGAAACAATGTAGCGTAAATTTATACTATCTATTATTTACTATTTATACTAAGGTGAAATATTGCAGTATCATCTTGTTGGTCATATCTTAAATATTCCATAATAAAATTCAGGCTTACCTTTTGAATGTGCTGTAAGACATCTAACCAACGTAAGATTTTATTTAAAAATAAAAACAAGCGACTTACCTTAGAAATGTACTAGGCAAGAAGTTAAATTAGTTATCTCATTTTGGTATGTCTAGTTTATGTTATTCCGCCATAAATTAATGGAACATTTCAGGCCATGTACATTTTCAAATCATTATAACCTTGCATCACGGATTTTGAGCGAGTGTCTAATGTCAATAGAACTCAGATCCCTTAAATAATAAGCAATTCCTGTCATAATACCCATTGGGATATCAGATAATCTTAAAACTACTAAATTGAAACTACTGCTCTTAGTCTTCCATTGGTAATATAGGGTTTGTCAAACCAAGAACTGCAACTTTCCAAATACAAGAAATGGATTTTCAACATCAAGTTGGTTCCTACATTTAGTCAAGCTATTTTTGACTATCATATGTCTTAGTAAAATAATAAGACTTACCTTTGTCATAGATGTTTACGATCTCCAGTAATTTATCTATACTACAAATCACTTTAAACTATTGCAAAATGCCTTTTTTTTTTGTTTGTCTGTGCCAAATATATATTTTATTTGAAAAAAGAAAAAGAAAAAAAGAACTTTAATACATAAATTAATTGAGAGGCATAGAAAATTGTGTTCGACTTAGAAATTTAAATTTATATCCACTGCTTGTTTTTTGTTGTTAAAAAAATATTAATAATTCCTATTTGGTGTGTAGTTTAATTTTAAAATTTACGTTATTTATTCAATGTACAACGGTTTTTTCCCTAAACATTATTTCTTAATGGTTGAAATATTTTTAATATGTATATTTATTTCAGAAAAATAAAACGCCCACATTAACAAAAAAACTCGTATAATTTAGTATAAAATATATACAAACATGTAAAATAAAGATTATATCTATGTAGAATATATAGAAAGAAAACGGCGAACACGTGTTCTGTTCCGTTCATTTAATTGTTTATTTTTGAACAATTTAAGTTCCCAAGACATCCTGAAACTTATATAAAAACAAGCAAAAATCAAGGAGGCCCAGCTTTTTTTCTGGAACCCCTGAATCAGTCACTCTCTCTCTCTCTCTCTCTTCCGCGGTTAATCCTGAAAACGCATTCAATAAAAGCGGAAAATGCATATTTAAGAAAACACACATTTACAAATGAATACATTGTTAAAACAATTACCTTATAAGTAAAAATAAAATTCTGCATCAAATTAAAAAAAAAATAGGACCCACAAAAGCAAAAATTGCACTTAAAATCAATAAACGACAATAAGAAACAGCAAACAGTTAACTCTTATTTCTATCTGAAGTTTTTCTATTTTATATCTTTTAAAGATAATGACAATCGACCTGAAAAAATCTTGTTTTTATGTAATTCTAATTTCTGTTGCAATTAATTTGAAAAAGAATTGACATTTTTATAAAGCAATAAAAAAGTACTCAAATTTGCTATGGGTCAATATCCATCTTTATGGATGCTAGCAATAAAAGTGTATATTCAGTACCCAAATAGCAAATGAATATTTTCACCCAATCACACTGAAGAATATTTTTAAAAAAGCCTTACTATCACTTAGAAATATGTATCTGAACAAATGTGATTATTCAAAACTCGCTGAAGAGTTCAGGGCATGGAAGAACAAGACACAAATTTGCGAAGTTGACGATCTAAGTTTGTGGACTCCTTAACAAAAATGCAAAAAAAATTCTTAGGCATTTTTCAATAAACAATTTATCAAGGGACCTATTATATATATAAAACCAAAACCAAATAGAAAATCATCCAATATCAAAGTCATGAATAAAGTACAAGGAATATCACAATTGGGCCGGCCCAGGCGGACTTACTGTTGAGAACGCCTCTGGATTCCCTTCCTCCCCTTTGGATGGAACTGGAAAAGAGTTAATACAAACAAGAAAACAAAACAAAAAAGTCCTAAAATTGGCACCCAAATATAAATAAACACATATTTTAAAATACATATTCAAACAATTAAATCATACATAAGATGTTTTGAGAGAGAGAGAATTAGCAGTTTTCAAAAAATAAAAGACTTCAGGGCCTCCGAAACCGTTTTATACACAAAAGCAGTAAAAAATAAAAATAAAAAACAAGACAAGCACGTAATGTATTCTATAAATATATCAATTAGTAAAGAAATGCACGGACATATATTCAAAACATAAAAATATATATAATATAAGAAGAACACAATTTCATCAATAAAACATTCAAAGAAAAAATGTCAAGAATCATCAATAAGATAAGACAATCATATATGTATAAATTATATATATATAAATCAAAACATGAATACAAAAGACATAAATGGATGTCATAAAACTGGCACATTATGGCATATATATAATCATTCATAAATTATATAGACATTTGGCATTATCAGTAATTTTGATTGTTTGTTTAAAAAATTATAGTATGATAAAAAATAACTTACCTTGAGTCATTTGATCAATGAACAAAAACTATGGGGTTCATAGGAAGGCGTCCCCCCCTTTTTTTAATATTACCCATGAAATTTGATCAATTATTTAACATATTATGCATAGTTAAATGTAAGAAATGTGAGAAATATGACTAGAAACCAATCTTTTTTCTCTCTTAAAAGTATAAATGAAAGAGAGGAAGGAACAAAAAGCATTTTACCACAAAAAAAAAAAAAAAAAAAAAAAAAAAAAAAAAAAAAAAAAAGACTTCCTGGATAGAAAAGTACACACTGAAGGCTTTGTGAAGCATAATTCTCCAAATTATGTATTGCCTGTACAACTTACCTCAGTTTAATTTAACTTTATTACATACTTAAAATAAGAAGAAATTGAATGTAAAATGCAGAGGGAGACGCCATGAAATATATGAAAAAGAAAATTAAGTAAATAAAAATAAAAATGGGTTAAAAAATAAGAAGAACCAAATAATACACATACACACAGTTTCACAATTATATTCATAATAATTATACGTATTGTTATTACTCTAAGCAAATATTTAAGTTATTTGGTTTCTTTCAAATATTAAAGATTCCAAAAATTTACTTATTATAGATTTTTAAACATCCTATAAAAACAGGCTATTTATTACTATTAGTATGACGTATATAAAAAAAGAGAAAGTATAAAAAAAAGAAAACTTGGCTTTTTCTCCAGCTCGGGAAAAACCCTTTTTTTTTTGTACTATGTATTTTATTCGTTATCCGCAATCCCTCGGTTTATTTTGCGAATAACAACCTGGATGCTCGCCCATCTTCTCCTTATTTTTCGGGTTTCCCGATCCGCTTATAATAATATAAAAAAATTAAAAATAGCAAGAGCTCGACAAATAAAATAAAAACGTCCGACACATCCAGTAATCTCTCTTTTTTTTATATTATTATATATCAGACGAATAAGGACATTAATGAGCTTTATGTCTGTGTTTTTAGATTTTATGGGTTTTTTTAGGTTATTATAGTTTGTTTGTTTTGAAACAAAGACACCTGAAATCAGACACAAGAAAGACAAAAATTGCATATGAAAAAAAAGAAAACCTTTGAAAAATTATTTTAAAAAATTTAAAAATTACAATACAAACCTCAGTATTGCCATATTCAATTTTGGAAATCACAATGAATCTTCAGCAATGAGCGTCAGGAAAGATTGTACAGATTAAATGGCATTTAAATGTAAAAATTTGAACTTCCAAAATTGAAAAAGCTGGCCCTAAAAGGGAGAAAAAAACGATTAGAGATATTTACCTTTATTTATGTGCTTTTTTTTTCATTGATCCTGGTTTTGTTGAGGCTGTGCAACTCCCGTGTACTGGTAGCCACCAGTTGGTTGGTAAGGGTATGCAACCGGTTGGTATGGATACCCTCCGGGCTGCTGGTATGAAAAGGAAGGCGGATTTGGGTTTGACTGAGCGCCAACTGGCATCTGTGCGACTCCTGTTGCCTGCTGCTGTTAAAATAATAATCCATGATATACCTGATTGAAATGGTTTCGTTTTCATATAAATCACCTTGTTTTTCATCTGTTGTTCTATCAGTTCTGCCTCCTTTATCTTCCCTAAACTGCGATAGTATTGCGCCCATTGTGCAGAATAATCGGGTTGCCCATTCTGTAGTGGCTGAGCTGCGTTGTTCTGCTGTGCAGGAATCGGGTTATTTGGTGCAACGGGTGCAGATCCTCCTGTTCCCTGCATTGAATTGTTCTGCGGCCCTTGAGCGGCTTGCTAAATTTTTTTTCACAACAGTTTTTTGTTCCAAAAAGTGAATTATGGACAAACAGAGGAAAAAAGAAAGAAAGAAAAAAAGGAAAACAAATTAGTATCCTAGATGATAATGATGGGAACCTTTGTGGTTTAGTTTTTGTATGATGAATTTTTGATACCTTTACTTTTGTTTGAAGTTCGATCTCATCAGCTTCTTGATGCATTCCCATGCTGCGGTAATACTCAATCCATTGTTGAGAGTAGTCAGGCTGCTGTGCTTGCCCCTGCCCGCCCATTGCCCCCATTCCTGCGGCTGAATAAAAAATGACATTATTAGTCTTTTATTTAAAAAAAAAAAAAAATAAAATAAAATATTTGTACACACAAGGGTCCATATGCTGTTGATGGTAAGGTTGTGCATAAGCAGGGCCTGGAGGAGCCCACGATTGTGGGTAACCTCCTTGAGGATTTCCAGGGCCTCCTGGGCCACCATATGCAGGACCTCCATTAGCCCCAGGACCACCCTGAAAACAATCACTCACTCGTGTATCCTCAAGAGACTAAAAAAATAATTATCACAATACTTGATAGTTTCTGTTTATAAGCTGTGTTCTATCTCACCTGACCAAGTTTCTCCCCTATCATCTGTTTGGCAGCCTCGATCTGCTCAGGAGTACCACGTATGACAAAAACCTTCTCATTTGGATTATTGTTAGGACGGCGATCGAGCTCACAATGAGCACCCGTCGCTTGGTTGATTTGCTTAATCGTTTCACCTCCTCGTCCTATTATTACACCACATTTTGAGGCAGGTACCACAAATTGTGACTCATCTGAACCACGATTTTGGAAACGCTGCTGACCACCTCGCTCGTTGTAGCCACTTCTGTTGGCACCACCTCTCCCTGGCCCCCCGCTTCCTCTCTGTTGTTGCTGAATAATAGACATAAATGATAAATCCACCCCTTAATAAACATTTAATTATGTTACCTGGTTTTCTTTTTCTGCCAACAGATCATACACAAGAGTGCGAGCGTGTTCTACTTTCAGAGGGTCACCAGTTATGCGGAGGGGTTTCTCAACCTCCTGGTTTGGCCCTTCTTGTATGACTACCATTTTGGCGCCTGACTTCTCCTGTAGCATCTTAATAGTTTCACCACCTTTCCCAATGACAAGTCCAACTTTAGGTCCTGGTATCATCACTTCAACGAAAGAAGGACCACCAGCACCTCCTCCAGGATGTCGCTGTGGTGCCATTTCATCCATAGGCGGTCCACGTTGTGCACCTGAGCCACCACCAGGTCCTTCCGTCTTGTACCTCTGATTCACAATCGCATTTACAAGTTCCTTTGCTCTCCTTTAAAAATGAAACCAATGTTCAACATTCACAAAATATTATGATTTTATGTTTAACATTTATCAATTATAAAATATCTTAAAGTCATGTAAAAAGGTATCAGATTGGTATAACAAATATAATTTCAACCCCTTCAGATCCCTATTTTCCTCGGGAAAATAGAGAGGCCTATTGTCATGTCACTTCCGCTGTGGCAGATCTACGAGCAAGGATGATATTTGGGAATCATCATAAGGGGTTTTGAGTTAAAAATATCAATGGCAATGTATTTTACATGGTATTTCATACCCAATGGCAGCAGCATTTCCTGTAAGTGTGCAAAGTCTATCTGGCATTCCACCAGAATCTGGTGCCATCTGAATTTTGCATCCAGATTCACTTTGAAGCCTTGTGATCTGTTCACCTCCACGGCCAATAACTGAAACAACCGATAATTAACACAAAAGCCATACTTCATATAGCAATGGTTGCTACTTACTAAGTCCGACCATTTTGTCTGGGACTTTGATGTCTTCAGAGGTAACAGGACCTCCTAAGCCAGGTGGTGCCAATGCAGGGGGTGCCATCTGAGGGAGGAGAGGCCCAGAGGAACGGTTACCCTGAGGAGGGCTTGAGTCAAGTCTTGACGCCAACTTCTTTGATTCTGGCTCTGGAAAATTACAATTTGCAAAGTTTCTGAAAGATGTTCTTTCAACAAATTTGCAGTCCTTAGAACTGACCTGGGCCACAATCTTCCAACGGTCTCTTGGTGCCGCCGTCACCACCACCCGGGTTAATTTTAGCAGCTATCTGTAAACATTAGTAAACTATTACTCTATAGTAGCTTCAAATTAAAATTATATAATTTCAAGACCCAATACTGAAGATGTTAAAATGCCGAAACACGTCTCACAAACTGACCCCAAGAAGGAAGGCTAATCAAATCATAAGACAATTTATAATTATTATTATTTATTAAAAAAGTTCCTTTCAATTAATTGCTAATTGTATGAGAAAATTAATATTTTTAATGGGATTTTTTCCTCAAAAACCCAATAATAAAGTTTCAACTATTTTCTAATTTTCAATCATACAACTGAATGCATACCCAAAGGTGACAATACCCAGGGTGCTAAAAATATTGTGCTTGTCAATTGGGGGGGAGGCAAATTACGACTATACTGCATTGAAACCGAACAGGTCAAAACAGTGAGACGAGGACAACTAAAATGATCAAAAGTGACCAAGTTACAAAATCATCCCAGACCTCAAAAAATCTCAATGTTACTGTAGTTTGAATTATCATGGATTTTGTCTGCAAGACACTCTTTGGCCGTTCGCCATCTTCAGGCAGTGGTCCATTTAATAAGTTTGCTGCAGGACTTTATTCAGCTTGTTTATCAGTATTTTCTGAGATAAAAACAGTTGACGCTATTTTGGTATCAACCGCCTTATGAAACTGGGGTGTCATTTGCAGTAAATGTGTTAAGATTCTGAGGTGTTGATTTCAAAAGGATGCACTGCATTGAATGCAACTGAAATTATCAAAGAATGAAATCTTTGAAACCATCGCTGCACTGTGCATTTTAGTGCATCAGTATTAGCGAATGCTCCCATTCCCCCAGACTGTATTCGTGGCTAAGCAAGGTTTTGGCCTACTTTACCCAAGGTTAAATTTGTACAAATAAATTTGATTAAAACCAAGTTTGAACGTATTTAATTTTGCAGATCCTCACCCTTATAAAATTCAATTTACTAAAATGTTTTGTGTAAAAAAAAAGAAAAAAAAAAAAAGATTCGAACCCATGACCTTCGGATAGATATGCCACTGCTCTACCACCTGAGCTATTATGACCTCGATCCACTCAGGCTTCAACTCCCCATCTCAACTATACCTTGATGTCCAAGTGGGTTCGAGGTCACAATATACTAAAAACCTACATTTCGTCCATCTTCAATGCTGGTATGTGATTCTACAGATATTTTGGCATAGTTCGATCATTTCTGATCATTGCAAAAGAAACACCAAATTTGATTATCAGACATGTCAAACTATAGGTTTAACAGTTATATTAAACCAAGTATAACAAAACATTTTGTACAAAAAACTAAGCTAATGTAAATCACAAGTTTAGAAACCTCAATCCTTACCTGTTTTGCACGTTGTAAAGCGGCAGCAAATGCCTGACTCTTGTTGAAATTCTGCGGAGGTGCTACGGAGGAATAGTCGCTCATTATCCGAACACAAATTGAAGGCGGGATCTGTCTTCACCCTAGGGAAAACAAAAACATGGTTAGGTGTATTCTTAAATATTTAAACACAGGCAGTATAAATATTTTTGATCTAAGGTATCGGTTAGGGTAGGATTAATTCTAAAATTAGAAAACTCGAAAATTTTACCGCTTGCAATAAAATGAACGAGACTTGAAAAGTATGAATGGAATTGGACCTTTTTATTTCCAAAGACTACTTTAAATATGAAATTCTCGCCCTTTCGAGAGATGGACAAGGCACGCCACGGGAGCGGAGTAAAACGTGGAGTATTTAAATGGCGTAGGCCGCCCTTTTAAAAGAAAATAACCCTTAAAGTTACAAGCTTTTTCTTACCTCCTTTTTCAGGCTGAGGGATACACTGGAAGGTGCGAATAATTATTTCGACTTTATTTCACTGAACGGCACTTTTCCCTTGAATAAAAGGTTAAAAAAAGTTCATCGCATCTTAGGATACTGTTTTTTTTTCCAGATCTTGGCTTTATCGGAGTTTTAAAAGAACACACGAGTCGTTGTTACTAAAAACTCGCGACACCCTGTATAAAGGGTATTGCGTACGAGTATCGGCAGAACGGGGACTCCCGGCGGAAAACGCGGCGGGCTTCGGGTTGAGAAAGTACCGGAGACGCTTCGCACTACGTTTCGGCCGAACAAGATGGCGACTGGGCTCGAAAGCTCGCAAACAAAACCACCGCCTTTTCAATCTCATTAATGCCATTAAACGTAGGAAAAGTATGAATTTACACTATAAAACTGGATATAAAAATATATTAGGATGTAATAAAAGAACTTTAAAATGTATTGTAAATTCAATTAAACAAGAAGCTGGTTACGTAACAATCGAGTCGTAATTTCTGTGAGTAGGACTATCATGTGAATCTACATACTCACCCCATCAATTATATAATTATAATGGGTCTGTCTATTCTCCCATTGTCTTAGTTTCTCTATTTTTAATAAAAACGCAACTACCTCACTACAAACACCGAACAATAAAAACTAACAATTATCTAACAATATATGCAGAAAAAAAAATCCTTAGACAAAATATTAAAAAAACTCAACGAATAATAGTGCAGATAAGAACGGGCGGTCTATCAAGTATCAATCCAAAAGGTAATGTGGACAATCATATTTTTTATATACACTTCATTAAAACAGAGTCATACTTATATAAACGTTATGCTGCAAAAAAGTCAGAGATAACAAAAAATAGTGATAATCTTCAATTAACGTTCACTAAATACAACAAATAATAACAAAAAAAGGGTTAATTCTGCCAATTTGGGATTTTTTCATGTGATTTTGTAAGTATTGTAAATTCCAATCCAGTTGATTATTATAAACATTTTTCCATTTTTATTCTTATAATAGAATAATAATAAAAAATAAACAAAAAAGGATTAATCCTGTTTTGGATTTTTTGATATATACAAGTTATATATAAATTATATATATCGTAGTATTAAAAATTTGTTAAAACATTATTTGTACAGAAAAATGCACTCGGCTTATCGAATGCCGACTAAGCACAACTGCATTTTTCTCCCCCTTAACCCGAGTCCCGAGGTAACTTAAAGAGGGACCGAGGGTAAACAAGGGCAGATTCAGTTTCTGTGTACGCTTTCTCGAGAGCATATCGATAAAGCTACGACTTTTTAAATAAACATTTTTTAAAAAGTAAGATCTCAAGTTATTATCCATAATTTACATTTTGTAATTATTGTAAATTCCCAGCTAGTTGATTATTATAGACATATTTTCCTTTCTTCTTCTTATAATAGCATAATAATAACAATAAAAATTAAACAAAAACAGGGCTAATCTACCTATTTTGAATTTTTGAATATATATTTTTTAATTATTGTAAATTCACAGCCAGTTGATTATTACATAGTTTTCCTTTTTTCTTCTTACAATAAACTTATAATAACATAGATTAAACGAAAAAAGGGTTAATCTGCCTTTTAGTATTTTTAATATATATATATAT
>CM077106.1:15903212-15927529 GCA_039619505.1 Cimex hemipterus | reverse complement strand
ATATATATATATATATTTTAAATTATTGTAAATTCCAAGCCAGTTGATTATTATATACATTTTTCTTTTTCTTTTCTTCCTAAATGGATTTTTTTTCTCATAGGGTTTATCTGAAGTGTGGCTTGTGGTTCTTTTACAAAAGGTTAATTCATTTCAAAAAGATATCCTTTGTTTTGTATCATTACAGGCTATTTGTTGCCCTTCATCTGAATCCCTAACAAGAAACACAGTCATGTAAATGCTATAATATCCAAAGATTACAAAAATATCAATAATAATATAAATTAAATAAAAATTGGTTAATCAGCATCTTTCGGATTTTTAGTACATATATTCAAATTTGAACATTTATTCCATTTATCAATGATTTATTTCTATTTTGGCGTTAATACATGTTAATGTTTCTTCTGTAATTTGAGTTTTATGAATATCAGTTGGTGAAATTTAGATTAACGAGGCTCAAAATTAGCCAATGCCATTTATCAATCATCAATTATCAGTCATCAATCGCATCCATCCCTTCTAAACCTTAAATTTTTCGCATTACAAACAACAGGCAATTATTTCTTTTAATTGTACGGCTAATTCATGCAATAGAAGTGATGATGTTGAAAAACATATACTTATGCAAATGTTATCTTACAAAAACACACCAAGTGAAATTATTATCTAAACCTTCCAAAATAGAAGTTGTACTAACTGCTTGCTACTGACTACAACAGCCTTTTTTGTATGAGGCTGTTAGTCATATATGAGCAATATGTGTCGGGGTTTGACTGTTAGACAAGGGGTTGTACAGTCTTATGTCAATGCTGGAATCTGTGGAATCCATGTGACATATTGATAAACCGACATCCTCACCCAATAAGTTTTATTTCAACCACTGTAAAGTAAGGAAAATTAATAAAAATATATGTAATAATTATTTTTATTTTTATAAATGGTATGAATAATGAAGTATTTTTTAATATTTTAGTTCTAACTGGCTTAAAGGCAAAGTCTTACATGCTATTTTATCATACAAGGATGGTCTCGAAAGAGGTTGCTGTACAATTCCAATGTCGAATAAGCTTTTATAGTTTATATACAAAATTATACTAATTTGTTTTTAAATATAACATTTACTTACTAGACAGTTTGCAGTGTGATATGTTTACATTAGACTTGGTCACATTTTAATTTTTTTACTTTAGTTTTGAGCAAATAATCATTTTAAATACACTGAAAAACCTTTGAGTAAAGCATTACAACTATCTCTTTATAGTAGTAATAAAATAAAGACATGTGACATTTAATAAGTTTTGGTTTACTGAAAAATACGTCAACTACTACTAGACTAGAATTTGTTTCAAACTTTTGAATTTCAACTTGTCTTTTTTCATAATTTCACAACATTATTAAGGATATCCTCATAAACTTTTCCATCAAGAGGTATAAATTTCTTTGATCGTATGTCTAGGAAGAAAATGGGATCTTTTACTTTTGAAGGATCATATCCTTCTTTCTGTATTTGAGTCTTCTGGATTTTAAAAGTACCTGAAATTTTAAAAAAATTATTATCAAACTGTTTAATTTCTAAGTGTGATAATTACAGTTAAAATTAATAATACCTGTGTAGGGTAATTTTTCCATTACTCGAACAAAAATTGGCCTTGCGTACGAGGGGAGATTTTTCTCCAGGCCTTTGTAAAGGTTGTCTAGGTCAAGTTGTTTTTCTGTATCAACAATCGCTAACATTCCAGCTTTTCCTTCAGTACCGGGTACATTGACACCATATACTGTGATATCCTTCTGACCTATAATATTTGTGATGACACCCTCAACCTCGGTAGTAGCAATGTTCTCTCCTTTCCACCTTAAAACAAAATGATAAATGTGGCATTTATGTAAAAAACAAAATTGATCTTACTTACCTGAAAGTGTCCCCAGTTCTGTCTTTGAAGTACATGTAGCCGTATTCGTCCTTACTGAGTACATCACCTGAGTTAAACCATTTGTCACCCTTTTCAAAGACATTCTCAAGAATCTTCTTTTTAGTGGCTTCCTTATCGACATAGCCATTAAAATGACTTGTCACCTTGGATTTGGAAATTTTTGCAATGAAGATACCCGGCTGGCCCGGCTCGCATTTCTGGCAGAAGCCTCGAGAGTCCCGCAAAGGCTCTTTTGTTTCCTCATTAACCAAGACTAGTTCCGCTGAATGGAATCGGCGGGCAAACCAAGGCACGTAACCCACCGCACCAATCTTATTCCAAGCATTTACTACAAAGAAGATAAATGTGCATTTCATAAGCACAATTAGTATAAAAGAAAAGAAAAGAAAAACTTACTGATGTTTGCATTCCCCTCAGTTGATCCGTAGAATTCGCCTATTTGTTTCACACCAAACCTTTTCACAAATTGCTCCCAAACCTGCCATAGCCAGTATAAAAAATAAAAAGCAATTACGAGTAAACAAAAAACATTCTCACCTCAGCCCTAAGACCATTGCCAAACATCAATCTTACGGAATGGGCACGGTCTACTTCAGATTCTGGTGTACAAAGAATGTACCTGCAGATTTCACCAATATACTGAGCTACCTAAATATTTAAATAAAAATAAAAAACAAATATCTAACAGTGATCTAACAGATGAAAAATTACACTCACAGTGCATTTGTACTTGATGCAATCCGAAAAGAAACTTGTTGCTGAAAACTTGGATCTGATGACAACAGTTGAGCCACCAAGAAGTGCCTGACCAACTCCAAGTGCAACTCCTGCAGTGTGGTAGAGGGGCAAGGAAGTGTAAACTACATCCTCCTTCTTTATCCCTTAAAAATCAAATCAATGAAATAGTACAGATAGAATGTCAAAATTATGAACCATATTTTGGTTTGTTGTTATAAAAATAATCAAAATCTTAAAATGTTTACTGATGGGAAGTTTGAAAATTATCATTAAACATTTAAGTAGACTGCCAAACAGGGCATCACCTCTCGGTCGCAGATGGTCATGGGATGGATTCTCTTGACATATTGTTTTATTTCTCATCCATGTCATCTCAAAATTATTTCAAATGTTTAATTAAATTTAAATATCTACTACAAATAATGCTCATCTTACCAAAAGAGTGTTTGACACCGAGGGTCATCATAAAGTATCTAGCATGAGTGATGATAGCTGCTTTTGGTAATCCAGTCGTCCCGGATGTGAAGATGTACAGGAACGGCTCTGTGTGCTTCCTTGTCTTTATCTTCTGCACCATAGGTGTTGATGGAAAATTTTCAGAAATACTTTTCAGATCCTTGGAGCCAGGAACTGCCACACCTTCTCCAACATGGTAGAAATCCACTTTCAAACTCGAAGCAATCTCAGAAATCACTGTAATAAATTTAAATATTTGATAGATAAATTTGATTAAAAAACAATGAATACAACTCAGCCAGATATAAATTATAAACCATTAAAATGTGAAATTTTTATTATTTTTGAATCACCTTCGGTATAGTTGGTACCATAGATAAGTGCCTTAGCATTGGTCGTCTCAATGCTTCTCCTCAAAACCTCTCTGTTCTGATTTATATTTACGAGAGCGGTGATCCCACCATTTTTTACAACTCCCAGCATGCAGGCAACATAGTCTGGGCATCCATCCATCATAAGGGCAACACAGTCGCCTTTGCTGTAGTTCAATGAGTCAAAAACCCTGTAAAATGTCTAACATTATAAATTACCTACCATATTATTATTGTATTAGAGGAATTTTTATGAAGGCTATATTATTTAACATAATTGAGAATAAAAAGAAAAATTGAAAATAAAAAGCGCTTTCATCAAAGTGCATGTTCTTATCAAATAGGTACAAATTTACTTAATAAATAAGGCATCACACAATACAACTGGCACTTGTTGATAAACACAAAATAAGCAAACAAAATTTCATTTTACCTTGAAATCCTGTTGCTCAGTTCCTCAAGTTTCCAAAAGGTCCAGCTTTCATCAAGATGCCGCAGAGCGACCTTTTCTGGATCCTTGGCCACAACTCTCTGAAAAACGTCGATTATCGTCTCGTTCTTGTACTCGTACCATTTCTGGGAGATAATCACATAGCCTACATTCAAAAGTAGACTGTAACAAGTTCAAAATAAGAGTATAAGAAAATTGTGTATAAATGTGTCTTATTGAGGTCTCAAGAGAGGTGAACCAAGAATTAAGTCATTTATGGCCCTTTTAGTCTACTTGTCCTAGCTGTTCTGGTAGTTGACACTTAGCTTTCTTCAGTGATTTGTCTTTGTTATTAACTCAAAACATTTCCAAGCATCTGATTTACACATTCCTGCTTCATCAGTTCACATTCTTTAGTGATTTAGCCCGGCATAGTATCGGACCCCCAAAAATATATTTGTTCACATCTTGTGCTCATGACCAATCGAATACACTGCAAATAATTGAACAAAACATTTTGTGGATAAAAAAAGTTTTGAATTAAACAGTTGTTCACTTTTATCATAGATGAAGAGAGAGATTTTCGCAAATTTTGCGGAGAAATCAACACAGTTTTCACAGCAGCTAGATTGCATAAGGTGTTAGCAAAGGACAGATTAGATGTAAACACTGCCTTAAGAAATGCAGAAGGCAAATACTCAGAAAATATGCAACAGAAAGCAATGCTCCTTCTGAGTACACATTTTCCAAGCAGCACCCACAACACCTCCCTAGAAAATGTAAAAGCAACCAATCCCAAGAAAGAAAATTGGAAGAAAGCAGCTGATCACAGAGAAGAAAATCCTCTGGGCGATCAACACTTTCAGCCCATATAAAGTACCAGGTTTACCTTTCCCATCCTGTTACAAAAAGGAATGGATATAATTACTCCAACATGAGTATATGGAAGCAGTTTAGCATTAGGCTATATACCACAGACTAGGGCAAAGGTAGTTTTTATACCAAAAGTGGGGAAAAAAGACCCCACATCACCCAAATCCTACAGACCAATCAGTTTAACATCTTTTCTATTAAAGACTCTTGAAAAGCTGATAGACAACTATATCAGAGTGATAGCACTGGTAAACAAACCTCTCCATTACTATCAGTATGCATACAGAGCAGGAAGATCAACAGAATCTGCACTGCACCAGCTAACCAGTGACCTAAAAGAAACACTGGAAACAAAAGAAATAGCAATCTGCGCGTTCCTTGACATTGAGGGAGCTTTTGATAATGCGTTTCATACATCAATGGAAGCCTCCCTGAGGAAAAAACATGTAGGCCAAACCACATCTAGATGGATTGGAGAACTGCTAAGAACTAAAATAGCTGGAACAGATATAGGAATAAACACTATAGAAATCAGAACAACAAAAGGATGCTCCCACTATCACTTCTTTTATGGAGCCTAACAGTTGATGAACTGCTCGAAACCCTGAACTTCTCAGGAATAAAGTGTCAGGGATATGCAGACGACAAAGTCCTGACAGCCAGGGGCAAATTCGAGGAAACCCTCTGCGACATAATCTAGGAGGTGCTGAAAATTACAGAAGAATGGTGTAAAAGTGCAGGCTTGGGGATTATCCCAAACAAAACAACCATACCCACTTTCACATGGAAAAGGAAGCTAGATCACATGAAAGAAATCAAACTCAACAACACTGTGATAGAAATTAAAAATGAAGTCAAATATCTGGGCATCACACTACATAAAACACTAACATTTAAGAAACACATCAGCATGGGGGATGCAGACCAGAGACCCTGCAATGGATGTACACCGCGATAGACCTCTACTTACATACGGAGCTATAGCCTGGGCTGACAAAGCAGAACAAGTCACAAAAAGGAAAGAACTCACAAAAATACAGAGACTTGCATGCATCTGCATAACGGGAGCAATGAGAACATGTCCTACAATTAACATTGAAAAAATATTGGGACTAATCCCCCTATATCACACGGAAGAAAGGACAGCACAGAAAACCACAATTAACCTTATTAGAGAGAAACCTCCAACAGGAATAGAACTGAAATGGAGAGACAGAAATAAACTGTGGAAAAACCATCCATCTCTCATGGCTCCAAGAGATGATAGGATGTTTGAATTTAATCAAAAATTCCGAACACATGTGGGCATCAAAAAGGATTGGGAAGGAATGGAAAATAACTCCTTTAAAAATGGCACCTTTGTTACACAGATAGATCCAAAACACAAGAAGGTACAGGAGCAGGAGTATTTGGACCAGGTATCAAATACTCGTAACCCATGGGAAAACACACCAGTATCTTTCAAGCAGAGGTTCACGCAATAGAAAGATGTGTCCAATTCAACCTAGATAAGGGATACAAAAACAAGAATGTAGCTCTCATGTCAGATAGCCAAGCAGCCATCAAAGCACTAACTTTAAATATCATTAGCTCAAGACTGCAAAACCAAATTAAATTTATTTGGTACGCAGGACAAAGTTAGCCTCTGCTGGGTCCCAGGACACATGGGAGTAGAAGGCAATGAGAAAGTGGTCATCCTTGCAAGAAAAGGGGCAGCTACACCGCTGATAGGACCCGAACTGTGGCATAGGAATCCACACTATCAACGAATATCTCAGACAGAAGGACAAAAAGAAAATAAGGGAACACTGGAATTCACTTATTGGACCCAGACAATCCAAGAATCTTCTAACCAATTTCAGAAAGAAAGAAATTACAGAATGTGTCAAAGGAGGCAGGAACAGACTGCGAATCCTAACAGGACACTGTAGATTAAATGGGCATCTAAAGAAAATTGGAATAATCCAAGATGGCACATGCAGATTCTGCAAAGAAGCAGAAGAGACACCAACACATCTACTATCAAACTGTGGAGCAACATTAGCCGCAGGAGGAAGTGTTTTGGGATGTACAATGTGACCACCGAAGAGCTTGAACCAATAAAACTGGGCCTATTAATCAAGTTTCTTGATGAATTAGGACACACCGATGTGCTCTAGGCAGAGAACGGGGGATACAATAGCTCTTAAAGGGCGCAGTATACAATCACCCTGAAATATCATCATCATCATTATAGATGAAAACACCTATTATTCAATTTTTATAATAAAAACATGAGAATAACAAAAGCACAAATTAAAACATTAAACAAAAAATGAAGGATTAAAATAAGAATAAATGGATATGAACATATTGTTCACTTGATTAATTAACAAAAAGTGTGAGACATCACATTTTTCCCAGCCAAATAGAAAATTACCCCTAATACAATAGTACTAAAATAGTACTAATTAAGACAAAAAGTAGTAATTATAATTATAGGAAAAAAATATTCTGTTGATATAATCACATTCAAAGATCTAAATTAAGCTAATTGAATAATTTTACTGTTGTATAATTTCTATTAAACCATGATAATTATGAATCAGTGTGGCATAAACAACTAAAAAAAAATGAAAAGCATACTGTAATAAAATGTGCTAGAAATGAGGTTAAGCTAAAACATACTTTGCTGTTTATTGTTTTCCCATTTTCAACTTCAGATAGTGAGTATCTTTTAGACCAGATACATAATAAACATAATGCCATTTCATCCCACTTGGCAACTTATATTTCAATACTTTAAATAATGTTTCAACGAACATAACTTCAGCATATGTTTCCATGTAGACAACATGGAATGTATCAAGATTATACAATTTGTAAAAACACATTTTGTTATGCTGTGTAAATCACACTAGATAAGATTTTATTACCTGCAAAATAATGTTATGGTATGAAGATAAAAAAATTATACCTCAAGAATAATCTATAAACATATAAATACTGTGACTGTTCTTCACATAATTTAAGAAAATTAACTTTTCACACAATCCACTTTATTTTCCAAGGTTTATTCCTACTCACACAGTATTATTTCACAACTATTCCTTTAAATGCAGAATTATTTTATCTGTATACAAAACGTACAGGAATTTTATTTTACATGTTTAAATTTCATACTACTTCCTAGGTTTTTTGATATTGTAAAAACAGGGTTAATTTGAAATTTAAAAAAAAATAATTTGGAGTTAGAAATATTTAATTTGACTTTAAAAACAGTTACTTTGACTGAAAAAAGAATGCATGTTGAAAAATAGGCTGAAAGTTTTGGGAAAAAAACAAAAACAAACAGAAGAAGCGTGATAGTAGAGTTAGTCATATTTGGGTATGTATGTTTTAATAATTTTATTTAAAATTCACCACTGAAGATAATTCGGAACATGTTCAACCTAAATGTTCACAGAGGACCAAATTATTCATCACCTCGCAACCTTCACATTTTTTTCGGATACCTTATCCATGTAAAAGTACACTGAAAAATCGGCAGTGCAAATTTGCAAAGGCAAAATAAAAGTGGTTATTAATATTGCAAAAAAAAAAAAGTGTATTGAATTGGAGGGTTTGCAGTCCATGCAATTGTATGTTTTGGTTTTGGCTTGCAGGTAATGATCTTTAGTTTGACAGTCACTTGTCATCTTGATCTGCTCATCTTCGCTGATTTTGTCTGTCAGATGCATTTCTGCATTTTTCCATCTTCAGAGTTGAATTTGGAGTCAATTTTCAGTTATTGGGTTGTCCGGAAAATAATGCAGGATTTTAAGTTTTCATTAAAAAAAATCTATATAAAATATTCTGTTTACGTTTACAGGATTACTCATTTGTATGAATGTCAACACTTATTAATCCTCTTCCAAATGATATTGTTTGTTTACCTCTGTAGCATTCCGCTACTTGGAAATAATTCAGTCATCCTTATAATGTCAAAGCGAGAATTTTGTACGATTTTCTTTTACGAGTTTAAACTCGGCCGAAGCGGAGCCCAAACGGCTAGAAACATTAACCAAGTCTGGGGCGAGGGTTGTGTTAATGAGTGCACTGTGCAAAGGTGGTTTAAAAAATTTCGGGAGGGAGATTTCAGCCTTGAAGATGAAGAAGGTCGTGGAAGGCCTTCCTCTCTTAATGATGATGTTCTGCGATCAGTGGTGGAAGAAAACCCCAAAACAACTGTTCGAGAACTTGCAGAGCAACTCAAAGTCGACAAAGGAGAAGCTCCAATACATTTTCCAAAGCCCCCAACTCATCAAAAAAAGGTAATGGTTACGGTATGGTGGGCTTCATTTGGTTTAATACACTACAGCTTCTTAAATCCTGGCGAAACCATCAATGCTGAATCATACTGTAACCAAATTAATACCATGCATCAGAAATTGGCAGTAATGAAGCCCTCTTTGGTCAATCGGAAAGGGCCCATTTTGTTGCATGACAACGCTCGACCACATGTGTCACGTGTAACGTCACAAAAATTATTGGAGCTTGGCTATGAAACTTTGCCTCACCCACCCTACTCTCCGGACCTCTCGCCTACTGACTACCATTTTTTTAGACACCTGGACCACTACTTACAACACATAATATTCAAAAATCAAACGGAACTGGAAAATGCATTTATTGACTTTATCAATTCTAAAAATTCTGAATTCTTCTCAGACGGAATTAATAAGTTACCAACACGGGAGAAATGTATTGAGAGTATGGGAAATTATTTTGATTAAAGAACATTGCTTTAAAGTAACTAGTTTCTTTTTTTTTTTGTTTAATACCAAAATCCTGCATTATTTTCCGGACAACCCAATACAATGTCTTAGATGGTGGGGGGGATCTTTGCCATTGATACTTTTTTTTTTTTTGGTCAATGTGTTTGACTTGGGGTTTTCAAATCAGTGAGGATAGGCAGACCAAGATGATACGTAACTATCGAACTATAAATTTTTTCAATTTATAAGGGTGTTTAATGTATAATCAAACCTCTTCCATCAAATAGATTGGGATGTTGGATTTGTAATTGCCCCTCGGCCAACAAATGAACAAAGATTTTGTATTTGTAATGGCGTGGAATCGTATGGAAATTGCACGTCATATGAATTGCATAGATATGTTAGGCTTGTAAGCCCAACAATTGTATGAGGATGTGGGAATATAAAAACACTTCTCAAAGTTAATTAGGATGGTGGACATGTTATATACAGTATTAATTGTTGAAAAAATTTGTTACTTTTCAAAATACCTCAATTAAATTTTCCTTCAGAAAAAAAGCAATAATTTGTAGTGAATTTTAATGCAATTTGTAATAAAAATGCTAGGAAAAGTAAATACTATAAAATTGGCAATATCCCTATTTATTTTTGAGCAGTTTATGGTGTTTTTAATTGTCGCAAAGGCGCAATATTTTACAAAATAATTATAGTTTGTGTAATTGATTAATTAAACTAATTTTGTTTTCAACTGAATAATTAACTTAATTAGTACTATTGTTCTGTTCTTTCAGAATTCTATGAAGAAATTTTATTAATATGTATTTATGTAAAGTAGAAGTGTTTCCTCTGTTGTAAAAAACTAGCCATTTTGTACATTCAAATAATGGAGGAAAGTATAGCATAATAAAAAATATCTGTTTATCAGTCCACAATGGTGGTTAATTTTAATATAGTAACTTATTTTTTCATTGTTTAAATTTTTCTCAGAATTACAATGTTTCATTATCTAATGCTGCTTTCCATGTTTATTTATATTTACATAAGGGTACATTTATGGTACAATTTATTTACCACTTTCAAACTGGCCAGCAAATTAGAAAATTTCAGTTTTGATATGATATGAAAAGAACAAAATCAAAATACCTTTGATTATAACAGAAACAAATTATATTTACCGTGAGAATTAGAGACCATTGAAAACATGACACAACATCAATAATTGACCCCTTGGGCGACTTGATTAAGTAATAAGTAAGGTAATTGTTCTCTCAAAAATATTTTCTTCAATAGTGATTTTTCTAAATTTTCTCATATAGATCTGAGAAGTGATAGCTTAATAATAACTTCCTTTGCATTTTTCCTTCCCATTGTACACAATTTTGGTGATTAGTGACGTTAATCGATAAATATTCAGAAAAGGTTTCAGAAAAACATTTTCTTTATCATGCCAACATTTCAATCTTTATTGAGATCATCCTCAGGGCCTGGGATCTATAAACATTTAACAAATACATTTTGGATCTGGAAAAGTGAATTTATACAATGCAAAATATATTTTTTATATACTCAATCAAAGTATATCTACTCACTTAAAGTGTTTGTATTCTGTGTATTTGTGCCATTTTTGTATGTCATGTTGAGAGTGCCAGTGAAAATGATCTTAATAAAAATCAAAACTTTGGCACGATAAAGAAAATGTTTTTCTTAAACCTACATCACACCAGACCGCATCTCACGATTAATGAATAATTATCGACTAACAGTCATTAATCACCTCTCACCTATAATTAATGTTATTTGTTTACAATTGTTTTTGCTGAAATAGTTGATTTTTTACCATTGTAACCAATTAATAAAACATAATTAAACATCATATGCAGTTGTTTTCTTATTAAAGAAATGACAAATCAGGCAAATTGATCACAGGAAAAGAAAAGACAGACAACAACGATTTCTGTATTAAAAATAAATGCAATAAAAACATGAAAATTAAACATAGACTACATACTTGAACAATATAATTGTGATATAGTATATCAGTGTCATAAAAAAATACAGAAAAAAAGTGTTTTTCTATTAATTTAGGTTTAATTGTATTTATCTTTAAGAGATAAGTTTAAAAAAAATATTACTGATTACAGTTATTAACGCTTAGTAAATTGCCAGAATGAAATGGCGTTTTCTGCATTATTCAGCATAAATATTGTGTTAAAAAATAACTGAAACATATCAGTTTTATTTGTCAACAGCCATGAAACAAAATCATCTCAAATGATGATCAGAATCAAACAAAAATAAATTCATATTTGAATAAACATATTTCAATAAATTCAAAATGGTCCAAGTGTCTTGTTTGTACAGTTATTATCATTACTTGAACAAAACTAAATTGATAAATTAGTGACCGGTAATCAATATCTGAATAATTAAACTAAATGGAGTTAAAAAATAAACATATTTCCAAGAAAACGTATAATATCTGTTTTGACCAATTTGTGATGTATCATTTATTTATAATACCTTTAATATGAAACTTAGAAAAAAAATTGCCTGTTTTATCTATATGTAAATTCTCTTTTGTACTCTATTTTCTTTCTCACCCTCTTACTAATACTTGCTCCCATGTATGGAGGGGTAGAGGGTGGGAGAGTGAGAGAGAAAATCAAAAAAATGCAAATGTATTTTTCCGTATTTGTACTTTTTTCAGAATATAAAACGCAGCCATTCATTATTTTTCGACAGCAGACGTGTAATTGGGTAAGGTCAAGACTGGGCGTCTAATGACATGACATTTTATTGCAGGTGTCAAAACTCGTGGCGGGACAGATAAGACCGACTTTTTTAAAATATTTATTTTGTCGTGAGGCAAGATAGCAAAAGCGGACTTTCGTTTCTAGCCCACGAGTCTATATTTTTCAAGGGGCTCAGACGATCTAGAAAAATAAAAAAATAAAAATAACAGGCAAATCTAGCCATTTAAAATTTGTTTTATTGGCTATCATGCGTAGCAATATTTAACCATTAGACATGAATGGGTAATTAAAAACTGTTATTTTATGTAGTTAAGAAGTTATAATGTGCAAAAGAAAAAGTAGTTAATTATTAGAGAAAGTTTCTCGGTGTTTTTCAGAGATGTAGGTTCCTTCTAATAAATTTTATTTTCAAAATTGTCATTGACTCACTGCATGTCCCTGAAGAACGTGGCCAGTTTCTTGTTATGGACGCGTCCGATGGCTGAGAGGAGGAGGAGGAAGACGCAGAGGAAAATCGTGCTGCATTCCATTCTGTAGCGAACGTTAAGACGTACCCAAAACCCGTTCTTTGACTGTTACTGGAATGATAGTCGGTGAGAAATAATTTTCCTCCGGGTAGGGGGTTCCCTCGTTCCTGGTGGGGGCAACGGGAAAAGGGATCTACCGAAGAACGCAAATATCTGTTGAAAAAGAAACGAAAAATTATAAGATGATAAATAAATCTACTTGCCTTATCTCGACGATTGACGAGACAATTGATCAGATCTGGTTGATATTCGTGTGGAGTCATTACGATCCTCTCCTCGTTACTCTCAGGGCCGAGACCCTTATCGAAAGGAACATAGGTCAATTATTTAAAAACATATGAAAAAAAGGTACAAAGTTTATCGGATTTTATATCGAGTCAGGGCATAAATCTAAATGGGAAAATGCCCATTTGAAGTTTGCAACTGTCAGTTAACAGTTTGTATATATGCCAATCGAATATGCTAATCATTGTGTAGACAACGTTGACAAAAAACAAAACGTTTGCTACACTTCATTGTGGACACGCAGACTAGTTCCTATCGTTGCTCCATGAACTGACGACCTGTTTATGCATACATTACATTTTTCCTTTTAATTATATAAATTTTTATAAACTATAAAAATCATAGTTTGAACACTCCGTGGACTATATATATGGCCCTTACTATACAAATTTAAACAAACATATACAAATTAAAATTTCTCATAATTTTAAAAACAAAACTTTTTTTGTACACGTATAAAATATAATCTATGAGTCTATAAACACATAAAAATGTAATCAAATTTGTTCGAAATTATGTTAGTGCTTAATACAGTCTGTATTAACTATTATTTTTTTATATTATTTAGCGCTTTTCATTCCTAAACTCAGTGTGCCTCACTGAACGCCTTGGCTTGTTATATGGAGCGTGTAGGAGGATGTTCATGGGGCAGTGAAATTTACAGTAGAGTTTCAACTTTACTAACCACAATTTACTTTCAGTCTTGAACCCGATTTGCTTTGGTTTCTTAGAGGAAGCGAGTAGGCATCCAGATAGGAATTTTTTAAGCGCAGCAGCGAATCGAACGTCAATTCTCCTATTATATGGAAATACTTCTGAGTATTTGGTACAATACGCATTAAGTATTCTTTTTGTACAGGGTGCCCCACTAGATACGAGACACCCCATAATAGATATAGATAGAGTTCTGAAACCAAACTATTCATTTTAAAAAATCGTCGTTTTTAAATTATATAAGGAAAAATAGATACTCCAATTTAAAATAAAGAAGTTGAGTTCGATATCTGTGTTATCCTGGATAATTAAAAAATAACGACAGAAATATATCAAGTTGAACGGAATTTTTTCTACGACAAAAAACAAAATAGTTAAGTGGGTGTCTCGTATCTGGTATATCATTTAATACTTACTATCATTCCTGAATTCGATGTGCCTCCTTGTCTCTTTATAGAGAGCATGTAGGTATAGCGACAGGAGAACTGGTCGTTTGGTGAGAGGTCTGGAGAATAGTGAGGATAAGGCAGAACCTTATATCCACACAGCTTTCGTGTTATCACATGTGAGACATGGGACCGAGCCCGTCTTATTGTCGTGTAACAGAATCAGCCTCTTCAGATTGACCAAAGATGGCTTCAATTGACGTTCATTGTTACGCCAGGAATCAAGAAGCTGTAGTAAATCAACCCAGATGAAGCCCACCAAAGTATCACCATCTCCTGTTTAGGAGCTCTTTGGCATTTTCCAATTGTGTTGCTTCTCCCTTATCGATACACTATCCAGAACATGTGGTGTTATTGTAGAGAATCGTCTTTTCTCCACAAGTAACAATTCTATCCAGAAAAGGTAGTGGTCACCGACGATCGATTTGCTAACTGACCGATTCTCTGCAAGCTATGGAACCGTCTGGGATTTTCTGCACCTTAAGCTCACAGAACATCATCATTTAGGGAAGAAATCATTCCACCTTCTTTGACTTCAAGGCTAAATTCTCCCTCTTTAAACCATCTCTGAATGGTCTTCAGTCACACTGCCATCGGCACAGACTTTCCTTGTTTTGGCTGTTTCGGCCCTGTCACGACCTAGTTTAAACTAGTACAACGAAATTACGCAAAAATCAAGTAAAGATTGATTTATTCCGAAGTAATTAAATGGTACTGAGGTTGACGTTGACAAACATTTTTGTTTGAAAGGGGGTTAAAAAGTTTACAAAAGAATAATCCATCAAACATAAAAGTTTATTATATAGAAGGTCAATTGATGGAAAACATGACAACCTGCATTATTTTCCGGCAACGTCATAGAATGGAGAAATAAAATTTCAACTTTGAAAAAAAAAAAAAAATGGCGAAATCATGGCTTATTCACAAGAAGTGGCGTATACGTGTCCGATATTTTGGAGTATGCCCCAAAAAAAGATAAATAAATCCATGACCCACCAATCCGATCGTATCCTTGTTTAATACACGAAACTAAGTTATTACATAAGTGATCTATCAAAAGATAACTTTCTTTACTAAAATTTAAATATAAATACTATACGTTTTACATACAACCTACGCCCCCTCCGTAAATTTTGCTCTTTACAAATGTATATATTTTTAAACTTTTGTCAAACTATTGTTAAAAGTAACAAACATAGATGTTTTAATTAAATGTTAATTTAAATAAATTATTTTTTGGGAAGTAAGAGATATTAAATGATCTGGCTTCGTTGAAATTTAAGTTGGCAGACTTGTATGATTTGTTCTCCCGTTTGGCCCGTTCTCAACGTGGTCCCGTCTTTCCGTGTTCTTCTTTGGGTGTCAGTTTTGTAATTTGGACAAAAATCTTACCAAAATGATGTCCGCTAAGACTCCAAAGGTGTGTATTTGGAAATAATTAAATATGTAAACGTTTTAATCGTTTAATAAAATAAAATTTTACAGCGGGTTCGCGAGCCGATCCAATGCGTCCAGGTGTTTGGAAGAAAGGTTAGTCACTTAGTTTTGATCCTTTACATACAATTATTATTGATAAATTAGTTAAATTTTGACCTTTTTGTATGTCTTATCGATACTTTAAACAGATTTTATAGTAATATGGACGTTTGTTTTGATATTATTCAAACTGATTTGTAAGTCACGTGATAGTGTCTTGTCCAAAGGATTTTCAATTCTATAATATATATTAATTTATACGTTTTATTACTCTTGTATCATTTATCAGAGTTATAAGCTTTATCTAATTTCAACTTGAATACGCAGAAAACTGCCACAGCAGTCGCCTACTGCAAACGGGGTAATGGCACTCTTCGTGTCAATGGTCGCCCACTTGAGATGGTCGAGCCGAGGGTTCTCCAGTACAAACTCCAGGAGCCGATCCTACTTCTTGGCAAGGACCGATTCTCCGGAGTCGACATCCGTGTCAGAGTGAATGGTGGAGGTCACGTCTCGCAGATCTACGCAATCAGGCAGGCAATTAGCAAAGCGCTCGTCTCATACTATCAGAAATGTAAGATTTCAATTATTTAAGTTTATTGAGTATTTTATGTTCAGTAAGTCTCATTCATACTTGTTTTACAAAAATGTAAAGGTGTGTCAGACTATGTGGTCGCAGGGTTGATTCCCAAGGCCTAGACTTTTTTGATCCATATCCCACCAGCATTAACTGCACTTGCACTCATACTAGAGAAATTTAAATTTCTAAAAGAAAAGTATCAAATCATAATGGAAGGCTTTGGAAAAATAATTAAGGCTTTGAATGCTTGCTCCTTTGGAAGATGCTGGCAGTGAAGGGTACCTGTAGTAGAAGGAGCTACATCTGGTAGTAAATAAACACAAGACAAAGGGTTAAAAAAAAAAGGTTAAAGTCTACCTTGGTAATTGTAAATTCTAGATTTGACAGTATGCTTACATATTCAACTCTCATCATTTGAATTTCTTGATATAATATGAAATCCTCTGAAGGTTACTTTGGTAAATTGAAAAAAATGTGTACATTTTGATAGTGGGAAATGGCTAAGCCTTCGATATTTTATTGAGTTGTACGAGTCGATTAGCGCACAAATTTACTTCTATGTATGTAAAACAGTTCTGTGACGTACTTACAGCACACTTACCAAATCTCTGAATTTGAAGGGGTGAAATTTTGACAGAGCATTCTGATATGCATAATGGCGTAGATAACTGCTAAGGTTTTTTTTTTTTTTTTTTTTTTTTTTTTTTTTTTAAATTCCATCCTTATTGGGATCATACGAACAATTTTTTACCATGTATAGACCAAAGTGAACTGAAGAAGAAAAGGATTTGAGAAACGAATCATTATGTTAGAAAGCCATTAGAAAGGTACATTAAAACAATCATGCGTGGACCAGGTCATGGGTAAAAGAAGCTAGTATTGTACTTAAACTTAATCTATGGTCAAATATGAGTATTTAATTTGTTGACATTGTTTTTGTCTTTACAGATGTCGACGAAGCATCGAAAAAGGAAATTAAAAATATTGTGATCCAATATGACAGGACGTTACTTGTTGCTGATCCACGTAGGTGCGAAGCCAAGAAATTCGGAGGTCCTGGTGCCAGGGCCAGGTACCAAAAGTCTTACCGTTAAAAGAGAAAAAAAGGACTTTTCCTTGCTTTTTTATTTATGTATGAAAATACATCATTTTGTATTTTTAAAAAAACACTAAAATATATAAACCTCTGACAAAAATTGTTTATTTTAATTTTTTTTTTTTTTTTACTGTATTGGATTTTACCACTAAAACGTGAAATTTGATCCTCCTTGGTTAGCCTTGTCTGTTTAATTTTGTCCGTCTTGTATGTCAGATGTATTCTATATGTGTTCTGTATCGCCATTTTTTTTCTTCTGAGCTACAGGAAAAGCGATGCGGTAGGAGCTTGTTATTGGTTATCTGTATATAAAAAACCTAATTGACAAAATCAAATTGATACACGTATTTGTTATACCAGTACTTCAAATTCAATATCCCCCCCCCTTCCGTTTTGGTCTGCTTACCTCTTAAATTTTGGTATTCATCTCTAACAACCAATTAAAAAATTAAATAAAATGGCTATAAAGATAATCGATTTTTTACATAGTTAAAGTAGGAGTAGTTGAAAATGTGATGGTTTGCATATAGTTAAGGAATAAAATTTTTTAAAATAAGTACTTGAATCGGATTTCACCTAGTATTTAAATTAAAACCCTATTGCTCCTCTTTACAATTAACAAAATCCATTTTTCAACGGATAAAAAAATACGTGTCGATCGAGGATGCCAGATGAAAGACTGATATAGGTAAAGTATCGATACTAAAATACCGATATCTAAACGAAAATATCGATAATAGTATTGAATGATCGTTTCGGATCATCCCCAATTGGGCGCGTAGCTATTGTTTTTCTTTCTTTCATTTTTGTATTTTTAGTTCAAATTTTTATCTGATTGTGCCGAAAGTGGTTGGTATACGTTTTCAAGGACGGAATTGCAAACGCCATTTTTTTTTCTTCAGTCAGTTAGAGAGAACGTTCTCGGAACCGTGACACTCATGCCTTCTAGCGTAAGTTTAATAATCTGTTGTTTAGTGGTAGATGAAACATTTAATATACTTTGCTATCATTTTGTAATTTTTTTTACTTTCTAGGTCTGATTATGATTCGTTGCAGGTAAGCAATCACACGTCCTTGCCAGATAAAATTCGAGCAAAATATTTTTAAAACTATCTGATGGATGACCTGAGTAATATATTTTTGTCTTTACCACTACGAAAATGATTGATGATGTGTTTGTAGAAAATACTGACACTACATGAGATTATTATTAATTATTTTGCTGAAGTCTTTAGGAGCCGTCAAGAACGAGTCGTTTTTTGGCCGATGTTTCGACCTTTATTCGTGTCATCTTCAGTGCCTGGGGCTAATACAAAATGCGTATAACAAAAAAAAAAATTCGTTTTTCTAATCTATATCATTCTTGACCGCTCCTAACGCTTCAGCAAATTACTAAACAACCATTCATTAAAAACCACATTTCTCGCTATGGGTAAGCTCTCCCACTGCCTTGCCATATAAAACTCAAGAATAAAATATTTAAAAAATACTAAGTTCGACCAGAGTTATATGGGGTTTGTGTATCAACTTTTTCCGCTATGAAGATGATTGATGATCCTTTTGAAAAAAGGTGGTTCCTACTCACATCAAGTTGTTTTGCAACAATTTGGATTGAGCCCTTTAGCTCATCATTAGATTGAAGGGTTTCCACAAACACGTCTCTCGACATGAATTGCCTGACCTTCAATCTGATGATGAGCTAAAGGGCTCGAAATACGGATTGCTGCGAAACAACTTGATGTGAGTAGGAACCATCTTTTTAAAATGGATCGAACTCCACACTCACCCCCATCATTTATAATTTCTGATGATTGATGAGGTCACACACCCAAAAGAAAAGTGAAATCAAAAAATTATAAAAAAAAAATGGATTCTTTTCTTTTCTTTTTCTTTTTTTAAGTATTCTATTGTGCGATGCTACAGGAAAAGACATTGTTGTAGGCTGACTCTTAGCTACTAAGCAACACTATGTGTCACTTTTGAATAAGCGGGAAAGTACTGTCACCATTCAAAAAAGTGGCATATATTAGTTCTATAATTATTTAGAAATCGTGAGATGTGGTCTGGTGTGATGTAGGTTTCAGAAAAACATTTTCTTTATCGTGCCAACATTTTGATCTTTATTGAGATCATCTTCAGGGCTCAAAGTGTTTGTCTTCTGTCTAATTCTTGCGTGTCGTGATGAGGCATCTCAAGATTACTAAATAATTATCGATTAACCATCACTAATCACCACACATTAGTTTTGTATTTTCACGCCAATTTTTCTTGTTTAACAAAGGATTTTGTGCTGTACTGAAGTCACATTTTCACGTTATGAAAAATATTGACAAATCAATTATACAAATATGTTTTTCATAATGTGAAATTAATATAGGCCCTGATGATGTCCTTAAAATAAGTCTAAAGCTGGGCAGTGAGATGAATTTCCTTTTTTATTGAACGCCATACTTTGATCTAGTGTTTGTAAATTATTTTAGATTCATTTTTTTTATTTTAATAACATTCTTAATTATTAAATCCATGACATTTAGTGGTCTTATTTATCAAATTACATCTTTCGATTCATTATTCTTTTTATGTAAGGTTTTGGTTGAGATGAAAAAGTTAGTGACACAAGCGTGATTCGAATCTACAACATTCGTAAGTATACTAATTAATGAATACTAATTAGCCCTGACACCAGGAGGAAAACCCATTTGGGTAAAAACTAATCTTGGTAAAATTTCCTATATGGATATTAATGCTTGTTTCTTAGATTTGTATGTTGTCTGTTAGTATTACAAAAAAATACCCTTTCAGTCATTCATTGACCACCATTATCATTAGAACAAACTTAAATTACCGAGAGCCAATATACACAAAAAAAGTATCACACCTCAAAAAGGGGTAGTTGTTTTGTTGGCAGTACAGCTATATTTTTAAAGTTTTTCGTTTGCACTTAAGTCTTGGTGAAATAAAAGACAATACTGAAGGATCATAGCAGGTTTTATTGCCAATAACCATAATGGTGTACTCAATACATAAGTTAAAAGAGTAAACGAGAGGATTTGTGTCCCATATAACATTTTATTTTGTTGAATTGTATCACTTTTCTTGTGGGTGTATGGTATAATTTACATTGATGCCAAGAAAGCAAACTAGATGCAAAACCTATATAAAAAAATGAGATAATGGTTGTCTTGGGGAAAAAATGAAGGCAAACGATGGTTCTGGTCTGCTAATTTTGCTGTTTTTAGCTATAAAGATTTTTGTTTCTGATAAGATCAAATGTTTTGATAAAATCAAAGAGAACTGATTGAAAATTGTATTCATCATCAACTAATTAACTAATCCTAATTACAAGTCGAGGTCTTAAGATCACCAGTCCGGGGAGGATGATCTCCGGGGTTATCAACAGGTAGATCATTTCAACCTCCAACAAAATCAATTCTTTTACCCAAACCCACCTTACTCATCTGTAAATACATCATCTCTTATTTATATACCTTTCTCTCAGAATGGTGGAGTACTTGATACCTGTTATATAATTAACCTAATTGTGCGTTGATGAGTACTCAATATTCTGCCACTGATCCTCTCACACTACATATTCACACCAATAAATAAATTCTCTCATAACACACTATGGCAACAATACTACCATTATTATAAGACAACCTTGTTTCTTCCAAAAATTGGAACAAGGGGTGTCCAGATGTACTGTGCACAAGTACAAATGTCATATTTGGTTGCATTCCTATTTACTCTCTATAATGAGATTCATTAGGGACTGTCATACTTGTATTAAAAATGCTGAACTGCAATATTGCCACTAACTTTTTGTATAGATGGTTTTTGGTATTGCTGAAGCTTTTTGACTTGGACTTTTCCAGTTATGTTCTGTTTAGCCAGTGACCCTCAGTAATTGGTCTTATCTACTTTGTTTTACCCTGTGAAGCCACATCTCTCTCTCTCTCTCTCCCTCTCTCTCTCTCCCCTTCTCTCTCCCTCCCTCTCTCTCTCTCTCTCCCCACTCCCTCCCCCTCACCCCTCTCTCTCTCTTCATTGTTATACCCAAGTATAGGTTCTGGGCCTGTGACTGGTCATACATTTTTGGCCAATTTATTTGCTCTTTTATTACTCAGAACTCCTATTGCCTGGCACCCAAGGACAGTGTTAGGTTGTTTTTTTCTCGGGGTTTTGGAGATACTGACTATTTTCAATATGACCTTTTTATGAGCTAGTGCTGTCTAACTTTATGAGGTTTTTTGTCAGTGCAACCTCTTTTAAGATTTTCTAAGGCACAAACTTTGACAGCATGTATTTCAGCTTGAAAGACTGAGGTGTACTTCTTTAGTGAGCTCATATTTTTGGGCTTGCACAGAAATTGGGCTCTTTCCAGTTCCTTCATTGATTTTTGGTCCATATGGGTACCATATAATACTATTTCATTTTGTCCTGATTTCTCTTTCTCCTTAGCCTATAGTGCAGTCTTTAAAGGATGTTGTGAAGAATGCTTTCAGAATCTTAGCTTCTCCTTTTTTAAATATTTTAGGTTGGTTCAGTAATGTTTCTAAGAGAGTCGATAGGATTCTTTAGCCAATCATTGTATGCTGCTTAATTTGCTTAGTTTTGGTTAGATTAATGACCTATGGATAACTTGGGTCTTATGACTTGTATTTAGCTTATTTGTCATTAAGCTGATAACTTATTTGTAGTTCTGCCAAATTAGTATGGAAGCTATCAAAATATTAATTACTGGTTTTAGTGCCAACCATTTACATAGGGTTGTTCTTGTAGCCATTGTTTTCCAGCATTCCAAGGGGATGATGATGATGAGGGATACCAGGAAATGGGGGTAATACATAATTAAGAGCTTACTGATGCGACAAATTCAGACAGTACACTCAACAGCCAATAGAAAAAGTCCTGGTTAATCTATCCTATCCTTCTAACTACCTCACTGACTGGTACTTACGGTTCATCGAAAGACCGGCGACGTCCGTAAACTGCGGTGCAACAGGGTAATGATCTGGTCACTGTACAATACCAGGCTTATACAGACCTCCCCATCATCAAACTACCATTCAAACCGTTGCAGACGCTACGGCGATCCTTTGAAGTTTAAGGCTTAAATATATACTTTGTCCACTCCCGTTATTGCCAATTTCATAAAAACGTCCCAACCATCATAAATCCTCAAAAATACAAAAACCCTCTTGCAGACTAAAAAGACGATGTCGTTGGGATCTTCACTAAGGAGACAACACGTAGGACCCATAGGAGTACTGCCAATTGTTTATTTATTTTATACACTCATTGTTAAGTATTACCCAATTGAAGATAGTTTTCATATACTGTACATAAAAAAAGAAGTAATAAATCAAGTGCAAAGATCTTTGTAACAATTAATTAAGGTTTTTAGTTGAGTTAAAAAAAAGTCTCTACCTCTTGAGAGGTGTAGAGCAGCGGCGTATCAAGCCAAAGATCGTGGGTTCGAATCCCGCACGTGTCAATGACTTTTATTTCAACTAAAATCCTTAATTAATTGGTCAAGCGGATCACGATATTAGTGAATTTAATAATCTTTGTAATTTTCACACCGATAGGAAAACCTTATTAATTAAAGTATATCGAAAATAGGACGTTCATAAAATTGACTCTTGGGACACCAATTTTCACAATTGCCGTTCAAGTTGTCCAGAGCAAGGAAGTTGACTTTTAATTATCCTAGTAGGTTATCAATGAAAAACGCAACTTCATCAGGTGTAAAAAAGAGAGAATTGTGAGTCTTGTTAGTTTTACTATCTTTAATAAGTTTGCAAGTTGTTTGTTATACATTTGCGATATACATGTCAGACAGCATGTCCAGTTTGAATTCGAACGCTTCTGACTTGTGTATAATGGGCTCTCGGTATGTCGTTTATTGAAAAATCGAGCTTTTCGAACGTACTGCAGAGAAAGATGATTTGCCTGATCGAACAAAGAAACAAGATCATGAGCTATAAAAGAAAGAAAAAATGGTCACAGTCGGGTAGACAATGGCGTGTGTGTCATCCTTCCCCACCGCAAACCTTTACGTCCAGCTTTGTGGCCAAATCGACGAAAGAACGAAGGGTCAAAAGCACAATTCACATTCTGAGTTATGTAAAATGTGGAAAATGAAACATTCTCTATTCTACAATGCGTCATGTTGGTAGGAATAAAAGCAAGGACAATAATTCTGTAAAGATTTTGTTTATAATGTGAAGCTTGCTGATGCAAAAGAAGTGAAAAAACACAATTCTGAATAAATAAGCTGATTTCAATGACAACGGAAAAATTAGTCAATCGTTCTACTTTTGAATACGTATAGTTTTATGTCACATCGGGCATTTCAAATTTTTAACGATAAATTATAAAATTATAGTCACTGGGAAATGTTTAAACATCGCGTAGCAAAAAGAGGCAAGAAAAAAGAAAAAATCAAGTAGTAAATGTAGTAATGGATCACAGAGTACAACAAACAGAACATCCGAGGGTCAAACACAAACACAACCTTGTAGTTTTTCACTAAACTGAATTTTTTTGCCTTTGGCTATGAATAAGCAAATAAACAAAAAATAAAAACAAAATGCAAATAACAATAACATTTGTTATTAATATCTGGCCGTTAGGAAAATATCAAGAATGCTAAAACTGGGTGAATGTGTATAGTGAATTCAATAATACGTAATTCGCTGAGTCAACTACTAAATTATAAAGCAAATGTATCTTATAATATATCAATATATATATCAAGGTCAATGACGATATCTGCTACATTAAAAATTATTCAAATATCGTGAGATGCGGTCTGGTGTGATGTAGGTATCAGAAAAACATTTTCTTTATCGTGCCAACGTTTCGATCTTTTATTGAGCCCTGAAGATGATCTCAAT
>CM077106.1:15870086-15902812 GCA_039619505.1 Cimex hemipterus | reverse complement strand
GGCACGATAAAGAAAATGTTTTTCTGATACCTACATCACACCAGACCGCATCTCACGATATTTGAATAATTATCCGTTAACGGTCACTAATCTCTACACAATAATTAAAAACTTTATTATCTACTTTTGTCATCTATTGTTTGCATTTTGTCTAATTGAAATGTGGCAAATAAAATATTCAGGTTTTTAAATATGCTTATATTAAAAAGAAAATATACACTTTTTAAAAATTTTTATTTTAATTAGTTGAAAAGGCCCTATGGGAGCCAAAAAAAGACTGAAAAAGGCTCATACGCCTATCCTCGAAATCCGTGTCTGTAGAAAAGCGTTATGGGATTTTTTTCCAAAGCAGTATTTTGCAATATAATATAGGTTTATATGCTTTTTATAAATTTTTGGTCTTTTTTATTTCTTAAGAGTGGGCCTAAACATCTTAGTTCTCGTCGACTTCGTGTTCCTGGTCGTCGAATTCGGCATCTTCGTCGGCTGTGGCTTCCTGCAAAACAATTAAAAAAAAACGTTTTATTATGATGAAACTTGAAAAGTCAATAGTCAAGATCGTACCTGGTATTGCTGGTATTCGGAGACAAGATCGTTCATGTTGGATTCAGCCTCGGTGAATTCCATCTCGTCCATGCCTTCTCCAGTGTACCAATGGAGGAAAGCCTTCCTTCTGAACATAGCGGTGAACTGCTCCGAGATCCTCTTGAACAGCTCCTGGATGGCTGTCGAGTTGCCGATGAAGGTGGCGGACATTTTGAGACCTCTAGGGGGGATGTCGCAGACGGCGGTCTTGACGTTGTTCGGGATCCATTCGACGAAGTATGAGGAGTTCTTGTTCTGAATGTTGAGCATCTGCTCGTCGACTTCTTTCATCGACATTCTTCCTCTGGAAATAACCAATTTACCTGAGTATTTATCCATAAAACAAAACCTTTTCTGTTTAAGGGATAAGATCTATTGTAATCTTTGTTTTCTCGTAATGATTAGTTGAGGGTTCAACAGACTGAAATAGGTCTTTCAACCAATACATTACAATAGACCTGCGAATCTGATTAGGAGACTTAAGTGATAAAAAAGTCTCTTAAGAAGTTACCTGAAGATTGCAGCAACGGTGAGGTAGCGGCCGTGTCTGGGGTCGCAGGCGGCCATCATGTTCTTGGCGTCGAACATCTGTTGGGTCAGTTCGGGGACGGTGAGAGCCCTGTATTGCTGGGATCCTCTGGAAGTGAGGGGAGCGAATCCGGGCATGAAGAAGTGAAGCCTAGGGAAGGGCACCATGTTGACCGCGAGTTTCCTCAAATCGGCGTTGAGCTGTCCGGGAAACCTCAAGCAGGTAGTGACACCGGACATGGTTAGGGAGACGAGATGGTTAAGATCACCGTAAGTGGGAGTGGAGAGTTTCAGGGTTCTGAAGCAGATGTCGTAAAGGGCCTCGTTGTCTATGCAGTAGGTCTCGTCTGTGTTCTCGACGAGCTGGTGTACCGAGAGTGTAGCGTTGTACGGTTCGACGACAGTGTCCGAGACTTTAGGGCTGGGAACGACCGAGTAGGTGTTCATGATCCTGTCCGGGTATTCCTCCCTGATCTTGCTGATGAGCAAGGTTCCCATGCCGGATCCCGTACCACCTCCGAGGGAGTGGGTCAGCTGGAAGCCCTGGAGGCAGTCGCAGCTCTCTGCTTCTTTCCTGACGACGTCCAACACGGAGTCAACGAGTTCCGCGCCCTCCGTGTAGTGACCTTTGGCCCAGTTGTTTCCGGCTCCGGACTGACCGAAGACGAAGTTGTCCGGACGGAAGATTTGGCCGAACGGGCCGGAACGGACCGAATCCATGGTGCCTGGCTCCAAGTCGACCAGGATGGCTCTCGGTACGTATTTCCCAACTCCTCGGAAAAATTAAGAAAAGAAAGAACGTACGTTAACAAAAATAACAAATTTTCCTCTTTACAAAAACACCTCATACTTATGATTTTTATAAAAATGATTGTTGTGTACAATAATAACTACCTTTGCTGGACGCCTCATTATAGTAAACATTGATCCTCTCGAGCTGAAGGTCGGAGTCTCCGTGGTATGCACCAGTCGGGTCGATGCCGTGCTCATCACTAATAATTTCCCAGAACTGCAAGCAGTATCATAAGTTTTATACAAATCCATTTTGCCGACAGTTTTATATTACTTTCTAACATTAGCCATCAAAGTTATCATATTCAATTCATGTCTTAAAGTTTTTGAAGTTTCTTTGTAAAAATCAAAATACTTCTTTCTCGCCTTTACACAAAATTCTTTGTCTAAATGAAGAACCAATGAGAATAAAAAGGATCGATTTATAGTGTATTGAAAGGGCAACTGCTTTAAAACTCCATCGTACTTTGAATAGCGGTCGAACAATGGTGCTGACGGTGGGTAGAATCTCTTCGAAAATTCAGATCCTTTTCATTCCGGCGCGTTTTCTCCTTAAGTCCCGCAGAAAGAAAGGAGCGAGGGGGCAGAGAAATGAAAGGAAGGAATCTTAACTGTACACGAACGCCTTCTTTTTTACAAAGGACAACGACCCACTGCTTTTCGCCTCGACGCCTCCGGTGGAAATTAATCCCAGGCTCGATCACGGATTTCCAGCCAACGCGCACAAATTGACAGGTTCGCGTGTAGGCCAGCGTTTCATTATTCCGAAACTCAAGGTCCATCTATTCTGGTTGTCGTAGGTGAGAAAGGATTATCGGTTTAGGCGTTAATCATTATCCAATTATCGTTTTGGTCTGGACACGCAGGAAGGCAAATGTACAAGGTCGATACGAAGATCTAACAAAACTGACTTAACCGTTCTAGTTATTCTATCACATCGCCATCTTCAGTTTCCGGGTTTCCATACATCATAAAAATGACCAAACTGATGGAATAACAAACAGCGCAAACTGTGAACGATGGTGAAAGGCCGAAACGCGTCTGGCATTCAAAAATAACGAGGATAGGCAGAGCATAGTGATGAAGGATCATATAGACTAAAACATATATTCAAAATACATATGTAGTCTAAAACATTTAGCAACGGCCAAATTACGTTTTTTAGCGTGGCCCGTATGATCTGACCAAATGCTATTCTAGACTGCCATAGTCCCGTTTGCACTGGGGTACTTACAAAAGAACATGACTAAAAGAAAAACAGATCAGTTTGCAAGGTATAAACAGTAAGGATAGACAGACTATGATGATCGAAAACATCCAAATTGTTTACCAAGCTACAGCTTTGTCGTTCAGTCTGACCTTCCTAGCTCTTTTGGACTGTCATATGAGTTTCGTTTTTTGAATTCTTCACTGTGGGTTTGTGCTGGTACGAAAAGACACAACTGATAGGGTAATATTCGGATCAACCACCGAACTGCTTCAAAATTCGAAAACAGCAAGAACCAAATGAATTTTGTAGCTTTCTCCACTGGTCTGATCTTGCTTGCTGGGTTAGCTTGTGTGTATGTATATAAAGTATATGTATGGCAGAATAGATCTAACCATCTATCTGCGTCCAAGCTACAAAACAGCAAGGATATGCAGATGGAAACGACCAAATTTCGTTCCTAGCGTGTGTTTCGGCGTTTTACTCCCTTTGGTTTAAAGGTGCCTTTTAAAAAGACACAACTGACGGAATAAAACATAGACAGGTAGGAGAACGTGGATACCAAAATGACCTAGCGGACTACAGGACTAACATACCGTCCTCAGGTCATAGCTAGTTATGCCTGGCTTGCTATGACTCTTTTTAGTAATATTTACCTTTAATTAAGGTAATACTAATGCATCGTCTCTATAAAAAAAAAATAAAAAAAAATACTGTTTTGAAAGAAAAATATAAGATAAAACTAGATAAATAAACTGATCAAAATAATTCCATGAAAAATGTTGGTTCGGAAACAATGAAGAAAATATTTAAGTCAGTAAGGAGTATTTCTTCCTCTTGTATTGATCACCGCTTACATCAGACGTGGCATCGATTTTATGAGGTTTCGAATGAGGGCGTGGAATTTTCATACTCCTCCAACAGCGCAATTCTTAATTATTGCAAATTCTCTGCCATCACTGGGCGACTTTCTGCCCTCTTTGACAACTCGTCCCAAAGGTATTCTATGGGGTTTAAGTCGTGACTACATGCTGGCTACTCCAAACATGAATTATAGCTCGTTTCAAGTAGTCATCATAGATCTTGGCTGTGTGGCACCTTGCGTTGTCATGCATAAAAATACAACCCTCGCCAATTAGTGACATATATGGAACAACTTTTGATAACACATCTTCAATGCATCGCGTAGCTGTTAGGGAACCCTCGATGAAGAACGAATTTGTGCGACCTTCCGTAGAAATGCCTCCCCAAACATTTACATGGCTTCTCTGGAAAGGAAATTTTGCGGGGATACATCTTCTCAGGGATGTTCTTCAAACCATCACTCGTCAGACTACCTCAAAACCTTGACTCGTCCGAAAACAAGATTTTAGCCCAATCTTGGTCAGACCAATTGATGCGATTTCTTGCGAAACTTAACATAGCTGTTCTGTACCTTGGCAGAAGTTAGTGGCAAGCTATCTCGCACGTAACCCAGCTTCTGAAAGTCTTCACCTTAGAGTGCGTAAACTGACATTAAGGTTTCTAATTTGTCGAAGTCGTTGCGTGATCTCAACAGTGGTAATATGCCGTTTATGTAGTAAATTCGAAACAATAATTTCTCAACAATTTCTCTGAGATGTGCCGATGGCGACCTGATGCCTCCTTGACTAACCTGCACTATCTCGGTAGCGGCGGAAGACCATTGGTCAGGTTTTCTGGTTACGTTAAGCACCGTGGCCGCCTACGCTTGACTTCTTCCATTTTCCACCAATGCTATGAATTCTAGCAAGTACAACTTAAAAAATATTCAACCACCGGAACGTTAGAAAGAGGTTTTACAAGAAAACCTACAAGAAGACATTGGCTATGCAAAGATCTATTTACAAAATTTAATTGTAAACAAGTGGGAGGTTTAATTTGTCTTATTTACCCCCTCATGCTTTAAAACGCACTTTTCTGTCCTCTCAATGTAATAATTGACAAATGGCGTTTACAGATCCTCAGAATTATCCGCAAGTTTTATTTTATTTATTTTAAAGTTGCTACACGACCGTTTCGCAATAGCGTTTATCACCTCATAGCTATTTATTGGTGTCAATAAACCAATGGGCGGAGGGAAGTAGTTTTTCCTATTTGGACAACCCGGTTTCTTCGGGGGAGTCGGTAGACGTGGGAGCCCCCCCGTGGGCAGCAAGGACAAAGGGGTGGGCCGAACAGTCCTTGGGCCCTCGTCAAAAGCCGTTTCTTCCTAAATCGGACGATGACCAATTCTGGTCCACATGTCCTTTTAAATTGCCCTAATTCCGAGCCTTTTAAACTGATTGTAGACCGGGTGGAATAAAAAAACCACATCCACATAAAAATCGGTTCAAGGATGAAACCGTCCTAAAGGGCTAAAATATTTCTTGATATTGAAAACACAAAACACCTTTACTTAAACCTATTGAGCAATGAAATAAGGTAGAATATAAAAATATCCTCTGATTTAAATCGTAAATCAATTTTAAAATATATAATTACATAAGTTCAGGCAGTCGCTATTGAACTTTCATCGTTTCAGTTTTTTTTCGACCTTTAAGGTGGCTTTTATTTCAAAGGATTTTCAGCCTCTTCGTGGTCTTTCAGCTTTCAAACTAGGATATTACTTTTAACCCACTGACCCAGACGGGATCCATACGTTAAAAGTTAAGCCTTCGATTTGCCATTAACGCTCAAGACCGTTATGGCCGATTTTTATTATTATTATTATTATCATCATTTTGTACCTTGGTCGATACCAATTTTGACTGACTTTCCGTTATTACGTCAATATCATTATAAAAGCTAAAATAGGGAAGCTTGGCGGACCGAAAATATTGGTAAACCAAGCTAGTCGTTGTCCGAGATGGTCCCATCAAAGGAAGATCATTATGGTCAATTTTTTTTTTTCAAATTGGGTTCAAAATCTGTAGTAAAAATCGTCAAGAATAATTATTTCTACGCGATCTTTTTGTAAAGATGAAAATCGTAGTTTAAATTTGGAAAAATCTCTGGCGACTAAGAACCACTGGAAAACACGAATTAAAACTATTTGTGTGCGGAAATGTGTGATGATTAGTGATCGTTAATCGATAATTATTTAGAAATCGTGAGATGCGGTCTGGTGTGATGAAGGTTTCAGATAAACATTCTCTTTATCGTGCCAACTTTTCGATCTTTATTGACATCATCTTCAGGGCTCAATAAAGATCGAAACGATGGCACGATAAAGAAAATGTTTTTCTAAAACCTACATCACACCAGACCGCATCTCACGCTTTCTAAATAACTATTTATGTGCATGAAACTGATTTTTGTACAAACTATTCGACTACCCTCATGAATTTTAAATGATTCCTTTAAAAAAATCGGCATAAAAACAAATTATTAGTAGATAGTTATCAAATTTATGTAAAAAAAATTAATATTGCACCTGCCAAGGAAGTAAAGGATCAGCCAAGATAGGAAAATTAAAAAAAAAATCCGCGTGATGTTTATTTTACTATTTATTTGGTCTAAATATATAAAATAAGTGTTTAATTATTAATTTAACGATCAAAAAAACGGAACCGGGGTCTGCTTTCTAACCGGCACCCGGTGCAAGTTTGTTTCGAACGACTTTTTTCACGCCAAAACTTAATCACTTTTACTTTTCTCAGCTCGAAAAATTAAATTTAAATTTTATTTGACCTTAAGGCCTGTTTCGAAAAAAAAACATGGTTGTACTTTGTCAAGATAATAAGCAATAAAATTGTAAAAGGTAGACAATTGTTTTTAAAACATTAACCACGGCTAGTTTAAGTTTAAGTTTGAACTAAGTTCACTAATATATATATTTTTTTATGGAAATATTTTCTTGTGCTTCTGTTCTTTTCTAGATTCAGCGGATTGTTCTTAAAATAAGCACCTACTTAAGATTAAGAAACGATTTGGTAGGAATCGCAAGTAGTGAAGTACCTGTGTGTCTTAAGTACTTTCAATTGAATTGACTTTTTTTTTTTTTTTTTTGGATTGAAAGAAGTGATTTTAATCATTTGAAAAACCTACAACCGGCCGTTTTAGCGATCAAATTGAGAAAAAAGCAAAAAAATTGATAAAACCTTCCGAAGAATCAGGGCTGTAAAAGAAAAATGAAAAAGAGAAAACTTCATTCAGTACTCACTTTAGCTCCGATCTGGTTACCGCACTGGCCGGCTTGGATGTGCACGATTTCCCTCATTTTCTATAATCTTTTTTAATTGTCAACTCGGTTAAAAATCAAAATCAAATTGAAACCACTGTTTTTCCCTCGGGTTCTCGATCACAAATGAACTACCGGACGGGAAGGTGGGAGTATTTATATGACGAGGCCGCAAGGGGGAGAATCGTGCTGTAGGCGTGACGGTGAGGGCTTTCAACTTGGGGAAAAGAATTTTTCCTTTTATTTTACAATGAAATAAAAAACCTCTCCCTCCTGGAGGAAAAGCAATTTCATCTGACATTTGGCGTTGATGAAAATCCCAATATTTAAAACAAAATCGTAGTGGGCGGAAAATGGCAGTTCCAAAGCAGAAAAATCGCCATATTACAAATAAACTTCTAAACATTACTTTTGCTTGATTTCCAATTTTTCATCATTATCTACACATTAAATTTTTCCAGTAGTTCATCGGTTAACATTGCATTTATAAAATAGAATCAAGTAACCAAGAAATTGCAACATAAAGTTCAGAATGTAGAAATGAAATGCATGGTTTTTAAGTCCTTACTTTCACAAACCTTTAACAATGCTGATTTTTTAATCAACTAAAATTAATCAAATCGAACCAAATAAACGAAAAGTCAATCAAAAATCTGACCGTGGCGTCAAGGGAGAAATCGGCGATGTTAGGCGTACCCAGAAGTCATTATTAATAACCGACTAAACCCCACGTGTAGTTTTTTTCGTTTACACGGAGATCGATCTATAAAAATGAACATTTTTTCCAAGTTTTCTAGAAAGAAATCAAAAGAAAAAATCTGTGTAAGGTCAACAATTTAAAAAATATATCAATTTACGCATCATAGTAAATATTGCTGCACAACTACTCAATTTCCCACTTGAATTAATTCATCCTGATACTGTAGACTAATCGCAAACACACAAAAAAAATGCTTATACCTAAATTAGCAACACTTATGCAAAATATATTGACAACTTTTTTATGCTGTTATGAGCAACAACAATAAAAATAATTTCATTAGTTTCGTGGTCCACTTGACCAATAAAAATAATTTTCAATTAATTATGGTTTTGGTTGAAACAAAAAATCAAGTTTCACAAGGGGGATTCGAACTTTTTTATCTCAACTAAAAAATAATTTAATTTAATTGGTCGAGCAGACCACAAAAAAACCTAATAAATGTAATAAAAATAATATTTATGAAAATTATAGTTTTTTTGTTTAAATTTTTAAAATGCAATTATATAAAAAAGTTCTGTGTTGTAATTATTTTGATCTTGTGATTGACGAAATATCAATTATTGGCTTCATAATGAATATTGAAATTCAGCTGTACAGATTTTCCAAGCAAATTCGGGTTTACTAAAGTTTTAACTTCCTTGTTTTTTTCCAAATTCAAAGAAAATCAGGTGTTGTATTATTGTAAAATAAACTTATCACAAGAACACAAAAAAGTGCTTATACCTAAATTAGCCACACTTATGCAAAATGTATTGACAACTTTTTTATGCTCTTATGAGGAGGAATAATAAAAATAATATCTATGAAAATGACCTTTTGATGATCTTGAGAATGCAATTTTTCAAAAAATTCGGTGTTGTAATTGTTTTGATTATACAATTGACCAAATATACATTACTGGCCTTTTTTTAACTTTTAACTTCCTGTTGGACTTTGAAATTCAGCCGCATAGATTTTCCAAGCAAATTCGGTTTTAGTATAGTTTTAACTCCCTTGTTTTATTCCAAATAAATAAATTAAAAAAAAAAAATCGGCGTTGGATTATTGCATTTTCTGTACTATTGACCTTTTTGGAATCGTGGTGAATTTGTACATCAACTATACTTAGACAAAATAACCACATAATTCAACATTTATATCATGAACAACTGTAAAAAATTAACCCCTTATTTTATTGTACAACATGAATAATAATCTGTAATATAGATTGATGGCCATTAGGAAGTGAAACAATAAAAAAGCTTTTTTTCTTCAAAAAATGAATTTAAATAGAAAATTCGATGTTGTAAGGTCGTTTTTTGTGGTAGAATAATTGAACTAAGTATGCTGAAAGATTGACCCTTTCTTCATCGTTATGAATAATTCACCAATTTCGTGGTCCGCTTGACCAATTTATACATTACAATTAATTATGGTTTTTAGTTGAGATAAAATAGTCAAAGGCACAAGTGGGCAAGAGCGCGATTCGAACCCACCCTAAAGCTCTCCGTGTCCATTTCATTTATTGTCGAGAATCCATTCCGATTACATGACATTTGAGGGACAAAAAGGAGGGAAAATTCAAAAGGTGTGGTTGAGATGGGAAGATCGTGAGTTCGAATCCCGCTCGTGCCATTGACTTTTTTTTATCTCAACTAAAAAACCTTAATTAATTGTAATATAATAATTGGTCAAGCGGACCTGGAAATTAGTGAAATGATTAATAATGTTGGGCAATAGATTTTCCACCTACATTTCCATACACTTTTACGTAAATACGGTTCCATGAATGTAATTATACATAGTCCAAATACACTCATCACTTTAGTTTTTTGTTAATTCGTAGTAAAGAATAAAAATTAAATTTTACGAAGGCGATTTAATGAAAATTTGGCGTTGTAAAGTTATTTTGATCGGATAATTGTCCAAATCTCCTGAAAGATTGACCTTATTTGCATCATCGAGAATATTATAGGCCGGTTTATTTGCCACGTAATTACATGATTTTAAATAAACATAAATTTACGGCCTTTACTTACACAAAATGCATTCGTAATTATATGGTATATATACATCCATAATTATATGGATTTATGTTAATAGAGAAAACAAAAATTACGCTTTTTTTATTTCCATAAAAATCGATTAAAATTATTTCGGTATTTTAAGGTCAATTTGATCGAATAATTGACCATATCTTGAATACTGACCCTTTCTCCTTATTGTGAACCTTGTAGGTCAGCAGATTTATAACTTAAATTCTTGTATACTTTTATGCAAGTATGAATAAATGAGAGTATACTTAGATAAACCACTCATAACTAGGGAAGTCTGGTAATATCGTCTAAAAAATATAAAAATGAATCTTTATTTTTTAATTTTGCGATATAAAGAAAATTTTCTGCCGTAAGATCATTTTTATGTTTAATTGACAAAATTTACCGATCTTTTCCGCATAATTTGAATGTTGTAAGTCAGTTTATTTTCCACCTAAATACGTTTATAGTTTCAGTTTATTGTTTCAGCAATGATATATTTAAGTATGCTTACTTATGAGTATGTTTTAAGTATATTAAGTATACCTACTAGAGTATAACTACATGAAGACTAAATAAACGAATATTTAATTCTGAAAAGTAATTTGTTTGAAAAATTGATCAAATTTTTTGAACGATTTATTTTCCCGTATTATGGTGAAATTGTAGGTCTGCAGGTTTTTCATCTAAATATATATATATATATTTCATAAATGTACAAAATTTATTCAAGATTATGACTTTTTTTAGAAAGCATTTAAAGGCAAAATTCAGGTTGTACGGTTGTTAAGGTAGAATAATTGATCAAATGCCCTGAAAGATTCCTATTTTCCGCACCATGGTGAACATTGCAGTTCAGCAATTTACTTCCGAACTACGAACCCTCGAATAACGTGGTCAACTAATAAATATATAACAAATATAGATTTTCACTCATAGGATTAGTGAAATAAAGGTTTCTAGTTCAGAGTTAGTCTTGTAGATTATCTGCAAGTCGATAGAGCATTGGCATGATCATATAGAGCATGAAGGCTAATTGGCCATAAGGACGGTGTTGTTAGCCGTGATTATGCTCTGGTATGTTTCCAATCGTTTGCTGCCTATCCCCCACCGGTGCCGATCAGCAGATTAATACGCGGAGCTGTCAGTATCTGCTGATGTCGTTGAATAAGCATGACTTGTCGAATTGGTGTCACATCATGTAGAAACATCTTGTCGTAAAAGGCAATCCTTGAATAAAAAGACCCTCCTAAGAGAAAATGAAGGCTTTGCGTATTAATTCTTGTCAGTATTTATTTTTAAAAGGTTAAACTGGGGGGGAAATGATGCTTGGAGTTTTTTTTTTTTTAAAGAAATCTTCATATGTAAGTAGGTAAGTTTAAATTAATTTGAAAACATCTTTTATGGATAAGTTTTGTGTAGGTTAAAGGCCATATCAAGGTTTTTATTTGTTTGAATTTTAGGAGTGTCTTTTCGCCCATTGTCTTTCATGGGGAACTCTTTTAAAGGCGTGCCTTTTCCTGGGCCAGGGGAGCCTAGTTGTCAAATCAACCGAGAAGAAAAGGCCTTCGCAACCCGAAAGCGGATCCAATCCGCCGTCTTTAAAATAGACGTGAGATACTGTTTCCAGTCGGTATTTTAATTTCAGGGGAAAAAGAATTTCAATGCAAAAGTACTTTTAAATACGTGATTCTAGCCTAGGAAAGCAAGTTTCGCTGTTTAAGAAAGTGTGAAGCTGTAAAAAGCCACTTTTAAGACAATCCCCGGTCTGTGGAGTCGAAATTAACTTTTCCCTCATTTTGAAAAGTAGCAATTTTTCAAAATCCATTTTCGGGAGGTCATAGTCTTGGCAATCTGAAAAAGTTCAAGTTTGTCAGGGAGATCACGCATTTTTGGACATCCCAGGTCAAAATGCAATAATTTCTTGTAAAAAGAAGGCATACTTTTAACGTGTAAGTTCATATTTTTTATGCTAGCTCTTTTTCTCAAAGAAGATTATTCCTCTCAGCCATCACGGATTGATCCTTTGAAAATCTTTGTAAACAAGATTTTGTGCAGAAAAGAGAACTCATTGCCCTCGTTTCACGTAGGTGGGAAATGTTTTTCAAGCCAATTAAAGTTTTCTCGAATAATTCAACACATGATTAAATATTTGACGTTAATTGCCTTAGGTGCAGGACGAAAACATATTTGAATAACAATTTAATACAGCCCACGTAACTTTTGCTGAAGGTTGTTTTATTTTATTTTTCAACGATTTCCAATTATGTGTTTGGAAATTGCAAGATATCGGTTTCCATTATTGTCGAAGTTTTCTTGAATGTGTTTATTTCCTTGTAATCGAACGTTTCACACTTTAAACGATTTAATTTCTTCTTGAGGAGGGCCGGTGAGGTCTGAAAAGCTGTGGCTGTTGGATAAATTGGGTTTAAAAAACGATACAACTGACATAATAACCCACAGAAACAACACGGTTTTTTTTAAACTTCATCTATTACATAAAAAATTGTTTTGATGTAATAAGATGTTCAGATTCTTTCAAATTTTAACTTTTGGCTAAATTTTAACTACAGATCTTACAAAACGTATATTATACTGAAGATGGGATCTTTATCGTTGGAGAGTTTTGTTGTAACTGAACGATTCAGATGGTAGGATTTCGATGGAAGTTTGTTGTAGAGTCGAAGATAGTATTTAGATATATCCATTAGATTTCGTGATCCGACTGACCAAATAAATTCTTTTCACAATTAATTAATCTTTTTAAGATTTTAGTTGAGATAAAAAAGTCAGATTCGAACCCAGGACCCTCAGCTACCTCTAGATTAAAGTTTAATTAATTGAAAAGAAATAGGTTTTAAATCTTAGGAGATTTTGGTCATTCGCTAGTTTCTCAGACGCATTTTATAAAGGAGTAGTAATTTTCAACTTCCTTTACCTCAAGGTGTGTCAGACGGGCTTAGGCTTTACGCCTTCTGTGATTTGATCGTTTCTAATGACTGTCGGACTGACTGATAAAATGACCAAAATGGTTACAAATGCAATACAATCTAAAGGTTAAACACGTTGTAGACCCAATGAAGAAATCCCCCTTACTCTCTATACTGCCACTGTGACAACGCTTTTCTTTTTGGACTCATCAATGTCTCTAAGCCTACATTTTCCAATTCGTGTTATCATTTGTTCAAAATTTGTATACCTGAATGAATGGATGATGAACTTACTATAGTGACTCTAAACTACTTTCCAAACCTAGAGACCAATACATTTCAGAAATCCATTTAATATAGTTTTTTATAGTGTAATTGCTTTTTTAATTACTTTTTTTTCTGGCTTCTTCCAAAGGAAATCTGCCAAAATTACTTTGTTCGAAGTTGAAGTTGATGGAGGAAAGGAGAAAACCGTCGTGGTTGACAGATTGAAAAGGTGGAAAAATTATTAAAAATTAAAAAATTTAAGGAAATTTTGCATGAATTTATTAAACGTTTTTAAATAACAGAAATAATGCAAGTGTTTACGTATTTATTAACACGGCTGCAATTTTGATTAAAGGATTATTGTGTTATTAATCTTTTCACCTTACCAATCCGCCAATTACATTTCCTTCATCAAATTCTTCATTTTGAAAAAACAAAATTAAAAAGCAATTACACAGCTAAAATGGATATTAAATGAAGTACGTTTTCTGATATTTGCTGGTCTCTAGGTTTGGAAATAGTAGTTCAGAATTACCGTAGTAAATTTTTCCAATTTGATTTTTTTTTTCAAAGTTCAGGCTACTAAAACGCTTACTACAAATGTTTACAAGTTTAGTATTGATCACATCTTATTGGAACTTTAACCTAGTTTTTAATGGTATCCATAGATTTGTCGAAAATGTTTTAGATTTGGCGATATGATTGTTTATTTGCAGAAATGTCGTAATTTTCAAATAATTGGAAAAAGAGGAATAACCCCGAAACTGTTGAAATTTGAATCATAGTAATTGATAGTAGCATTAGGAAATATTGAAGTAATTAATTAGTTATTTTTTGGTGCCATTTTGTGTGCCATGTAGAATTTATTGGCCAAGTTTGTTACAGGAGTAGCCGGACGCCCTGTATGTACATATCGTAAGTGTTCCATGTATAGTTCGAAATAAAAAAACTTCTGACTTAATTCATCAAATATAGAAGACAAACAGTAGAAATACTGCTGACACCTCATAACTAAAACTTCACAAACATCATCCGCATATTGCTGATGGTGAAATATCGAAACGCACCTATACCAACAAACCAGAGCAGAATGATGGGCACCTATGAAACAATAATTAGAAAGTAATGTACATACAGATACATACAGACTCATCACTCTTGAAGAAGGAGTCTTGTTTAATTATATAATTAGATTTTTAGCTAAAATACAACTTGACACGGTTTACAGGTATTTTCAGTATCGCCCTAGTTTCACGTTCATGTCGTTCTTCTATTTTCCACATTTTCCGTTCATGTCAGCGTTGATTTATATCCCGAGCTACCTGATACCGTGACAAGAATGAATTTGTCTGATATCTTTGATCGAAGGGTCTGGGAGGCGAAATTTCGATTCACGCTGTATTGGCGTGATGCCACCGGGCCGGGGATGTTCGGGGAATATTAAGGGCACGCACGTACAGTACTTCCTCGAGACGGGCGGCGCGGGCGCGGCGTTGGATGGAAATCATTCACGAATTGAATTATGTACATAAATTGCACCCAGTTCACGTGAACACAACCCCGGGTGAGGCGGGGGTTCCATCGATTCGGGAAATTATCGCGAGAGAATATTGGTCAAAATTGTAGTCCGACTATAACTAGTTTTGCTCCGACAGGCGCATTTTGATGTGCGATCACTTTGTGTACTTCCTATGCGTTATTTTTGCCAGCTTTCAGTAGTGATTGCCTACTTAGAAGTATGATTTGGTTTAGAGTTGATGTTGGGTTTTTTGGTCTGCGAGTCGTTGAACTCATGTTGAACCCACAAGGGGTCACTTGCTGTTACTACACTCTATGGTTTTTGAGTTATTCAAACGCCGGAATTTTGCTATCTTCAGTGAGGAACTTATAGTAACGTGTAGGAACTCACTGAAGAATCACTGAGTAACTGAATAACCCGTGAACGGAGAAAGACCCAGTAAGTGACCACGTGCAAGTTCAACCCTTGGTATAGTTCCTTCTTTGTCACATTTGGATGTTCATAGCCGTCACGATATTATCCATTACGACATCGACGATGTACTTCTTGAGGTTAAAGAGTTAAAAACTATTTTTAAGAAATGAAACTCCGTGTAAGCAGTTCTGAGCAGTGGAAGTGTCACACTTGGCTGCTACACTGCTGACAAGAACAAAACAAAACCCAATTTTAGAAGAAGTGAAACTACGTGTAATAAGTTCTGAGTTGTGGAAGTTTCACACGGCTGCTACACTGCTGACAAGAACAAAACAAAACCCAATTTTAGAAGTGAAAAATATTGAGCAGTGGAAGTGTCTCATTGGACTTTTCTGCAAGGCAGTAATTAGATGGAGCAAGGATAACGTGAACAAAATTCAAAAACCATTCATAAAAATTCAAAGGACATCTTAAAAATATGACATATATGACATGTGTGCACGGTCAGATTTTCATCAGACGTCTGGTCCGCATGTTCTCGCTATTTTCAGTGAAGATTATTAGAAAACTACTAGGTAGAAAATAGACGCCCTTGAATTCGACTTAACTAGATACAGAAGGCGTATCCCACACAGAGAATACAAATTGAAAAATGTCTTCCCGGACGAATCAAGCCCAATTTCTTCACTTCTTCATCAGTAAATTCATTTGCTAAACGATTAAAAAAGTACAAATGCAATACTGATCAATTTTTTGAATTGAAAATAATTCAATAACCGGCAGAGAAATTTGTAAAGAAGGAAGCGACTTGGGACGTTGCAGGAATAATGTATTAGCATCGATGCCATTTAGGGGGGAAATTTATTTCGGAAAACCTCAGTATAGAATGTTATATAGAAAGTTGAATGTACACAAAATTTTGAGATTTTTTACGGTGCTGTGTAAAATGTAATGGAGTTTCAAGAAAAATCATACGAATTTAAACGTGTTGAGTAGATTTAGGATAGACCACAGATAAAAGATCGGAAGAAAATCGGGTACTAGCCAATTGAATGAGACAAATACGTTTGTTGAGTTTTGGGCTAATGTACACAGATATAGACACGGGGAAGGAGAAATATATCTCCGGAAGTTCGGCAAAATTGTCTATTGTCTCATTCAATTGACCAGCTACCGAATTTAAACTTGCCTTTGAAATTCGATAATTACTTTTTTTTAAATCAAGGTAAAAGCGATTAGAATGCGGTTGTTTTTTTCATTTTCGAGAACGATCGGTTTAATTGGTCCGCCTAATTTCGCTGGTAGTTGGAAAGCGGAAACACGTACGAGAAGGTGCAAAAAACGCATCGAGGATGGATCAACCGATCCAAGAAGATGACCGATTAACGTGGCTTGAACCTTTGGGCACTTTTGAACATAAGACAAGTTAAAAAATAAATAATAAATTCAGTGGTTGGCTATGAGAAAAAAAAGTTTTATTTGTAACTGGGTAATTTTATATATTATTGAACTAAACAATTGAACATGGGATATAAAACAAAAGGATGTCTTGCAGTTGGGTCATTGTTGCCGATTATTGTTCGTTGCGGCTATCCAAGCTGGTTAGGTCTTAACTACAGATCCAACGTATTTTATAATCTCGACTCTTTGCGATAACAGGAGCTAATGCAATGAAACTGACTACATCACTCCTCTACAAACGCACTCAACGAGTAAAACAAAAGAAATGGAGGGTTGTCGTATAATTGGAGCTAGCAACATCCGAATTTGTCGAAGAAGCAGCAAAACCATGGCATACATTTACATCCAACGCTTCTTGGTATTGTGAGATATCTTACTTGAGCATTCGACAAACGTCAAGAAGAAACTCACAATATATTTCATTCCTAAAATTAATTAAACATATTTCTATGGTTAGTGTAGATAAGGAAAGGAGACGATCAAGTTATCAAACACTGAGGTTTGTTGACTATCAGACTAGATCAGTTCATCATACTAAGAAGCGTTGAATGAAAGAAGTATGTCTTGGTCTAGTTGATTATCTGGCCATTTGGAAGTAGCTCTATACCGCCACTAGGATTATATTCTCCATGTCTTATCTCTTTACTTGTTCACTTTTTGATGCTTCTAAAGACATTTTCCCAGGGATGACGATTGTCCAAACACAATGTGGTCGAGCTGCGGTTGCTGCGGCTTAATTGGCTGTTCCTAGCCTGCAAATGGCATCATAGTACTAGGTAGAAAGCTCTATTAAATTGTGAGTCCAAGTATGGAAGTAATTTTTCTCCTGACCGTTTCGTCGGTTACCTCCCAGTCTCTGAATCACCAATTCTAAAAATGTTTTTTATGCGATTTACACTTTTTCTGCAGAAAGGTTCTTTCTTGTCAGCCGCGTAGAAGTCCAGTAGACACTTCTACTCCTTAGCATTTCTATTCAGCTCATAATTGCTTTTCATATGCGTTTCGATTTTCTTCAGAAAGGTGCAGATCTTGGCAGCAATGTAGAAGCCAAGGGGACTTCCACTGCTCGATAATTCTCACCTCTTTCAATAATGATTTGTACAGTATAGGTTATGTACTGCCAAAGAATTTCGGTTCTAGCAACCTTCAGTGGTGGGTAGTCTAGTCGTCTTCTTAAATCACCAACTCTAAAAATGTTTTTTATACGACATACACTTTTCTGAAGAATCTTGACAGGCGTGTAACAGTGCAGTGAGAGACTTCTACTCCTAAGTACTTCTTTTCAGCTTAAAACTGCTTTTTTATGTATTCATATTTTCTGCAGAAAACTTCAGGTTTTGGCAGCCATGCAGCAGTAATGGTTTTTATACGTGTGGCTTACGTTCCGCTAATGATATCGCATCCTAGCAGAGATATAGCCCAGTGAGAAACTATCATTGTGAGTTGCTTCTCAGCTATTCTGAAAATGCGTTTCATACTGATGGAAGGAGAGGACCTATGAGCATTGTAGCAGCAAAATTAGAGACTTCCACTGCTCTAAATTTCTCGCATAGTCTAAAAATAGATTTTATAGTGTGTAACTCATGTTTTGAAAAATATTTCTTGTCCGGTCAGAGGTGTAGCAGTGCAGTAAGGGACGTCCACTTCTTTTATACTTATATTCTGTAAAGAAGATCGAGGTCTTGGTAACACTGTAGCAGCCAAGTGAGGGACTCAGTAATTCTCACTTCGTCTAAGCATTGCTTTTTTAGTGTGTAATTCTTGTTTTGCCAAAGGTTTCATGACCTATGAGAGGTGGTGCAGGTGATTAATTCTAATTGTGAGTTCCACTGGTTCTCCTTATAAAGCCTTTATCTTTTCAAACATTTTTTTTTTCAAATTTAAGAGGTTTCTGGATTACCAGCGTCCAGTGAGCACTACCTTCTGATTTGAATTATTGTGCCCTAAAGAAAATGTCGGGATTCGGCCAGGAATGTAGCCCTTATTCGAAACATTTGTTGATTGACTGTCTTACACCCTGGGGTCCTATCAATCCAACAGTTCTGTGTCGAATGCTTGGCTATCAGAGATGATATTTTGAAAACCTTCTGTACCAATCGAACAGGGCATGCCGTCTACTAAATTTCAGATGTCCGTGCCTTCTTTGCCAAAGCGTCATTTCTTCTTTTAACCTCGATCGGAATCGAATAGGTTTAATATTTAATTGTTTTAATGCACGGTCTAATAAAGCATTAATGTCCTTATCGTTTTCTATGGAACTATTTTCATATTCTTTAAAGCCCGCTAGTCTCACGAACTTAACACGGAAGTCTGATCAAAGTAGTTCTCCGGTCTGGCGATTCTCCGCATAGCCACGTCTGAGGAAATTGTTCCCTCGGTCATTGTACTCGGCCTTTTTACTGGCGACCGCAGAAAAGAAAACAAATCTCAAAGAAATTGATAAATCCAGTCTAGTCTAACTTGATCTTTTAAAAGTCTCACTGCGTTGTGAAAAAGCACAGTGAAATATCTGTTGTATACGGACCTATTGAACAAATAAACATTTTTTTAAAGTTCAGTTATGTCCTTGTATTTGTTTAACAGTTTGACCCAAAAAAGATACAATTTATTCGTAATTTTTCTTCAAGGAATGTGTCCTTTTCTAATCACTTTGCCATTAGCTTTCGTTTCATATGGTATAATTGTTTCTTAATGTTCATATTTGGTCTGAAATCGCTTTTTTGTTTCATTTGTACCTTTTCATATGTTTCATTAGTAACACTATAATTATTAATAACTTCGATTAATTATTCTTTTTATGTAAGTTCTTGGAACCACTTGAGCTATCGTGACAAGTGGTTAGAACTGCGGCGTATTGAGCTGAAGGTCATGGGTTCGGATAGGCTCATGACACTTTTTCATCTCAGCCAAGGCTTTACATAAAAAGAATAATTACTTTAAATTATTAATATTGCGTATTAGACCACTAAAATTAAACAGATTATTAATTACGATGGGAATTAACCAAATATAAGTAAATGGAATATGAAGTAGCTAACAACCCTCTTGTCAGATTATGAGACTGATATGGTTGCCAGTCTGAAAGAGTTGATTTATTTTTGGGTTACTGTGTCGACGTTGTTTTCGACGGATCATCACAAAGGCCTTGAGCCGATGGTTCACCCATATGACCGAAGTTAAAAGCGATTGCCGGCGGACCCAAATGGCCGAACCGCTTTTCAAAAGGTGGCCACTCATGGAAAACCCCTCGTTCATCCGAGGAAAGTGGAAAAACTGTGTTTTTCTAGTTAATCGCCAAGCCTTAGAAAAGAGAAATAGGATTACAAATCAGGATGAATCATCTACCTCCCCCCCAAGACGGTCCTCTCCTCCTCAATACGCCCTCGAAGAAATGACGCAAACTCATTGCGCCAGGGCCTCCAGGTCCTTATTTGGTCCGAGAAAAGACCTCCTTTTACCTACATGCTAGGAGGCGAGGAGGAACAAGTGGGACGATGTTAAACCACACTTATTTCCCCTTTAAACCGGAGGCCAAGAGAGAAATGAACGAACGAAAATGACCACCCGTACGGTTCCATCGTAAACGAGTGCAATTGACCCATTTTTTTGTAGATGTGTTTTCATATATAGTGGCATAAATAGCAATTTATAAAACAAACCAAATAAATTATTAATTTTCAATTGAATTTAAACCCTCACTTTGGTTACTCCCAAAGTCCTCGTTCAAGGGTCAAAAAACTGAACGCTACAATTTTGCCAAAGTTTTTGTTTAGATTTTACATTTCCTAAACACCGTAAATAACCATAAAGTTTTGATTTTATAAACAAAAATCAAAATTTGGGAAAGAACCAGGGTATCATGCTACAAACACACGTCTCCATTCCTGATAAATGACATCAGGATATTGCTCTTCTTTAACTACATACACGTTTATGAGAAAAATATAATCATTTACAACTTTATGCTTCAACTTCATAGTGAGATTTCTTCTTGAGATCTAGGATTTTTTTTTACCAAGACGTTTCTGATTATTTCTGCCATTGATCTTTAGTCAACCAGACTGCCAGGTTCAGTTGTTGGTCTGTTAAATAGAAAACCCGACAAATTTGGGCAAAATCAATTGTGAACATAAATCATAAACGACATACTTCACCGATTAATTAAAGTCCCAGTTATGAATGTTTTGAATATCACCAATGTCAGTCTAGTTTTTGTTTTTTTAAGTATAGTGTCTAAATGTAAATTTGGTTTAATTTACACATTTTTTTATAGATTCCCCTTCTAATGGCTTGATTAAGTTATTTTAAGCTTAAAAGTTAAATAACACTAATTATAAAATAACATATGTATGTAAGTAGGTTTTTTGAATACCACCTGTGGCACGTCCAGTTTTGGTCTTGTACCTATCGTGCCCTGTCTAAATCAAAATCTGACTTGATTTACACTTTTTTTATATCCTTTTTTTCCATATGGATTAAATCGTTTAGGCTTAGGCTAAGATAAACTTGTAAGCCATGTAAAGCATCTTTTCTTAAAACATACCGCCTGAGACATATCTTATTTCTGTTTTCAATTTAATTGTGCTCTATATAAATTAAACTCTGACTTGTTTTATACTATTTTAGAAAGAAATTACAAGTGTACGGATTAATTGAAAGTCTTTAAAACCGTATTTGGAATGCAACCAATGCCAGGGGTGCAATAATACTATTAATTTATGTTATGGTTAAGCGAAGTCTTAACCTAAATCTGATTTTTTTCATAGGTTTCTGAAAGATTCTGTTTTCAAACTGGATAATTTAGGTTATTTTAAGTTTAAAAGTTGAACTTACAAGTCGATTAAACCATTTTTAAAACAATCAGTGCCATGGCATTTTTTAAATTTTCGTTGGATTTTGTAGTGTCTAAATATGACTTCTAACTGAACTTTAAATTAATTTTGGTAAACATTCAGCCTGGTGGATCGATCTACTTATTTTCGACGTAAAATATGTCAAACCGATTAAATCATATTTTTTTAATACCACCAAGCTGCATCTAGTTTCTTTTTATACCGTGTTACGTCTGAACTTATGTCTCCATTCACATGTTTTGTGAAACGAATCTGCTTCAAAATACGGCCACAAGAAAAGTAACACAAGTAGAAAAATTATTATTATTGATTATTTGAAATGATAAATGATGGGGTGAGTGTGGTTTCTAAAAGGATAGTTCCTACTCACAGTAAGTTGGATTATTTAGTTTTTTGTAAGTAAATTTGTAGGGTGTGCGATGCTACATAACTACATATAAGTGGCCTCTTAGTATCATGTGTCACTTTTGTATTGACTGGAACTTACTGTCATCATTCGCGAAAACGGCTTATCTTGTGTCCAGGTTTATAACATTGTTGTAAGTATTTATCAGTAAAAATGGGTTTTCGTGGGTTACGTTTCTAGTTAGGTCAGTTTTCTCCATGTTTAGTGAATAATTTCATGCTGCTCCGGAATAGTGTTCCGGTTCTGAGCTACGTTGAAAAGGTTGGCTCTGGATCTTTCATTTCGCCTTCCCCACACTTTTTTCACGCTCATCTGGAGTTCGAAGGGCAAATCTACTACATTCATCTCTAAAAATACAGACCCATCATCCAAAAACCATGTGTTATCGAGCAAATGGTAGGCGTGCGACTCTGTGAGTTCTGGTCTGATTTCCATCGGTCCACACTGATTTAATATTCTTCGAGCAATGCGTTCAGAAATTTGCCTCGAACTGCCTGGAACTGATGAATCGCTTGAACTACAGTAAGGTGCCGGTTTTGCAAAATTCTCAAAATCAAAAAACGTTCATCCTCTGGTCTGTTCCAGAACATAGCCTTCCGTGTTAGGTCTCAGTTTCTTGTATGTGGCTCGCAGAGTTTCGTAGGGAACCCGATGAGTTTTGTTTTCACTGTTAGTTGTATCGACCAATTTTTCCCTCACTCTGGATGAAAGTCTCGAAGAAAACAGAAAATTCAGTTGTTACTGCCAAGCATTCGACATATTTAAAGCACATCAAGGAGGCCTATATTGATTTCACGTTATGGAAAACTAGTTCTAAGTCAATTGCCCAAGTATGTTTTTCCTAACGGATATTTTTGCATAAAATTAATACCCTTTTATTCGTTGGTCACCATTTCGTGACACAAACTACAGAGAGCCAGTATATGCAAGAAAGGTATCACAACTCAAACAGTTTTTAAAGACAGTACAGCTGGATTTTAAAAAGTTTGAACAAACGAAAGATAATATTGGGTGGATTATGAGAGTTTTTATTGCCAACAACCGCAGTGGGGGGTAGATGTAGATGTAATTTTTCCAGGGTATGGTATACTGCGCCCTTTAAGAGCTATCGATGCCCCGTTCTTTGCCTAAAGCACATCCGTTAGTCCTATTTCGTCAAGAAACTTGATTAACAGGCCAGGTTTTAGTGGTTGAAGCTCTTCTGTAGTCACATTATACATCCCAAAACATTTCCTCCAGCGGGCTTACGTAGCTCCGCAGTTTGTTAGTAAATGTACTTGGTGTCTCTTCTGCCTCCTTGCAGAATCTACATGTGCCATCTTGGATCGCAGTCTGTTCCTGCTTTCTTTGGCACATTCTGTGATTTCTTTCTTGCCAAAATTGGTTAGAAGGTTCTTGGATTGTCTATGCCCACTGAGTGAATTCCATTGTTCCTTCATTTTATTTTTGCCATTCTATCTGAGATATTCGTTAATAGTGTGGATTTCTATGCTACAGAGTCCCTTTCTAGAATACTGGAATTGTTTTCTTCTAAGCATTGTATAGGGTCTATTTAAATGAACTAAAAGATTTCGCCTTCCAACGGATCGATTAATCGATTAATATTTTAGACTTAGAAAGTATATTCTGAATAAATTCCTCTTTTTAAAACCATCACAGCCATATAAACTACACCATGTAATTAATAAAATTTTAAAAAAATTCACCATAAATCTACCAATTATTAACTTTACTACTCCAAATTCTTCATTAATGCCCAATATTTGTTGGAAGTTTGGTCCGAACTGATTATCATGGTCCGCCTGGCCTCGCTTTCGTTCAGGATGGATCTCATATTTTGAGAAATGCGTTTAGTGCATTTTTACCTGATTTTCACTAGTTTTTTCCCAAAAAAATATTTCAACTTTCAATGGTTTGTGTTGGATTAAGAATGATTATCATAAATGTAAGGTTTGTATATAGGAACAAGGTTGTGGCAATAATTTTTTGTTGTTGTCGAATATTTGTTTGCTTCGTTCTTCTCTGGTCATCTTGGTCTGCCTATCTTCGCTTGTACTTTTGCTATGAGTAAGGTTCAATAGATTTCATCAAAGAGTATTTTTCTTCTTTTTTTAAGAGGCATCCAACAACTTGGCCATTTCAGCCCCGATCGAAATACAACACACACTCAATACGCACTCGCACAAATAAATACATTCATACCTGCATGCATTGAACTCATTCTATTTAGTAGACGGAGTGCTCAATATTCCTCCTTCGATGTTCATACAACAACAAACTAACCTAATCGGGGTCGGTGTGAGTTCCTTTATAAATATTCCGCCATAGACCACCTCCAGCCTCTCCCCATTCATTCTAATAAATACACTCACTCATGCAAAACACATATTTTGACAGCTAGGTACAATAAAATCACCTTTAAAAGCTGTCCAGGGGACCCTAAAAGTCGCTACCGTGTCTTAGAACCTTCCTTAAATCCGGCAGCATGCCTACACGCTCACTGTATGGAGCCAAGGCATGACACGCCTCTATTATGTGGGAGTTATCGAGGAACCTTTCTCTGCATAAGGGTCACTTGTTATTATCATAATTGTATTTATTTGCTTTGTTCCTCTCTGATTATTTTGGTCCGTCTAGCTTCGCTTTATACTTTCGCTATGCGGTTCAATGGATTTCATCGAAGACTTTTTTTGATACTTTAGTTAATCTTCCAGTTTTAACAGCTGGTCCAGCCTTGTAGACGAGCTTGGTATTCTCGTAACTTGTAACCGGCTCTAATTTACCCCAATTCAGTCGTAATTACTCAATTAAACCGTCTCCCCCATAGCTGTTGTTCGTGTTGACGCTTTTTATTATTATTAGCCAAGAGTGCATGCTGTATTTTCCTTCTCGTTCCTTGTTTGTAAATCGCCCACGACACGATTGAGGCCGGCTTGAGCCGTCCTGACCAAAAAAGGGAAACGGAGACAAAGATCACTTTCTCCCATACGACAGACCATCTGGTCGACCCTATGCCTTTTGGAGATGTGATAACGGCCATTTTTTAGTACTGTTTATTCTTGCAAAACCCTGGACTCGTTCGGATCCGTGGAAATGAAAACCGGACAGGCGTTGAGTCAACAGATGCAGTTTCCTTTTGTCTAGAGCCGTCAGAAGTCCGTTTTCTTTTTGTAACTTTTACCTATTACGATCAAAGAGTAAATATGATTCTTTAGGGAGAGACTGTTCCAAATGGAAATCTCGGTCCACTTAGCCCAACGTGGCTCCCTTTCTAACAATTACCGGGACTATCATCCGATCTCCGGTAGTCCGGTACGGACTAACTTCCGTTTTTGCCAAAAGATAACAGACCGAGATGATCAATTTCATAAACTAAAGAGTACATCGAAAAATTTAATTTTGGAAGAATATTCATATCGAGTAAAAAATGTTTTTCATTTTTTTTTTTTTTTAGAAAAGCATGTACAAAAGACAGAAAGCAGAAAACAATTTATTTTTTACTTTCTCCCTCGCTCCCTTTCACTATGCATACTCTCTCTCCCTCTCTCTTTGCCCTCCCCCCCTGGGAGTATCTGTCTCGTAAAATTAACACAGACCGTTTTCCATTACTGTTTTATTGCTGGGGAGGGCCTTTCATATTCCGGCTTGCGGTCTGGAAGCATTCTTTTACTTTTTTCATCCTGTCGTTGAACCAAAACCAATCTTCGACAGAACGAATCCTTCTACTCGCATTATTTCGAAACAGCCTTGGGTTTGATTTGTTAGAACAGAATTTCCTGAAGGTTTTAAGAAATAAATCCATCCGATTGAGATTGTTTAAATTATAAAGAAAACAGGAAATGAGAGATAATACCTTGGCAATTATGCCCAATTTGTCAATCCTGATCTTCAGAATGGAATAAATGTTTTGTTTTTTCAAAGCATAGGTTGTTAAATTATCTGTGCCAGGGCTGATGTTTTACAGTGCATTTAATACATTTAATAATAAATAAAATAATCTTACATTTAATAATAAATAAAATAATCGAATCTAACATAGTTCCTAGTTTTTATGATGCGTTTTTCTCTTCATTTTCAGAGCAAAGTAGTGCTATATAATTATTTTAGTTTTCAACGTTAAAAGTTACGATCAATTTTTCACTCTGGGTGAAGATTTCGAAGAAAATAGAAAATTCAGTGTTTACTGCCAAGCATTCGACCTATTTAAAGCTCATCAAGAGGGCCTATATTGATTTCACGTTAAGGAAAACTAGTGCTAAATCAATTGTACAAATATGTTTTTCCTAACGTATATTTATGCTTGTCTGTTAGGGATGTACGTAGTCATTTACTATCACAAAAAAAAAAAAAAATTAATACCCTTAGTCATTCATTGGTCACCATTTTGTGGCACAAACTACTGAGAGGCAGTATATGCAAAAAAGTGTCACAACTCAGAAAGCGGTAGTTTTTTAAAGACAGTATAACTGGATTTTAAAAAAGTTTTTCTTTTCGCTTAAGTGTAAGTAATGAAAGACCATACTGGGTGGATTATGAGAGTTTTTAATGCCAAGAACCGCAGTGGCGTATAAATAATACATAAATAAAAAAGTAAACTTCTATCTGTCTGTCATGTAAACCTTTTTTTAGTTGACTTACTTAGACCAAAAAGGTTGAAGTTTAAAACTTACAAACGAATTAAATCATTTTTTTTTAACAGCCAATGCTACGTCTTGTTTTATGTTGTGTGTATTGTGTTGTGTATAAATCGAAACCCGATTTGGCTTACATTGTTTTCCAAGAAGATTGTAGTTTTAATGGCTCGTAGAATTTAATACAGGCTTAAAATTATACTTACAAGTCATTGAAAGTCCCTTTTTATGGGTCAATCATTTCATCGTTGCAAGTTTTAAAAACACTTAATATTTAAATAAGGTCACTTTCTGGAGTACTACCAGTATCAGTACTTGTCTGTATTGTATAGAGTCTGTCTAAATTGACTAAAAGATTTCGCCGTCCAATAGATGGATTAATTGATTTTAGATTTAGAAAGTTTATTATAGATAAATAAAGTCCTCTTTTTAAAACCATCACAGCCAAATGAGCATGTAATTAATAAAATTAAAAACAATCATCACGAATCGACCAATTATTGACTTTACTATTCTAAATTATTCATTAATTCCAAATATTTCGTGGAAGTTTGTTCCAAATTGATTATCATGGTCCGTCTGGTCCCACTGTGTATTCGAGCGGGATGGATTTTTGAGAAATGCGTCTAGTGCATTTTTACTTGATTTTCACTTGCTTTTTTTCCATAAATATTTCACCTTTCAATGGTTTGTGTTGGATTAAGAAGATGTGTACCTACTACGTAAATTTAAAAAAGTTAAACTTCCATCTGTGTCTTCTGTAAAATTTTCTATTGCCGAGTTGTGTCACTTTTCTTGCGGGTGTGCGATATATTAGTCAGCTAACGTAAACTTGAAAAGGTCTTAAGGTTAAAACTTACAATGGAATTTCAACATTAAAAAAGAACCAAAGCTACGTCTTCTTGTATGTATATATTATGTCGTGTTCAAATCAAAATCTGACATCTTTTGTTCTGTTTATTGAAGCGATTTTCCAACAAAATAAATAGATAAACTTACTTTTGGTTTCATAAACTTGTCATCCAAATAAAGACGGTTTTTTGAATACTACTCGTACTCTGATTTATTTTTAGTTGGCAGTGTAATGTGTCTTGTCTAAATCGAAACCTGGCCTCATTTGCATTTTACGAAAAGATTCTATTTTCCAATAGATCGATCAATTTATTGCAGGGTTTAACAGGAAAACAAGGGGGCATTTACGATCATACTGGATATTTCTCTATTCCAGTTAACATCGCGAATACCCCTAAAATTGGATGAATTATGACAGTTCAATCGGTAAATCCTGATCTTCAGGGAAGAATAAATGTTTCGTTTTTAAAACCTACATTATCTGTGTCAGGGCTGACGTTTTACTGTTCAAGTTTGAAAAATATGGAATATTGACTTGTAACACTTATGTATATTTAATTTTTTATTCTTCTTTGTAAATTAATTCCTTCTTCTTTGTTATTTTTGTGTGACGTTCTATTTAAAACACAATTTCTTCAAATGCCGACAGCAAAGGAGGAAGAGTTAAGTAATATATTAATTGGAATTTATATTTCCTTCCCTCCCCATTTAACTTGTAGTTTTTGTTGCCTAGTTCATTCTCCTCCTTTTTTTCCCTCGTCGATCTTTACCCTCCTTTATTATGGAGCGGATAATTAATTTTAAACTTCCGGCTGACCTATCTCAGAGGCAATAGGAGCGTGAATACAACGCCTTTGCCCTCGAAAGTTGAAGGAACTCTTCTCCCCTCGTCCGTAAGGAATAACAAAGGAAACTATTAAAAAGTAGCTGCTGCACAAATGTGCATGATGCGAACCCAAATCTTTGTCGTTACTTTGTGACAACGTATTGAATTGACAAATTAAATAAACAATGAAAATACAAATTGACTTGGACGGATCGTTAAGACAAAACTAGGGACCGATAAAACTGTCATCACATATAAACAATTGAATTTTGTAATTGATTCTGGTCTGGTGTGATGTAGATTTCAGAAAAACATTTTCTTTATATTGCCGACGTTTCGATCTTTATTAAGATCATCTTACAGATCCCCCAAGGCCCTGAAGATGATCTCAATAAAGATCGAAACGTTGGCACAATAAAGAAAATGTTTATCTGAAACCTTCATCACACCAGACCACATCTCACGATTTCTAAATAATTATCGATTAACGGTCACTAATCACCACACACGCTTTATTTAACAATCAGTCAAGGTTTGGCCTCTAGGACCACTATAGTGAAATTACAGCAATTTACAATACACAACAAAGTTGAACTTGTTAATTATCTCGTACAGGCTATATACTTGTTTACAGTGGAGTAACACATTCAAAATAAAAAATAATCTTTAAATCAGGAAAAAAAAACTAACGATACACATTTGAAAGGGTTTAACACCATAAACTTCAGTGACAGTTGTATAGATACACTATCAACATCTTAAACAATCTTGGCCTTAATTGAGGAAAAACAGAGAAAAAATTAATATTACAGTTCAATTTTTTTACACATATTTTGATAGAAAATATTTTTTTTTTAGTTTTTTCAAAACATACTTATTTTGTTACAATTTAGTTGTGCTCTATATAAATTAAACTCTGACTTGTTTTATATTGTTTTAGAAAGAAATTCTATCTTCCTACAGATTAATTACAAGTCTTTTAAAACCCTATTTGGAATGCAACCAATGCCAAGGGTGCAATAATACAGTTTTGGTCTTGTACCTATCGTGCTCTGTCTAAATCAAAATCTGACTTGATTTACACTTTTTTTATATCCTTTTTTATCATATGTATTAAATCGTTTAGGCTTAGGCTAAGATAAACCGTAAGCCATCTAAAGCATCTTTTCTTAAAACATACCGCCTGAGACATATCTTATTTCTGTTTTCAATTTAATTGTGCTCTATATAAATTAAACTCTGACTTGTTTTATACTATTTTAGAAAGAAATTACAAGTCTACGGATTAATTGAAAGTCTTTAAAACCGTATTTGGAATGCAACCAATGCCAGGGGTGCAATAATACTATTAATTTATGTTATGGTTAAGCGAAGTCTTAACCTAAATCTGATTTTTTTCATAGGTTTCTGAAAGATTCTGTCTTCAAACTGGATAATTTAGTTATTGTAGGTTTAAAAGTTGAACTTCAAGTCAATTAAACCATTTTTAAAACAATCAGTGCCTTGGAATTTTTTTTCATTGGATTTTGTAGTGTCTAAATATTACTTCTGACTGAAATTTACATTAATTTTGGTAAACATTCTGCCTGGTGGATCGATCTACTTATTTTTGACGTAAAATATGTCAAACTGATTAAATTATATTTTTTTAATATTTTGTTACAATGCTACAGTTTCATCTGATAATTTTGAAAAACATCTTGCACTTTTAATTGCAAATTAATTATTAAATAGTGTGGTTGTATGTTTTAAAATTTGAATTGCATAGTTTTATATCTTGTGTTTATATTATGTGCATCATATCTATATTTCATTCTTTTATACATGTACGTAGGTTTTTGAAGACAATAACTACTAAATTGTAATCAATTAAATCATTGATTAAAAAAAAAACGAGAGGGAGAGAGAGAGAGAGAGAGAGAGAAAGAGAGAGAGAGAGAGCGAGAGAGAGAGAGAGAAAGAGAGAGAGAGAGAGAGAGAGAGAGAGAGAGAGAGAGAGTGTGTGTGTACATGTATCGAACAATATATAAATATAGAGAGAAATGAGTACCGCTAAGGATAGCTGTGCTTGTATAGGGGTAGATAAGTAAAGAGAAAAAAAGATAGCCTTCTTTTCTTTATTTATTGCAAGAACAAAAAAATCCCAAGTATATAAGAATTGGTTTTTTACTTTTGAAACTAGGAATTAAATTATCTTCTCTTCACTATTCCTCCCCTTTTTTCTCTCTCTTATACATATTTATCGCTCTTTTTTCCCTCCCTCCCCTCCATTTTTCTCAATATATGAATCTGTATCCTCTTTCTTCTTTCTCACTATATAGCTCTCTTTTTGTTATTCACCATCATCCATTTATCTCTCTCTGTCTTTTGCCTATACATTTCTACAGCCTCATTTGATTGGATATTGCCAAGAACCAGCCACAGATAGCAGAAACCACACTCAGGGAGTCTGTACAAACAATACAGACGGAGCACACCCCAAGCTTGTAATCAATCAAAACACCCCTGCTGAGCACATGCAGTCTCACAGTAACAATTTTTAGTACTCATTTCGCTGTAATCAATTGTAGTTGTGATAAATGAAATATTAACTTTATAAGTTTGTATTTTTTAAAAACAAATTTAATACCTTTGAATTTATAATTATCGTTTAATTATTTATTTTGTAGTTTTGGATAGGTAGAGGTGTATGGAATAGTGTTCACGTTTCAATAGGTATGTTCCATTTGAATGGGAATTGCTAAGAAGAAATCAAAAGAATCTTTTTTTGAAAGAAATTTTAATTTTTCCCTTTAAAAGAGGTTTGAAATAATAAAGCCATTGTTTTTGCGTATATTACATTAAATTTATTATATTAAAACAACATTTTATTTTACTCATTTCTTTTTTAATAATTCACATTACTGTCTTTGAATGGTAAATTGTACAAATCTAGTTAGGTTTACAAGAGTCGAGCAGGCCGAGTTTTTCCAATCGTTCGCACTCAGCCTCTGCGTCGTAATTTCTGAAAAAAAAAAAAAAATCAATATCACATAACAGCAAAGTATTATTTAAATTAATATTTACTTGTAGAACTCGGCATAGCGTTTTTTTCTTGGATCACAAACCAAAAATTTGTATGCGACAGAGGCGACAACTGAAAGCCCGATCGCAATTGAAAGGTGGTTCCTCGTACTTGTTGCAAGAAGCCCTCGCAACTGAGGCTTTGGTAGTTTCTTTGCAGGTAAATCAGCCATCTAGGAAAAAATAAAATAAAATAAATTCAATTATCAATTTAAAAAGCTTTTGAGAAGATAATATTGATAACGTTCATACTTTTGCTTTTCTATGTAAATGTGATGTTTGTCTTTAAAGCTTACTAAAATATATTATTTTTCTACATATTCTCCTACCCTAGAAATACATTTTTTCATCGCATTGGCTGTTTTTAAATTTATTTATTTTTTAATTGCTTCATCATAATAGGTCTTGGGCTGTTCTCATTCTCATTGGAACAGAAATGCTTCTACTCTTTCATTGTTGTCGCCACAAGTGGCTTCCAAGTGTTTCTTTATGGGATATAAAAAAATGAAAATCTCAACTATAGATTTTTGTGTCATGGCATTGTCATGTAGAAGAAAGACATCGGTCGATTGTTTCTACACTTTCCTTTGATATGACAATTTCACAACATCCAATAATTCACAATAATATTGCACATTAATTTGTGTGTCTATCATTGAGAAAGACAACATGCAAAGCAGCCTCATTGTTGGTCTCAATAACACTCGTCCTTTAACGATAATCGTGTCTCTTGTTTCACCTTTTCTCACCCTCCAGAAAAATTTTTTGCGCAAAAATGCAGGTTCTTAAAGTGTGTTGTCTCCTTATGTGTCTTTAATTGCACTAAATTTGCTTGTCAAAAACTTGATAATTGTTCCTCGGAGAGATGCACTTCTTCCTTCATAGTTACTTTTGATACTAAAATAAAGGTTGCGATAATAGTTCAGAACTGACTGCAGCATATTTTTAATTGTAGGATAGAAATACACCCTTCTCTCGATTGCATTTTCCATGGACTTATCTTGCTGGCCTAGCAGCTTTTTGTTTAATTTGTTTTCTGGGATATTTAAATAGGTCAAATAGGATGACCAGGACCAGGGTTCTAAACTGGTAACACCGAGAAGGGAATGGACATGGAAGAATTGTAGTCGATTCTCCCCTGTCCTTAACAGTTCAATCTACTTGTACATCAGTCACTAAACACCACATATTGCCAAGGACCTTGTTGGTCTTCGTGGAAATTGGAGATCGCCTGTAAAGAAAACTTAAATATGTCAATCCATAGACATAATTAAGATTGTTTTGCCCTGATGTTGACCTTAAAATAGGAAGAAAGCTTGACAGTAGGAACTAAATTTGCTTTCTTCTTCAAGGCCGAAGCTTGATCCGAAGTGTATGTAGATGAAAAAGTGGGCACTATTTTTTCATATAAATAAATAAATATATATATATATA
>CM077106.1:15838586-15856807 GCA_039619505.1 Cimex hemipterus | reverse complement strand
TATATATATATATATATATATATATGACATGGAAGTGTTTTTTACGTCTTATTAAATTATTTATTGGCGAGGGCTATTTCCCCGAAGATCGGCACTGGTATCTGAGAAAACTTCTACTATGGTCATATACGATGCAAATTATGCAATAATGAGGGGAAAACAGCCACTCATAGATTTAGATACAGATTTAACTTAATAGAAAAAAAAAACCTGGAAGGCTGCAGTGCCTGGGGAATTTAAACCCTGGTCCCTGGCTTTCTTATCACCATCACGTTTATCAATATTTCTTTGATATTCTTGGACCAGCGCCGACCTAAAATTGGACACGAAGTGAAAAGAGAACGCGAAAAAAAACAACTTTTCGCTGGATATCAGCCCAAAAAGGAAAAATTCAGAAGTATATTTGCAATGATCGACCAGCGATGATTAACAATTGATGATTGCGATCAGGTATGTGTGAAATGAATGAAGAATAAATTAATTATTTTGGCAAATAACCACGAACTACAGAGACAGGCGAAAAATGCAAAGGGGCGAGGAAAAAATCATTCATCATCATTCTCATCAGAGAGACAAAAAATAAAAAGAGCCCAAAAATAAATATGTAGATATGTAGGTAATTGATATCGATAGAAAGTTATAAAAAAGGTAGAAAGAAAGAGAGAGGGTGAGAAAGAGTGATTAAAAGGAATAAGAGATAGAAAGTGCAACTGAAAAAACAAAAAGATTGATGGAATGAAATACTTGACAGATATAACAAATTCAATTGTTAACCATTTTTTATTTATATTGCGTTTTATATAAAGTTTATTTTAGAGGGAGAGGGAGAGAGAGCAGACAGAAAGACAGTAAAATATCAAATTCACCCTGAACACATTATTGACCAAGAAACCTAGAAAAATCTGACAAAGTAAGAGAGAAAAAAAGCGTGTGATCAATTAGATAATTACCTCATAATATATGAAATATAATAAATCTATAGAGAAAACAATAGAATAGAATTTAAAAAAAAGGAAATAAATAAAACTCGTTTAATACGCTCTGGAAGGAATTCCCTCTTAACAACAATGAAATAATTTAAAAAATATTTGTTTTGTGAATTAAAAATGAGGTTTAATTTAATCATGCTTGGCATTTGCAAGAAAATTACATTTATGCTGTAATACTAATAAACAAGATTAAAGTAAAATAAAAGCTTTTATTATTATTTTTTTTATATTTTTCATTTTTGTACAAATAATAATATATATACGGATATAAAATATACGGAAAAATCGAAATAATTTAGTATCAGTTTTTTTCTCACATGCCCAAAATTTTGAGGTCGAATCAAAATAGAATCCGCGGTTGGAATTAAATCTAAAATTGCCTTCTGGTACAAATGAGGCCGTTAAAAAAAAGGAAACCAAAACACGGAAGAAGAAAAATCACGGTCAAACCGAATGGGCTTTTTCAACCCCGTGGAAATTAGGGTGATCTGTCACATAAAAATTTCATACCGTGAAGATTCTGCATAATTTTCCGAATCCCGACAGTTTTTTAATAAATTGGACGTTGGTTTATTTTAAAAACAATTATAACCAGTTTTGTTTAGGAATTGTTTAAAATATAAAACCGAATTTGTGGATAAATTCGAGTGGGCCGCTCTGGTGGAAAGCGCTTCAAATTCACGTCCAATTTTTCAAGTTGGCCGTGAATTAAATCCGGCTTATCCCTTTTACTAGATTAACGGGCTCAATAAAGGATGGAGAAAGGAATCTTCTTCCAATAAAGAAACTATTAATCACCCTAGTTTTTTTCTATCGCTAAGGGATAGAATCGAAACTCGGCCACACGGGGGTAGGTTTTGTGACGATATTGATTTTCCGTCGACCCTCCCCCCTCTTGCGGAGGAAGACTTTTCACCCAGAACGCCCCTGAGTGGAAATGTGCGAGGGTTTGTGAGGGCGAGGAGACTGGAAAAGTGATCGGGATGCGGGAAATCCTGTCCAAGATTTGATCCTTCACGGTTGTGTGCCACTCTCCCTGGGTACAACTGAGCTGAGAGGACATGTCGGACCAGGATAACTACGATGACGAGGTAACGATTTGCATCTACCACCGTTAAGGAAAACTGACAGGAAAGTCGTCTTTTATAAAGTTTTGATAACACGACAAAATATTTTGAAACTGCAACCAAAACCCAATTATAAACCAAGTTCATACTCTTCGTGTTTCGAGTTTCTGCTCGATTTCAGGAATAAAATATTCAAAACAGACATTTTTGGCTAAGAATTGTTATTTAGAAAAAGTTCATATTCTTAAAAAAATAGAATTGCGTAAAAACCCTTAAAGCTAATTTTTTTTAAATCTTAACAAACTGGTTTTATAATCCCGATTACATCTTACGATTTTATGCTGGCAGTCACGCAATCCTCCATTTGACTTGAAATTATGTCACGATTTTATTAAATCGGCTTTCTTGTGGTCTACTGGGTGATGGACGTGCATTTGGTCATCTGGTCAACTGGTCTGTCTAGTTTTGATGGCTTTGTACTGCCAAACGCTTTTCAGCCTTTTGTCATCTCTCGATGGTTTGATGTTATTGTTATGGTGTCAGTCGTGTCCTTTTGTAGTATATCGAACCAGCAACTTCCAATAGACCAGGAAAATCGGCGATGACCAAACTGCATACCCTGCAGGCTTCACGACAGCTTCATTCTCTTCCTTCCAATAAGATTCGTGATTTTTAGTAGTTTCAAGTAGAAAATACAAAACAGTACATCGCGACAGATGTACTCAGTTAGTGTCTGGTTTTGCAGCTCGTCTCGTCAAACCCGAACCAGAGGAATTGGCGTGGGATTCTCATCGCGATGCTCGTCATCATGTCTGTCTTGGCTCTCATCGTAACATCCGTGGTCCTCCTGACGCCTCCTGACAACGGGCCCAGGGTTAAGGCCGGAAGGCTGAAGCTGCAGGAGATACTGAGCCACGAACTCACACCGCTCAGGTTCAACGGATCTTGGATTGCAGGTAAAATATACTCATTCAATTCCTTTGAAATCAGCAATACGGCTTAATTAAAATCATAAAATGTTGTTGTTGTAATTTATGTTGTATGTACGAATAATTGACAATTTGTTTATTACAGACGACCAACTTATGTACAAAGATGAGAATTCCAACATTGTCGTGTTGAATGCTGTAAACTTGACGACTAAAGTTATCATGCCGAGTCAGACATTTGTAAGTCCAATAAATAAGTAAATGTTCTTGAAATTTGATTGTGGATTGCTTTTTAGAGGCGTTTCTCCATTGTGAAGTTCACAATGTCACCCGATGGTAAGTTCTTGCTCCTGGTCCACAACACAAAAAAGCTCTTCAGGCACAGCTTTCTCGCTCAGTACACAGCTTACGACGTATCAAGCGGCCAGACTTACCCGGTCACCGTGTCGGAACGACATCAGGAAAAGCAGTTCCTTGTACACGCTCAGTGGTCCACCCGGGGCAACGGTCTCCTCATCGTCCTCGACTACGACATCTACTTCCGGCCGAACCCCAGGAGTCAGCAGGTCTACAGGATAACCAACACAGCGGTGCCGGGACTGGTCCACAATGGCGTGCCAGACTGGCTGTACGAAGGTAACTCGGTTATGCTAGTACATACTTAGTACGGACAAGCGATGGATAATTGAAATTTTGATTTTAGAGGAGATCCTCGACGACAACAAGGCCATGTGGATGTCGAAGGACGCCCGTCTTCTACTCTTCGCCAGCTTTAACGACACTCTAGTCCAAGAGTTCCAGTTCCCTTGGTACGGCGTGGACAAGGACACACAGCAGCTCTACCCGGAAATAAGGAAGTTGAGGTACCCTAAACCTGGAACGACGAACCCCCACGTCACCCTGTACATTGCCGATCTAGCCGATCCCAAGAACATCAAAATAAAAGACCTCAAAGCTCCAATGGCTCTCGGCCAAACAACGTAAGTCTAAAAAAACATTATTAAAGAGAGAAGTTTAAGAACATTGTAAAAATCCGAATATCGCTTGCGTTTGTTTAGGGATTATTATTTCAATGGCGTCAGTTGGGTGAGTGCTACGGAGGTGGCAGTCGTCTGGATGAACAGAGCGCAGAACATTTCCATGGTGACTCTTTGTAAAAACCCGATGTGGTTTTGCCAGGAGGTAAGTCTGTCGGATTTGCTTGTCAACTAAGTTTGAAATTAATTCAAATTAATTTGATCGTACAGACCCAAAGAGTGTCCGGAATGGGGAAGAGTTGGGTCGAGGCACCACCTCCGCCGATTTTCAGCAACGACGGCAACACTTATCTCACTTTGGCTCCTGTGAAAGACGGCAGTGCAGGCTTTTTCAGGCACATCGTCTCAGTCAATATACCGAAGAAACGGTTGCTACCGATCACCCAGGGGACGTTTGAAGTCGTCAAGATAGTCTCATGGCACCTACAGAATCACGTCGTGTAAATACATGAAATGTGCAACAGGAAAATATTAGATATTGATTTTAAAAAATTTCCTTGCAGGTACTACCTGGCGATTTACCTCTCTCAGCTTCATCTCTACTCTGTAAAGATGGAGAACAACTCGAAACCGTTGTGCCTGAGCTGTCCGAAGGCGGGACTCGGGACCGAACCGTCTCGTCCTGTCCATAAAACTCCTCAATCACAGGAATCGTCCTTACTCGACGACGCGGACTACGATCTGCCGACGACAGAAGCGCCGCCCAAGCCCAAAAAGAAGAAAGAGGAGGAACCACAACGTAATAAATTCGGAATATAGATCCGTACCTTACGAATCAAATATGGAAAAGTTGATAAATTTTGTCGCAAATTTATAAGCCAGTTTTGTTAACTTCAAGGGGGTCTGCCGGGTGATGGACCTCCAGTTTTAAAATTTCTGATCATTTTGGCCTACCTTAATCTGCTCCTGGCACTGTAGCTAGGAAGGAGGCGAAATCTTGTCGAAAGGTTGGAAACCAAAACAGCAGGAACAGGACCAAAATGATCGAATACAACCATACCACAATTATAATTAGATTTCACAAAAACAATTGCTTATAAACTATATAAAAATTAACTGCCTTGTAAAGCTCGTTATCTGATGTTTTAGATGTCGAAGAGCCCTTGTACAGGGAGTGCTTGTACCACAACGCCATTTTCTCTCCCAATTCGACCTACTACGTCCTGGAATGCCTCGGACCCGGTATCCCGACGGTCTGGCTCTACAAAACCGACACGGGTTGCATTATGAACCTCCAGAACAACTCCAGGTTGTACGACCGCGTCTCTAAAGTCGCCCTACCGCAGGTGAGGACGTTCCCCGTCGAAATATCAGGCGGTTATCAAGCTCAGGTGAGGCTATTCTTGCCTCCAGGTTTGAGAGAGGGCGAAATCACCAAGTACCCTCTCATACTACAAGTGTAAGTCTTGCCGGTGATAGTCTTTTTGAATAAAAACAATACCGGGCTTTTCTTCTAGATACGGAGGCCCCGGGTCACAACTGGTCACTGACAAATGGAAAATCGACTGGGGCACCTATTTAGCTTCGACACAAGACATCATCGTCGGCTATATCGACGGCCGGGGCACTTCAGGAAAAGGGTAAAACCTAAGAAGTTACAATACAATTCCTTTACTATCGCTTTCTTTGTTTCCTCAGGTACACCCTAACACACCAGGTTTACATGAAATTGGGCGCCGTCGAGGCTGCAGACCAGCTCGAAGTAACAGAGTGCGTAACAACCGTGACTTGGAGAAGTATCTTTTTTTAACCTTCTATGACTAATGCAGGTATCTTCGAGATAATCTTCACTTCATCGATAAAAGGCGTGTCGGCGTCTGGGGTTGGAGTTACGGCGGGTTCGTTGCTGCGATGCTGCTCTCGTCTCCGGGGCAGACGGTCTTCCAGTGCGGGGCTGCCGTCGCTCCGATAACATCCTGGCGCCTTTACGGTTAGAAAACAAAAAGTTATGGTAGGGGTAACAATTTTGGTCGTTACGTTTTGTTCAAAAATGTGTCAGCTTGAATATAAAATAGTCAAAACATGTATGAATAACACGGTGACCTCATGGTAGTCCGTTCGAATATTCTGGAGAACACTTTATCGCACATTGTCAACAATGTTAGCCCTCGGCAAGTCATGGTTTTGTTTTTCTAAACATGCCCTATTTAAACTGCTGAACTTTCACCGTCATTAGATAAGCTGCAGACGGACAACAATATTTAATTGAGAATTTGGATTTGGACACATAATGAACTGCCTACGATGGCTGCACTTTTATAAACTGCCGCATGGTTACGCATTATTCTCTACACTAGTTTAGGCGCCAATTCTTTATCAAGTTTGATCTCCGACCCCATGGTCCGACCATCCTCGCCAGTTTCCCCCGTCAGACGAGTTTCGCCAGTTCTCCACCTTCACTGGTTGGTCTATGCTTCAATAAGTCAATCATATTATTTGGTAGTAAATGTGTGAAGGAGGGAAAAGTATGTTTCGCCTTTAAGTATGAATTGAAATTTTTTTAAATCAATTCTCGATGCTTTGTTCGGGGTTTGGTTTATTAGATGATATGGAGTTTTTTCGTGGATGCGATTTTTGTTTATTTTCCGTTTTCTCTCACTTTCGCACATTGTCTTGCTTTCTTTCTCTCTGTACGTTTTTCACTGTCTATGTTTTCTCGTTCTTTCTCTCTGTACGTTTTCTCGTTCTTTCTCTTTCCCAACATTATATTATGCCTTTCATTATCTCGGGAAAGATGTAGAAATTCTGTTTTTGTTTATTTTCTTTTCTAGCAAATGTCTCCCTCTTATTCTCTCGCTGTTTGTTTTTCTCGCTCTCTCTTACTTTCCTCTCACAGTGACACATTCGTTCTTCCTCACAATTTTTGTTATATTTCTTGTTCTCTTCCACTGTTTCACTCTATTTATCTACCTATCTTCTGTTTTTCATCTTTCTTTCGTTCTTGCACTAATTTTTCTTTTGCTCTCTCTATATGACTTACTGTTTTTACTTCCTTGTCTCTTTTTTGCCTTTTTTCTCGCGCTCTCTCTATCCATCTTCTCTCTGTTAATGTTTGTCTTTTTTGTTAGTAGTCTCTATACTATTTTCTTTTTCTTTCTCTTTCTCTCTCTTTTTCACACACACACGCACGCACGCACACACACACACACACAAAAGCGCACACAATCTTCGTATCCATCCGTCTCAATTTAATTTGGTTTCCTCTCTCTTCTTCATCTTCTCTGTTCGTTACAGTGACTATTTCTCATTTTTTATAACCCCCGTTACTTCCTTTTTTCTTGTTGTTTAATTTTCCTTTTTCCCAGTCTGCTGTAATCACACACCTTCTCTTAGCATTCTTTCTTTCTTCTGCTTACTTTTTCACTCATTTTTCTTTTATTTTCTCTATCACTCTCGTTCTGATAACTATCGTTTTCTTTATGTCAGTGAGGTCACACCGAAATGCCTAAACTCGTCTGACACAAAACTACGGAGACTAGACAGACATGTTTCCAGTTCGTGTATTGGTTCGATCGTTAGAAAACTTGTAATGCTCAATTATAAAATATAATTTATCGGCTTTCACGTATACCAATACCTTTTTCCTTGGTAGACTGGGCAAAATTTCTATCGTTTTCTCTTTAAATATTTCATACGATTATCCTAATCTCATGATTTATCGTCAAGGGACGTCTCAATGTTATCGTTTTGCTTTGTTGTTTACTTCTTTGCTTCTCACCTTCCGTTTGCTACAGTTCCAAAGCCTATACACGAGAAACCTTTACACGATTAGAAACGGAATTATTCCCTATTTCGTAGATTCCGCATACACGGAGCGCTACATGGGGATGCCCAACGTCACAGGCAACTACAAAGGCTACGAGGAGGCGGAATTGTCGAAAAGGGTAAACGGGCTGAAAGATAAAAGCCTCTATCTCGTCCACGGCACCGCAGACGACAACGTCCACCTCCAGCAGGCGCTGCACTACGCCCGGGCCCTGTCCAGCGCGGGCATCGTCTATTCGCAGCAGGCAAGGATCGAAATTTCAAAACCCAAAATGGAAACAATCAAGATGAATTTTATAACGGATTAACTTTTTACAGATCTATCCAGACGAGAACCACAGCCTGTCAGGTGTCAAGAAACACCTGTACCGCTCCCTTGAGAACTTTTTCAACAACTGCTTCAGAAAGCAAGTGCCGCAGGAATCAAAGGCCGGCCTCAGAAACGGAGGAGCAGAATGGTAGTATAATATAGATTATTTTAATAATAAATCGTTATGGGCGTACTGTGGCAGCCCCGGTTGAGATATTGATACGGCGGTCATCACTGTAGGGTAAATGTGCCGGTTTTGAATCCAGCGTTCCGCATTAGAACCCGGCATATTTACAAATAGGCTCTTTTCTCAAAAAACACCGACAGTTCCGCTGTTTCTCCTTCTTCCTGGCGATTTCTGCACAGGCTACTGTATTGTTCAATCAGTAGTCGTACTATTATTCTAGTCCTAAGAATTTAGTAATTTGTTACTTTCTGCGATGTTACTTTAGTCAACTTTTTTACAACTCTTGGATTTGGGAACTGAGAACATTTCCACCTACTTCTTGGATCTTAAAGATAGTTTCCATTGGATAGGGAAATAAGTTGTGCGAAATATTGCATTGTAAATACACTATTGCTTTTTTGGGTAGATTTTGGAGGATTTTAGGGGTAATTAGGTCATGGCCTGGGGATTTTCTTTCGGAAAGGTGGAGAATCTGGTACATGACATCTGCGGGGTGGATGGGCTTAGGAGGTAAAGCGAGAGGGAGAGGAGGGAAAATAAATAATAATAATTAAACTTCTTGGATCTACTTTTTTTTGGATAGACCTTCGTATCGAGCGATAGAGATAAGAGATATAAGGCAATGCCTTCTGTTCCTCGACCTGATCTATTGTGCGCTCTGTTTTATAGCTCCTGGCCAGTGAGCTTCACGTTGTTAATCAACCTCCATAGCTTTGCCAGAAGCTCTGTAGTGTAGCATCTTGCTTGTGAATTTTCCTGTCCTCGTCCAAGAATCTGCACCTACATAGACCTTCACAGAAAGCTAAAATGTGTTCTGCGGTCTCCTATTCAGGTCAGTATCTGCACAGTGTTTGTTCTGTCTGAACTGCTACGAGGTGCATGTATTTTCTTAAGTGGCTATGTCCTGTCAGGAGTCCAACCAAAATCCTGATCCTGTTGCAGTTGCCTTCCAGAAATTTGTAAATTTTGCGGATGGTTCTTCTATGAATCTCTTCGCGAGCGAGGATCCTTTTTAAGATGCATCCTCTTTTGTGGCTAAGCCACAGGAGAGTTCAGGGCCTTGAGGGTCCACGTTGACGCCCTTTTTTGCCAACATGTCAACCCTTTCGATGCTGAAAAATTACGAATGGCAAGGTCAGGTCATTAGTACCGCTTACTTACGTCAGGGCCTGCATGCAGTTCCAAATACTCTTTGTCATAATCTCACATAAGGTCCTTCAGTGATGCCTAATTGTCGGAGAAGACGGCTATCTTCTGGGAAAATATTCCTAGTGTTTTAATTTCCCTGGCGGAGTGTTCAATCGCTATGATTTCAGACTGGAATACTGTAGCATATTTACTTTATCTAGATTTACCGTCAGTTCGGTCTTTGTGATCATCCCGTGCCCTTGTCGGTTTTGGAACCGTCATTCTCCAGTAGGAGTTTGCCTTTGGCCCATTCTACTCGTTCTTCTATTAGTACTTCGTACTTTTTAGTAAAATTGTATTTTGGAGTAGTGACATCATTTGGCAAGCTTAGCATAGTAGCATCAGCTTGTATCTCCTTCCTCAATTTGGAGTGTCAGTGAATAGGCCTTCTATCATTTTTGTACTACATGGTCTTGGTTTCGGTAGTCGGGCCGTTAATTTATTCAAGATCCTTTAATGGAAATTTTGATTTAAACAAAATTAAACAAATAAATTGACAAATTAATTTTTTTTAAAATATGTTTTTGTTCCAGCGATGTTTGCAGCTCGTAATGGTTAGAAGAGTCGTTTTTCCTGTTTCGCCATTTCTAAATCAAAGCGAGAGAAAACAAAACAGGATTTGGAATTGATTACAGAAAACAAGTCTTTAGAAAACACAGTTTTTATGAAAGTTTTAAAAAGGCAAAAATCCACCTGTTTTATATTTAAACGAAAAGCACTATCCTCTATAAAGTTTTAACGACATTTTTGAAATTTTTTCTAATAATAGTTTTATCTTAGTGCCTAGAATCAACTAAAAAAAAAACACTTTTCTTCTGAGATAATGAAATATTTACAAGATAGAATCTCGACAATTAGAGTAGGGTAAAAAAAAAGATAAGGGGAATATTTACCCCAGTTTTCACATGCAAAAAAATGGTTGTACTATCGCCAAGGTCGTGTACTTTTATGTTTTTGGGGTCCAAAAATTTTATTAGAAATTTTAAAAGTTGTTTGTAAAAAAAGCTCAAAAAAATTTAAATAAAAAAATTGCTTGTTTCTTTTTTAAATTTTCGAGGAATTTTTCGCATTTAAGGAAAAAAAGAAAAAAGAAAGAAATCAAGAGATCTAAAGTTACCATTGTAGCCTTTTCAAAAACCATTTTCTATTGTATTTATAAAAAAATTATTATCCTTTACAAAAAAAAAAGAAATATATATACATAGAAAAGTAAGATGTAATAAAAAAAAATAGTTCTAAACAACAATAGATTTTTAGATGGTAGAAACTGGTTTTTGACTCTTTTCAAAACATTGTTCATTATCACATCTCTTATTTTCTTCCCCTAATTACGTAGCCTTTTATAACGAGTTTCCCTAAAGCAGACAAATTAGCTTTTTAAAATGAGCAAAGTAATTTTGTGATTTCACGTGTCTTCCTAATGAATAAAAATGAAGAAATAATAAAAAAATATATAAAAAAAAGTAATAAAAAGGCACAATAAAGAGCACGTAGGTTATAAAAATGTCGACGAAAATAATTTCAAGCGCCTCTTCGAAGGCGCATTTGGGAAGAAGGAACGGAATTTCGAGTAGATAGACATATCAGAGAATGGTTAATAATTTACAATATTATATATATACAATTAATAAAGAAAATGATAATAATTAATTGTAGTTAGATTCGTCGATAAACAATATGTTTGATTTTTTCCTTTTCTATATAATAAAAGAGAGAAAAAGAAAATCACGTTTTGAAAGTCTTTCATTAATAAAACAAAAACAGAGAGAAGAGAGAAAGAGAAAAACTTTTCGTCAAAGGAAAAATTGTGAAGTTCCCCTTTTTTTTACAACGTTGTTAACTGTACAAAAGAAATTTTGGAAAAACAAAACCTCTGAAAAAAAAAAAAAAAAAAAAAAAAAAAACTTCCCGACAAGTCGACAAAAAAACAGAGGGTTTTGAAAAGTGCAATATTAAACATGCCAGTTTTTCCCTTTCTTTCTTTCTAAGTAGTTTGTAAATCTATTGCGAACAAAAAAAAGTTGTGTATATAAAAAAAAATAAAAGTTAAGTTAAATACAATTTCAAAATGTCTTCCTTTTTTTTTGCCCCTGCTGTTGCATCAAGAGCAACGATCATTGTGTATATTTGTATATATTGGGTTGTCCGGAAAATAATGCAGGATTTTAAGTTTTCATAAAAAAAATCTATATAAAATATTCTGTTTACGTTTACAGGATTACTCATTTGTATGAATGTCAACACTTATTAATCCTCTTCCAAATGATATTGTTTGTTTACTTCTGTAGCATTCCGCTACTTGGAAATAATTCAGTCATCCTTATAATGTCAAAGCGAGAATTTCGTACGATTTTCTTTTACGAGTTTAAACTCGGCCGAAGCGGAGCCCAAACGGCTAGAAACATTAACCAAGTCTGGGGCGAGGGTTGTGTTAATGAGTGCACTGTGCAAAGGTGGTTTAAAAAATTTCGGGAGGGAGATTTCAGCCTTGAAGATGAAGAAGGTCGTGGAAGGCCTTCCTCTCTTAATGATGATGTTCTGCGATCAGTGGTGGAAGAAAACCCCAAAACAACTGTTCGAGAACTTGCAGAGCAACTCAAAGTCAGTAAAACGACCGTCGCTGACCACCTCAAGGCGATTGGAAAAGTGAAAAAAAAGGTAATGGTTACGGTATGGTGGGCTTCATTTGGTTTAATAAACTACAGCTTCTTAAATCCTGCGAAACCATCAATGCTGAATCATACTGTAACCAAATTAATACCATGCATCAGAAATTGGCAGTAATGAAGCCCTCTTTGGTCAATCGGAAAGGACCCATTTTGCATGACAACGCTCGACCACATGTGTCACGTGTAACGTCACAAAAATTATTGGAGCTTGGCTATGAAACTTTGCCTCACCCACCCTACTCTCCGGACCTCTCGCCTACTGACTACCATTTTTTTAGACACCTGGACCACTACTTACAACACATAATATTCAAAAATCAAACGGAACTGGAAAATGCATTTATTGACTTTATCAATTCTAAAAATTCTGAATTCTACTCAGACGGAATTAATAAGTTACCAACACGTTGGGAGAAATGGATTGAGAGTATGGGAAATTATTTTGATTAAAGAACATTGCTTTAAAGTAACTAGTTTCTTTTTTGTGTTTAATACCAAAATCCTGCATTATTTTCCGGACAACCCAATATATATATACATATTCACCTTAATATTCAGGAATTTACATACTTCTATACTAAAGCTGTCCAGATATTTCAAGAATAAACTAAACATTAATTTAATCTTATATCATATAATCAATATTTTTATTTAGATAATTTATTTATCGCACTTTTATATTCTTACGGACTTTACGATTTTTACGCAAAACGTTGCTGATTAAGTTGGATTCTAATGAAAATCTCAGGATGTTCACTAAAGCTTCAGGCTCAGAAAGTGCAAGAATAAATAAAAAATTTATTTAATTTTATATAATATAATTAATATTTTTATTTAGATAATTAATTTATCGCACTTTTCTATTTTTACGCAAAACGTTGCTGTTTAAGTTGGATTCTAATGAAAATCTCAGGATGTTCACTAAAGCTTTATGTTCAGAAAGTTCGAAAATAAATTACACATTAATTTCAACTTATATAACATAATTAATACTTTTATTAAGATAATTGACTTTTCGCACTTTTCTTTTTATTTACTTATAGACTTCGCAATTTTTACGCAAAATGTTGCTGATTAAGTTGGATTCCAATAAAAATCTGAGGAAGTGTACTAAAACTTCAGGCTCGGAAAGTCCAAGAATAAATAAAAATTAATTCAATCTTATATAATACATTATTATTGTTAATTTTTAAGGGCGTTTTAACGGCTAAGGTCATTTCACGCCATCCAAACATTCTATTTTAGGTTAGGCTATACCTCTTCTGAGTGCTATAAAGCTCTGACTCCAAACATTCACTCGTAATCTAATTTATCCTGTTGCCATTCAACCTTTGATTTTCTTTTTCAAATTCTTAATTCGGAAGGCCAAATTACATTAAATTTAATAAAATTATAAAATTTATTTCTATTTCTTTTTCTTTTTTTTTAAAGTAAAATTGTGAGTTTTTTCCATAATTTAAGATTTCCCCATAGACTTGTATGGCTAATAATAATAATAATAATAATGGAGTCAGACTAGCAACAGTCTCAGCATGATCAACAGGCTCATCTTTATCCTTTTATTCTTCCATTCAAGTCTGATTCTACATAACAATAATAGGAAACAAAACACACTAACTTTTTTATTACCCCGCAGTTTGTATTGTCTTCCATTTTATTTTTCCGCTCCGGCAGCATCAAAAACTTCTGAAAAAAAGAAATGCACGCACAACTGTTATGCAGATATTAGCAGGCATTCAATGGTACTTATATAATATAAATAATATTTTTATTTAGATAATTAATTTATCGCACTTTTATAATCTTACGGACTTTACAATTTTTACGCAAAATGTTGCTCATTGAGTTGGATTCTAATGAAAATCTGAGGATGTACACTAAAGCTTAAAGTTCAGAAAGTCCAAGAATAAATTAAAAATTAATTTCATTTTTATAATATAATCAATATTTTTATTTAGATAATTTATCGCACTTTTATATTCTTACAGACTGTAATTTTTACAAAAAATGTTGCTGATTAAGTTGGATTCTAATAAAAAGCTGAGGGCGTACACTAAAGCTTCCAGTTCAGAAAGTTCAAAAATAAATTAAAAATTAATTTCATCTTATATACATAATCAATATTTTTATTTACATAATTTATCGCGCTTTCATTTTTTTTCGGTCTTTATAATTTTTACACAAAATGTTGTTAATTAAGTAGGCTCTATTGAAAATTTACAATGCACTTTGCGTAAGAATCATTAGATCATAGTCCTTATTGCGTAAGAAAGATAAAAACAGGATGAAGAATGATGAAGATTTTTGCTGATGCCTGAAGATGACCCAAATAAAGGTCGAAACGTTGGCAGTAAAATGAAAAAAAAGTGTTTTTTTAAATTAGTCCCTTCTTGACCGCTCCTCAGGAATCCAAAAATGTCCTTCTTTGATTGATTATTAATCATGGATAGAAAACTGGGTTTACTTGGTCTTAACATAAAAAGACACAAAGGCAAAAAGCATGCCGTGATTAGTATTTTTTATGTTTGTTTTGTACTTTTGAACAATTTATAACAATGATTGTGTCCAGAAATGAATTTTGTCTATTCTCACCTTAGTAGAGCTATTTAAAATTTTGTTTCGACGAGACTACAACCGAAATATATGGATTCAAGCTTCTACCGCACCCGTCATATAATGCAGACCTTGCTTCTTCGGACGACAACATTTTACGATCAGCAAACTTCATTTAACTCCCTTACAATAAAAATTGAAAAGTGTTGGGCGAAAGATTTATTTAATGAATAAAAAACCAATTGCATCTAGGGATTTGAGCAATTGGTCTACAGATGGCACGTAACGTCTCGCTCAATGGGCTGTATTATCGTGGATTCAATTATATACTTCAGACCAGCTCAGATGAACGATTGATCTGTAGGTGAAAGGAAGAATGAGCCAAAGTGGGTTTAAGGACATAAACTATGGAAAAACTAGTGACTCCCAGGTTTAGGCTGTCTTTCCACCTAGTGCAGATTTAAAAAATCTGTACTGTAACTATTCGATATCAAATATCATAGATTTCCAGGTGTTATGTCATTTCTCAACTCGGTACAAGTATTAGATGTTTTGTTTCAACTAGATAACAGCGAACGAAGTACGTGCAATTTAGGTTCTTCAACCTGTCATACAGTGCAGACTTTCCTCTTTCAGACTGTCAACTCATACGATCATATTTCCTTTCACGTTCAAGTTATGTGTTAAGTTTTTTAGTGGATAAGTTATTTCAAAAGTAAAAACCACGTGGTACACCGATGGAATTTAGTACATCCGTATCTGGCACCATGTGAAGTGTCAACTTTAACTTTTCCGACATTAAAGAAATGAAAAAATTGAGTAAAGACCTATTTCACTTAGAAAACTAAAAGGTACTGCCAACAATTGAGCAGTTGTTCTCAAGATGACAGTAAACCATCTGGGAATATGAGGTGTATTCCCATAAATGCCATTTAACATTGGTAACACCTTAACACAACCAATTGATCTGTAAGCAAACGGAAGAATGGTCGATACTTGGCTAAACGTCACAAATTATTTATTAAAAAAACAACAGAAAAAACCAAGTGATTTCCCGGTTTGACCAGTTTTTCTATAGTAGTATGCACGAAAAACAAATTGTTGCAACTATTCCCTATCTTCAATGATGATGCTCCAGAATGACGTTGAATCTGTGCCCAGAGCTGAACAATTTATGAGTGGAAGGCATTTCGACAATAAAAACAACCACACAAATTGAAGTTCCTAAGTAGGTCGTAGTTCAAAGAAAAACAAAAGACAAACAGGAATTCTTCGGCTTGGAGTGCTTTACACGACCCAGAAGGAAATTCTGACTGTTATCAGCTCGGTAAAACTATTTTAAAATTTCTTTCAACGAGACAACAGCCGAAATATATAGAATCGAGCTTGAAACATACTTTTAATAGTGCACTCCTATCTTCTTCAGACTAACATCCATAATCAACGGCACACTTCCTTTCACGTTTTCTATGCTTAACAAAATTTACAGTGGATGGCTTATTTTAATAATAAAAATCCATGTGGTACACTTATGGAATTAAATAGTTGATCGATAGATGCCATATAACAATCTAGCACCATGAGCTGTATTCTCTCGAATCCTATTTATCACTTTTAACCTACTAAGGTCAACAATTGTTATTTAGGCCAAAGGAAGAATGATCCAGAGTAAAAAAATTCAAAAGAAAAATGAAGAACCAATAATCCTCAGGTTTGGGCAGTCTTTCTATCGTGGTATGAACAAAAACTAATGCTGATTTTAACTATTCCTTGTGTTCCAGATAGTCGTTCTATCGGTTATCAGCCCAGTACATCTATTTAATGATGTGTTTCAGCGAAACAAAAACGAAATATGGAATCCACCTTCTACCTTCTTACATATAGTATATACATTGCTTCTTCAAACTAGTACGTTATACGATTAATAGCCCACTTCCTTTCACATTTTTTATATTTCAGAACGTTAAAAGGTTGAGTAGAAGGTCTATTTTAATAAAAACTAAACAGCAGAAAAATTGTGCAGTTGTTTTCTAGATGGCAGTTAACAACTTAGGACCATGGGCTGTATCCCATGAATGCCATTTAACAACCTGACATTGATCTGTGAACAAGAATGGAAGAATGATCCAGAATAGATCGAAGGTCAAATGAAAATAGAAAAAAAAATATAAATAGAAAAACGGGTGATTCCCAGGTTTGGTCAATCTTGGTACTGTAAACAAACGAATGTTGATTATAACTATTCGGCTATTGTTGTTAAGCCCAGTCCTCGTTCGGTCTAAATTCGTTGGGATCCGTTATTGAGAGTGGAAAGCACCCCCGCCTATTGTCAAAAGCCAGTTCTGTTCATTTGAAAATGACTGGGCAAGGTCGTAGCTCTGAAGGTCAAAAGCATGCATAAACCGGGTGTGGGAGTCTTGAAAAGCGGCTGGGGGGCGAGTGCGGTCTTTCTTCCTCGCTTCCACTTGTCTCCACTCACCGGGAGGATCGTCCCCGATCTTTCGGACGGTTGGGAAGGCCAAAGGTCAACGCGGAGAATCCGAGGGAGGCTGGGGGATGAACGAGTTAACGGTCATCTTAACAGACTGACTCTCAGATTCAAAATCTAGGCTGATTTTGATATATTATTATTTACATGTTATACTGTTCGATCATTCGTGTTGAAATTTTGCTTTTGGGCATTTTCATTTTTCACATCTTTGTTTTTTTCTGATTATAGAAATAATTTATTTCGTTTTAACAGGGGGGAATGATACATTCTATAATTTATTAAGCGTTAAATAAAGAATCTGTCATATCTTGGCTTGTTTGAACTTTTATAAGCTATTGTAAACGTTAAATGAATCAAAGACCAATTTTAATGAAGGTGACACCAGGAAAAAATTTCACAGCCTTAACACCTCACAAACTTTGATAAAGAGAACATATTCATTAGATTGACAGATTAAGAAGAATTAAGAGGTAACTTGGTGCACTCGCGCGCGAGCTTACATACACAAAGGTGAAAAGGAGAGTGGAGATAGAGGGAGAGAGTGAAAAAGTGCGAACATGATAGAGAATTATTCTATCTGTATGTGCACGTGCGCGCGTGTGAGTAAGTGAGATAGTGAATTATTAACAAGCAGATAGTGAGAGAAAGATATATAGTTAGGGAAAGAGGAAGTGAGAGAGGGGGGAAGATGTGTCTGTAAATAAATAAATAAATAAATAAATAAAGAGAGAGAGAGAGAGAGAGAGAGAGAGAGAGAGAGAGAGAGAGAGAGAGAGAGAGAGAGAGAGCGAAAGTGTTTGCGCGAAAAGACAAAGAACAAAGAAAGACTGGGAGGTAGTGAGAGGAAGTGAGCGTAAGTAAAAGGTGAGAGACCTAACCAGACAAAAAGTATGAATGTTAGAGATAGGAAAGCGTAGGAAAGCGAAAAGAGAAAGAAAAAAACAAGCGTTAAAGAGATAAACTGTCAGAGAAAGATAGATAGGTAGAGAACGAGAGAGAGAGAGAGAGAGAGAGAGAGAGAGAGAGAGAGAGAGAG
>CM077106.1:15804323-15823208 GCA_039619505.1 Cimex hemipterus | reverse complement strand
ATATATATATATATATATATAGAGAGAGAGAGAGAGAGAGAGAGAGAATAAAAGATAGATAGAAAAATAGATAGATAGGGGGAGAGAAAGAAAGACCGAGAGCAGGGGAGAAACAGATTAAGGAAGAACAAGAGATAGAGCAACAGAGCAACGAGAGAGAGAGAGAGAGAGAGAGAGAGAGAGAGAGAGAGAGAGAAAGAGAGAGAGAAACAAGCGTTAAAGAGAGAAAATATAAGAATGAACGAGAGTGTAATAAATTCTGAATGAAACCGAGAGGCGAGTGTGAAAGAGTGAATGAGCATGTAAATACGGTAGAAAAAGAGTGCGCTAACGGTAGTAACTGTTTGGTTTAAACAAAAGAAGTAGAAGGGTGATTGATCATGAGAGAAATTGATAGAGAGGTTTACGTTAATAAGTTATATATTCCTTATTTACCTCGCCATCCTAGTTTGTCAGGTTAGCTCTGAAAATCTTTTTCTCCGACGGTTATTTTTCACTTTTAATTGAGCATGTATATAAATTGTTGTTGATTTTGTCCGTTCAAGTAAGTTTTCGAGTCGGCCATTGACTTTACAGTTGCCTCAACTGTTGAACTTACTCCGTGGTGAGTGACGTCATTGTACCTAAATAATTTATTAACTTCTCTGTCCGTTGAATTTTTAAATATTTTCTCTGTTGATATATACTGTGTGTTAAAAGTCGTTGAGCTCGGTTATGTTTGTACTATTCCATTATCAAACTGGGTAGTTTTATTTTAATTTACTTTGTCCTTCTTCTGTATAACTTCGAGAATATGTATAATTTGTTTTAGTGTGTTGCCGGATTAAATCATGTTTCTAGGATAATCGTACGTAGAGAGGGTAATTTTTTAATGAATCCTTCATGCCTTTCCACCCCGTTTTATATTGAAATTAACATAGAATATAACAACCGGGTAAAAGACTCTTCAAGATTTCAAATTTTTGATTTGTATTGAACTGAAAAATCGTGTGATTAATTTTTTTTTGTTTCTGTCTCTAACTTTAAAGTGAGGTCGCCTAGGGTCGACATCCGTTCCCTATCGATTAATTCTGGCCCGCCTATTCTCGCTGGTTATCTTTTGATCCTACAATCGGCTTAGCACGTCTTCTTTCGACCTTACATAATTAAACAATTTGTTGTATATCAGAGGAAACGTAAAGTTTCAGTTAAGTAATTTGTAAGTAGTTTCGTTGTGACGTCTGATCGAAACGGAATTTAACTGGTCCGACTATGTTCACGGTTTATATTTGGATTTTCTACTAGTAGGTCAGGCGTTTTGTTCTTTACTAGGGCTCGACGGACTGCCACTTTAATTTTAAACGACTTATAGGAACAATATTTTTTCTAAAATTTACTACCATAGTCTGTAGTAATTACGCCATTACATATCTGGCTGCAGGAGTACAACAGCGCTCGGAAAAATCCAAAAACCCAATGACGTTTCTGATGTAGACCTTGCTTACCACAGACTAGCTCATTAAGAAGAATAGTCGCAAAGTTCAGAAACTGATTCAGTAAGGACTGAAGTTTGACGAAGTTCCTAGCTATTACGTCCAAGAGGCAGGCATTTCTTTCGTTATCTGCTAAAAATAGCTCCTCCGTTGTAACAGGTTAACATTGAGTAATGTAAGGTATATAGGCTTATCAGTACACTTTGGTATGTATTAACGAAAATGGTGTCTGCAGTTAAGACCGTAAGGTGACATGAGGTTACTAAGATATCCTGAGTTTCTGCTTCAAAATGGTCTCCCCGTCCAACACATATCCAGTGGGCGTGGAGCAATGCAGCAACTTATATATAAGCAAGGGTTCAAGCTGCTAACTTATGGATTCGTCGACGAGGTCTCAACTGACAATAATGGAACAGCCACAGCAACTCCTTAGAGCTATTATAGGCTCTCGCTAAATTAACATCCGGCACATCGATATCTATTCACGGATTCTGACCATCGGCTCTACTCATAAGACCCCATTCCAGGGCAACTAAAGTGAATTGAAGCTCATACTCGATGAAGGGGCATTTTTCTAACTAAATACTAAGAAAGATTTGGTTTCCAACAATAAAAAGGTTTAAAAATTCTCAAAATCCCCGCGTAGTGGAGTATGTATATTAAGTAATCATCCTTAAAAAGTTATTTGACAAATCAGGTCTTTAAGGTCGAATTCGATCGTTTAAATAAAACATTCCTCTGGCTTGGTAGTCTGATCATTTTGGGTCTGACTATCCTCACTGTCTTGTTCGGTGAGATGCGTTTAGGCAGGAGTCCTCAACATAGAAACGGACAAAACTGATGTAATAACACACAGCCCTAAACGCTGAAGACGTGTCTGAAAAATGACCGACCTATTGGTTTTTCATTCCGCGCACCTCATCATAACACCTCATGTTTTCCTAATCAAAAACTGGTTGTTTATGAAGTGTAGGCTGATGGAACTCAACAGTTGCAAGTTTGAAAATTTGTTAATTTAAAACACAAGAGCACTTTTTGAAAACTGCTTACATTTTTTCACGGTCCCAGCGCTGCAACCGGGGGACATATGCCGAGAGAAACCAGCCAATACAAGCACTCTTTATGTGGTATGAAGGGGAAAGGAGGTCTCGAGACTATTGTCGGATAACGCGCGATGGTAGATACTATGGATGGGAATGTAGGATTAAGATGGATCGAGAGGTTGGTGTGAAACTTTTGAAATCGGTAACATCTGTCTACAAGAGGGAAATTAGACCTTATGTATAATGCGTCTGTTTTGACGATTTATCTGATGAGTTTTGCTGCGCTGGATGTTGGATAGCTTGGCAGTACCTCACAGTTCCACTCTGTGTGTTCAAAGTGTTCTCAGTAAAGATTTATAAAAGGTTAGTTTATTGTGCATGGTTAACACCGTTTTCGATCCTATAAGTCTTCGTAGTTGTCCAAATCTTCTGTCACGTTATCGTCTCTTAAGTCATGTGTGGATTTCACGCCAGTTTGCTGTGTAGGTGCCTGTATGTACTACGATTACTGGTATGGTCGCATCTCTTTACTGTTTGATGTACGTGGAGGGCAAGACTATTTTTTCAGTGTGAACGTCCACTGAGTACAGTTTTCTCCATTCAATACTCTACTTCTAGCACAAATTTTTGGTAAGCTCAAGGTGTTTTTAGATATTGGACCTTGGATAAGAGTCGAGTTTGAGGAAAAATCTGTTGTATCCTCCGCATAGGTGACGATGATGGTATTAAGTTGGCTGGTAGGTCGGAAGTATAGATGATATAATATGTAAGCCTAATTAGAAATCGTTTTGACATACTCAGAGTTCGATTATGACTAAGAAAAATTAAGCTTACTTTTTTATTTAGTCTTAGATAGTCCAGGCTCGGATAGTCCATAGGCAGACCTTGAAATGATGGATTGATCAGTAACTGTAAAATGATCAGTTGACTGGTTCAATACTCTGAGGAAGTTTTAAAAATTCTTAAAACTTAGTGTATTTTTATATACTTCTATGGGCTGTGTACATATTTCATTGGCCATTGTTGTGCTTTTTCTCTTTTAGAACTCCTAAAATTTATGTCTTACGGGAATTTATTTATAAGTATAAATTTAAGAGTATGCCTAAAATTTAGTCTGCTGGTTTTAGTTGTTAAGTTGTTAATTGATGATACTAATTAATTTATTTTCTAAGGGCCTGGATTACAAGAAGGTAGCTGTCGTCGAGGATTTTTACGATATCATCTACGGAGTCCACGTGGAGAAAGGGGCGAAAAACGGATACCACGCCGGACAGAAGAGGACTTACAGAGCTGTAAGACCGTTTTAAATAAATGATAACTAATTTAAATTAATTCACTAGTTCACTTTCGGTAGGTGACGGAGCGTTACGCGTTCTTGCCCAGGGAGGCGGTGACTCGTTTTCTCCTCGGTTGCAGCGATTGCCAGAAGAGAGTCGACCCCGAGTCGACGCCAGTCACGTCTCGACACGGCCAGGACTACCTCCCAATCAATCTGACAACGAGAAACTGTGTTATCACCCTCTCCGTGCCGGATTTCCGACGAGGTCCCGCCGACTCGTGGGAGGGTTGGTCGCCGAGGAAAAAAACACGTTTGGAGGACTCGTCCGGATCGGACATCGGAGTTTCTCCCATTTCCACGGACGAGGAGTTTCCAATTAAGAAGGTAATTTTCTTGATTTTTCTTTTTAAATGTAGCTTAAAACCGTATTTATCTTTCTCTATATGGAATCGAAAAGCTTCTGAATCAATTAAAACACCTAGTGGATGACAGGAATACACATCGCAGATAAGTAGATAACACATAATTTCCTGAGATTATGTATATTTTATGTATTTATTATTTCACAACTACAACATTAAATAAAGAAGCTCGCGTACAACACAAAAATAGCATGTGAAGAATGAACCATGCATGATGGCCGATGGTTCAGCAACAAGGTATTCCTTGGTGTTCGGTAAGTTAAGGTTCGCAACTGTAAAAGTAGATTGTATGTACGAGATAAAACGCTCGTGAATGAACCATAAACAAGCGAGAATAGACGGACCAAGTGATCATCGATCCATCCACTCACAGACCAACCATTGCCACTGTAAACGTGCAGTTGTAGGGATGTCTTGACGTAAACGTGACATAGTGGCCCTCTGCCTGATTTAGACGAATTGGAGGACATGGTGCTCACTGGGCGCAACATGATTTTATGCCAATTGATATGAATTATTGGTACGCGTGCACCTACGATATATGAAGAGGCAGTAGGCTAGCAGGGTCTTCGTCGGTGTCAAGTATTCTTTTTAGCATTAGAAATCTCAAGTTGAGGATGAAGTTAGGACATCCATTAAGTCCTTTTAACTTTCGTCCAGGGACTATCTAACACCAGGGCCAACTCGAAATGGTTGGCCGGTTTGGTTCTGACATGCTGATTGCAGCTAAAGTCGACATTACAATAACTTTTCCTATGTCCGTCAGACCTCTTTACGTAGTACTCGCATTCATATATCCATAGGCTGGCGAGTGTTGGTCATTTCTTATAATGGTAACCTTGTTAGCAGTTTGAATTCAATTTGTGCGTTTGTTGTTGCATAAGTTTCAGTCATACATAGTTCTTTAGCCTCATCGAACACTAGACCCAACGTCAAAACGGTGTGCTTGTTGTTCTGACATATTCCTCGCAGTCATAGCCATCACTATCATAATCTTTGATTGTTCTGACGAGTTCATCTCTTTTCGTCAGAACTCTGTAGCCATTGTCCCGTGATCATGGTTATTTAAGACTTTCAGTCTCCGACGGGGTTTGGTGAGTAATGTTACATGATAATGTATGCTTTGAGAGAGATTGGGGTAGTCTGATAATTTAGCGTATACTTTTTTGTAACCAAATAAGAAGTCTGTTAAGGTGTCTTGGTAGAACCATACAGTATAAGTCTATTTGTTCATAAAAGAGATGGCAGGCTGCATTCTATGCTAGTATTAAGATTCCATATAAGAGAAATAAACCCCAACCTTAATAAATAAAAACAGAAATCAATTACTAACAAGAAAAGAAAACGCTGTAACGGAGGCTAAACGCGTCTGTCAAGCCAGAAACAGCGATACCAATCGGACCAGAATAATCGACGAAACTACAAAATTATCTCTGAGCTCAAAAACTTTATGAAGACGGTAAAAGTGATTCAATTTTATTTCAACATTTTATCGCCAGGTTTCGGGTAGAAATTATGGATTTAGTCGTACGGACGGGACCAAACCGTGCACCTTAGCGTGTCGAGCCTGGCCATCAACTCATCATAATAACCATAAAAAACACCTACTCCATTAAAAACATTAATTTACGCTAGGTAGTATTATCAAAGGAATAAATCTCAAATTTCATCTAAGTTCGATATCTTATTGGTATGTACCACACCAAGGACCTTTTTGTCCTTTTTTTACCTTCCCGACTCTTATGGACGTAATCCGAATCTAAATATATCAAATAGATTGTGTTCAAAAGTGTAGGGCGGGATTTGTACAAAACCTTTATTACATAATATCAGGCATAAACAGATTTGAATATCAGGTGGAACCTAATGAATGAAGTGACGCCCACTCGATGCCATTAAACTATTAAATAAGTACATTGTAATAATTAAATTAACACATAAATGGACATAGTTGAAAAAAAGAATCGTAGAGTAACAAATATGTTTGTGTCGTTTCCTGGGATTTTTGGATGGAAGCGTGGACTTAGTTCGTAGGTAGTATCGATGAATGGTTATTTCATCAACCAGAGGTCAAAACCTTGCCGTAAAGATACAAAGGAAACTTAAAATACAAAGGACTGCTAGGCGTAATCTGTAGTACTATTTTATTGATTAGAAGAATTTGTATAAAAAGTTGCAGCTTAACGAAGCCAAAATGGTCTGACACATTATTAATCCTTACTTACTTTGGTACTTACTACGTTCAGCCTTGGTTAACTTTGAATTTCCAACCCATAATGAAGCAATTGTAGAAAGCAAGATCTTGGAGATACTACACTGCATAATTCAACACACGCTGTCCCAAAATCAAAAGATAAGGTTATAATAGATATGCTTTTGCATTTTCCGCAGTTTCAGTGGATCTTCAGGTTGCGTTATGAAAACCTGCAGTTTCAAGTCAATTCCATCATTGATGTTCTGTTATCAATTGTCCAACATTCACTGTCTTAGAACATAGTTGAGTTTAACTCCCAACTTTCATAGTTTAGCTTTGCCACAACTGGTGATGATATTCGACGAGTGATCTTTTAGCAGTTTGACAAAAAGATACGATGTTCTTTATTAATATCTGTTCGAATTGAATTTAGGTCATCTCATTACATCTCAAATTACATAATTACGGCTTGATGCATGATATATGCCACAGGCTTTGACTACATAGACCAAGTACTTCTTACCCTTCTTCTTTTTCGAGCTTGTTTAATTTGGACATGCATTTAAGAACCAGCTTAAAACTGATGATTTCTATCAGTGCTTTCCTGCTATGCATCGCACATGTTGACATAACCGTTTGAATATTTGATTTTAGCAAGACATACTTCTTATTCTGCCTATTTTTGCGTTCCTCTGATGACTAACAACAGTAACATCTTTGGCCGGATGAAGTTCCATCAGTGTTTTGCTGCTAGTCTATTTGACATGACGATAACATATGTCCATAGAGTTTGATCATTTCATTTGAGAACGAAATACTTGCTACCACCTACCTTTTGTCGCTAATCTGTTTAGTTTGGTCATGCAGTTCAGAACCATCTATGAACTTACCATGATCAATCAGTTGTTTGCTGCTGGTCATCAGGCATGATGATGACTAACCCATAGTGCCAGGCCATTAATTTTGGTATCATTCACCTCACCCTGTTGACTATGAACCATCATCGAAGTCGTTCTAGCAAAGGTGCTAGGCTATCAGACATGACAAACCCTTAGGGTCTCAACGTTTGATTTTAGGATTACACACTTCTTACCCTGTACGTTCTTGCATTAGCGTATTGATAAAGGATCATATTCGAGCTGATGATGATAACCACTGTTCTGCTGCTAAACTAACAGACATAACAACTGTCTTTGTTTTAGCGCCTTATTAGGTTGAACAGAAACCATCTTTCAGTTACTTGAATTTGATAGCTGTACGTGATGAAGCTTTCTATCATATTATATCTTGTAGCAGATATTGTAAGTTTTGTATTTCCTTCCTCTGAAGTCCATTTAAATTTACCAAGGGATTCTTCTTCAAATTTAGCTCCAATTAACGTCAACTATCGCTGTAGCTGATACCACTAGATGTACTATTGCCATGTCGTCAGCGTTTTTCGGGACGCCAGCACGGAAAAATCATCCAATATAGATGGAGTACAATAAAGGAACTAATAATCAACCCTGTAGTACTCCGATAAAGTAGTAAATACAACGACCCACTCTCTGTAACAGTCAACTTTTGTTTTTCTTGTAAAGATAGCATCAGCTGCTTGTAGGATGTCATGGTACACTAATTTGTCGTATAGGGTTTGTGTTAGTAGGAAGAACCATTTCAAAACAAACTATATAAACATAAGACAGCAAAATAATTATTCTGTTCGATAAAAAATAAGATATTCATGTCGACCACCTGTTGACTGAACAATTTAGATACTACTTTTCACTTTTTATTATAAATGATCCCTTTGTATTTCTCTGGTTGTATTTTAACAAGACGAAAATAGACTAAATGGTATTAGAGGTTTGTTTTTAAAATCAGTGGGCGTGTTTAGGGATGATGATTTTCAGAAGTTTGTCTTTGGGTCTTTGCGTACAGTTTAAATTTAGGATATTTTACAATGTAGACCTTTTATATTTATACCAATTGTTTCGTGTTTTAAGCCTTTAGGACATTTTTGAAACGATAAAGGCCAATTTTTTCTTTTCAAGTAGTTTTTTGCTGGGCATAAGGAGTACGGTGAATGCATGACCTGTACATATATTGTGCGTTATACTGTATATAATATTATCCGTAGCCGGGACGGTTTTAGGTCGAAAACGGGGGTAGGTTCAGTGGGAGGGGGATGAGTGTAGGGCTGCCCTCGGACCCTCTGGGTTGCTATATATAGCGTAAGGGCGGCGGGGCGTGGGGTGGAATGGGGCACCCTTCGGTGTGTGGGTGTCCGGGGTGCGGGGGTGGGCGCAAGGGGTGTTGTATTGAACCACCGGCTGGTTCACCCACCGCCGAGGGGTGGCAGACACCCCTCAAACCATCCCCAGCCCCTTTCCACCCCGGCTCTAATATAACAAACAGGCTCCTCGCTCTCCTTTATACAGAGGGTGGGAGGAGGATACCCGGCTCTTCTTACCACCAAAGAGGAAAGCCTTGAATATTCCGACCTTAGGGACTCAAAAGCACGGCACCGTGATGACAGGCCTTGTGCGGAGTCAAATTCTGCACACTGACAACAACGAACCCTTTCAATTAAAATTGCTCTAATTTATCATGTGTAAAAGTTGTATTAACTTAAAGTATAAAACAATGAATAATCTCCAGAGGGATTAAACCTTAAACAAGGATAAGAACACTGTAATAAGAGAATGCACAACGCAGGAAAAAGGTACTTGAATTTTTACAAACACATTTGTATGCAGATGGGATATAAGACGCAAAACGTTACTAGGTCAGTAGAATTCGGTGATGAAGTTCTCAAAGCCCCTGACCAAGTACGCCAATATCTTTTAAGTTGACGTAACTAAAAGTTCTATTTGATTCAATCTACAAATTAGGCAGCTGTGATGTCTGATAACCTACCAGCAGTTCATATCATTAGTTCAAACATGGTCCTGAATTATCAGAGGCTACAGGGGAAGATGTGTGTGGTCCTAACGACAAATAACCTACCAGAAAACTATGGTCCCCGAATCAAGTCAATGTGGACATCATCAATAAGTTAATTAAATTTGAACAGGTGCAGAAATGAAGGTATAGATAGCTGTCATGTATGAGCGCTAAGCGGCCATCAGATCTCTGAAGGAAACTTCATCGGTGAACATGGTTTCGAATTGTAAGGCAAGATACATCCAGAATTATATCCAGGCCCGAAGAAGCATATCCTTGCTGGAAAATAAGCAGGAATGAAGATTTCTTACTGGACACAAGTAATGCATGAACGCAGGGACGGCTTAAGTAAAAACATTAAGATCTTGCAGTAGTATGCAGCTCTTGGCTTGACTATGTAAGATCGACATCAAACAACACGTAGCAAGGAAGCTGAGGAAATCCAAATATACTTGCTAACAGACTGTATTGCTTTTGTGAGTGGAAGAAAAACCGACACGTAACGCTGAATGAAGTCGTACAGCTCTTCACACAATTATGAATTCAGGTGGTTCTTTTATAGTGGCCTCAAAGACCTATCGTAAACTGTTGATCCGTAGTCATCGTAAATGTATCTTATTCGTTTTCCTTCATTACAGAATCAGCTTAACCTAGCTGTCCGCCAAATTGATTTGTCCTGTATTAACGGCAAACATTTGGACTTCCATAGCGTTGGCAGTGTCCCGTCGGCTTGTTACGTTTACCTGTCTAGTTTACCCATGCAAGTTAGAATCACCTATGAGCTGATGATGTTTCCAGCAGTGCTTTGCTGCTAGGCTATCAGGCATGATGTGATCACAGTGACTGATCACACCCTTCTTACCTTGTACTTTCTTCCGACCCTTTCGACTGAGCCGTCATGGAGCTGATGATGTTCCATTACAGATTAGCTGGTATGATGATGAAATATACCCATAGAATCTATTTTCTTTTTGTACGAAACCTTCTTACCCAGTATTTTTTCCTGGTAAGTTTTCAAATATACAAATGGTCTTTATTTTACGTATCTATGATTGAACTGACGGCTTCCCTCAACTGAACAGACTTGAGGTTCATTTGGTGTCTGACTATTTTATTTTACAACTAAATCCTTCTTATGCTAAACATCCTTGCGTTGTCCTGTTTAGTTTGGGCATGCGATTCATAACCATTTTCATGATGATGTTCTATTAGAGCTTATTTGCTGTGCTACCAGATATGATGGTGTGCTCCACACATTCCTTTTGTCTGATAATTTGATTTTAGAATGTAACACATCTTACCTTGATTTTTATTGAGCTTTCCTGTTGAGCTTGGTCGTGAAGTTGTATGATGAAATATACCCGAGGTGTTTAGCTATTTCATTTTAGAACCAAATACTTCTTACCCTTTACTTTTTCCGCTAACCTGATTAATTCGGTAACGTAGTTTGGAACTATCTTCGAATTAAAGATTTTATATCAGTGCTACCTAGTGGGGTACCTAGTTAAATCAGGACTACGTTCGAAGCTTTGATGTTCCATCAGTGCTCCACTGCTAGGCTATCACACAAGATAAAGACATACCCATAGTGTCTCATCGTATGATTTTTGTATCACATACTTTTTACCGTGTACTTGGTTACGTTCTGTTCACTAAGGACCAACTGCAAACGTTCCAGCAATGCTCTCTTGCTAGGCTATCAGACATGATGATGACAAATCAAGTCTCGCCAATTGGTTTTCGGATCTTACATGAGTTGACGATGGTAATCACAGCTCAGATGCTAGACAATCAGGGGTGCTAATTGTTTTTATTTTAGTTCCATATGCGCAGATTGAATGGAAGCTTTTATAGCACATGATGGCATACCGATAGTGTTAGACCATTTGATTTTATGACCACACCCTCCTTACAATGTACCTTCTTTCGTTACCCTGTTGATTCTGGACCATTTTCTGATCTGATGATGTCCTCTCAGTACACTATTTTTTTATTACACATGATGATGGCATAATCATGGTGGTCTATCATGACCATTTGATTTTAAGACAACATACTCTTACCCGGCACTTTTTTCCGTTCCCCGTACATGAAATTCAATGTCAATTTGATTTTAGATCACACATTCCCTATCATGTACCTTCTTTGGTTGCCCTAATGATTCAGGACCATTTTCGAGATGATGATGTCCCTTCAGTGCACTAATTGTTTTATTATACATGATGATGGCATCATAGTGGCCATTTGATTTTAAGACAACCTATCTCTTTGCGTTCCTTAAAAAAAAGCTTTCGAGCTGAAGATGTTCTATCAGTGCGTTGCTTTTAGGCAGGCATGATATTGGCATACAATTGTGTCTGACCATTTAAGTTTAGAACCACGTACTTCTGTCCCTGTCTTCCTTTCGTTACCCTGTTAATTCAGGACCAACTTCGACCTGATAATGATGATAATCACTGCACTGCTGCTGAGCTGGCTTGTTAGGTAGTTTAGTGATAAGAGTCAGTATCACGTACGAGCTGATGGTGTCCACCAGGGCTTTCCTGCTGGGCAATCATACATGATACTGATGTACTCAGTGTCTGATCATTTGATTTTAGGACCAAATACGTCTTTCTCTGTACATTATTGCCTTACTCTGTTGATCCGAGACCACCTTCCTCCTGATGTACATCCCCGCTCTGCTGGTAGACCATCAGACATGAATTGTTTTTGTGTGTACTTTCTGTGCAGATTGATCTGTGGTTATCTTGAATTGGCAAAGGTTTACATATGTTTACAACATTCCGTAGAAGCGTTTTTGATTCTTTACGACCATTTTTTCCAAAGAACAGTGGGTTAAATTAAATGTTTCAAACAAACTTAAGTAATGGCTTGGTCAAAAATAAATATAAAATAAACCTTCTGAATGGTAAACAACTGGGGGAAAAAATGAAACAATAAATCTGTCCCAGTCAATCCGTAGAAGGCAGGTTCAACAGGTGCGAAGTTCAACAGGAACTGGAAACGATGATCCTCCCATGTAGCGCGTATTAATCTAACTGGTCTGCCAAATAAAATTCGATTACCAGGAGGGGAAATGAGGGAAAAAGGAGAAAAAAAAAGTATAAAAAATGGAATGACCTGGTAACGAATCTGTCGAAAACGGGGAGGAAATAAAACGAAATCTAAGCTTGACAAACTTCGGCCTTGGCAATCCTGCGACTATCATTGCAAAGTTTTGTCGGGAATTATAGTGGAAAAAACACAAAATTAAGTGGATTTTATAATTTTTTATGCGGCATGGCATAAATGTTAATCATATTCGTACAAATGTTGAAATCAATGGCATTAAAAAAATGTTATTTCAGTATTTATTAACGATTTCGGCTTGTGTTGAGCGTTTTAAAAAAATTGAAATTACAAATGGACACTCGTTATGTCCACTGACAAGAGGAAAAACAACAAACAGCGAGCACAAGCGGCCCCAGCGATGTTAAATCAGCGTTTTTCTTTCCTCGATTCGGCAAAATTTCACAATTCGAGCCTCATAGCAACGTATTAACATTGTTGCGAACTCTATTGTGAAACTAGAAACGTAAAACGTCTCGATTAAATATATAGTAATTATTAGATTTTAAAAAGTGATACTCAGGTCATTTTTTAAGCAATAACGAACGCACAGAGCCTCGATTTGATATTGTCTATCAATGAATCGAAACTTAGAAATAATCTCTATTTGATATTGTACGATTTCGACTCTTTAAGTCGGCTTGATCTATTTCTTGGACGGTTTCCAATCCGGTCAGGACCTGGCGAGATGGACTCGATAAACTCGTTATACTTCGATCTATTATGTATTACGTTTTACTAAAACTTTTCGGCAAATAAATAACAATTTATAGTTTATCGCCGTTTTATTGTTTACGTAAACTTTGTGAATCGAACTTGAACCGGGGACCTTCTTCCAAATATTGATCTTCCACGTGAGGTCAAAGTTCCATAGTTGGAGACGGTTCATACGGTTGCTGTGGGGGGGGGGTGATAAAATTAAACATTAAATTTTTGTGAGTTTAATCCCATTATTTCGGTCAATAAATAAGAACTCAAACCATAAAAATAATCGAATAAAAGTTCCAATAAAAAAGAATAATTAATTGAAATAACTATTATGATCAATTATGACTCATATGTGTTCTAATAAGTTAATAAGATTGCAATATTTGCAAATATTTCATAATGAACAAAAATTCGAATAACCTGGAATCTGAGGGATTTTTTTTGTTTTTCAAAAGTAGAACTATTAGAAAACGACAAAATTCAAATTCAGTTACAATAACAAGAAAATATGTAGTCTTATCGTTTCCTTTAGCCATGATTTATGCATTAAATTATAAACTAAACAACGTCAAATAGAAAGAGTCAAAAATTCGAGCTTTAAAAATGGAATCCACCTCAGCCAAGTTGCCAGTTGGAACAATAAAAATGTTTTAAACTACTTTCGTTCGGCGAATTACACAATTTATATTAAACCAGAATCAGATCCATAAAAATGAAAACAATCAATAAATAATACGAAACAGCAATACTCAAAGCAATTAAAAGAAATTTCACAGCAAGAAGAAACCAAAGTATTGAAAAGAACGAACCTGTGAAACTTTGTCGCTAATTATACATTAGATTATACAAGGTATATCAAAATAGATCTATAGATTATACACGATATTGTCTTATTGCTTGGTTACAATGTGGAAATATGAAACACACTATAGAAAATGTAAATAAGCGATTTAAATCAAGAATACAGGGTGTCCTTTTTAGAAGTCCTTCTGGATTTCTCTTGAACCAATGAGGTTACAAAAAAAGTGTTTTTTAGTCTAATTTGAAATTTTTATCTTTTTGTGTAGAAAAAGTATGTAGGGTACCTCAGGACAACTTCAAATTCGAAATTTCAAATAGGACCGTACACATCCTGACAAATAATTTTAAACGATTCTTTTTGCGCTGAATGCAATGATGCAGTCGGATCTTAAATTGGTAAAAAAAATGATACACTTGGGGCAATACGTTTGGAGGGGTGGAAGTAGTTTGGTTTGTTATTTACTAATCATAATTTATGTTCCAACTGCCTGCCTTGCATAATGATGCAAAGTTTTGCTCTTTCTTAACCACTCTTCACCGGTGCTCAGAGCGATGGGCCTGGGGAGGAGTCACAAGAATTTTTGATTCTTACCAGCAGTTCTTTGACTGGGGTTGCTGGGCTATTATTTGCGTAGATGCTGTTATTTTAAATGGTCCCATAGAAAATAAACAAGTGGAGTTAAGCCGGATGACCGAGGAGGCAAACTTAACCTCTCACACGCAGATTTGTGCGCGGGGCATCCATCAAGCTGGAGAATCGTTCTTTGTCGTTGTTGCAGAACATCATCTAGTAGTGTTGTTAAAACATCAGGAATTTAGCAGCATTTAAATTATTAAAGTAGAAATAAGGTCAAATAAATTTATTTCCGTTAAGTCCACACCAAGGGATGATACCGTTAACCACCTGATGATGACGAGAGTACGAAATTCTTGGATTTTCCCCTGCCCACGTTCGAAAATTCCACATGTTTAGCATGCTATTAGAGGTGAACGTGGATTCATCAGCCCATACGATGAATGGAAGGACGTTTTCTTCAGCATACCAAATCAACATTTGTGCAAGGAACATTAGACGCCTGTCATAATCAGAGTGCTTAAAACGATTTAAAATTCCAAGTCCGGAGTACAGCTCTAATTTTCTTTTTTGAAAAACCAAAAACCCTTCGGACATTTCGAAGAAAGGAATTCGGATTTTCGCGAACCTGCAGTGAAGTCATTCAATTAATTAATCTTTAATAAAAAAAGCCAGTGTCAAGTGCTGGATTCGAACCCACGACCTTCGGCTAGATTCGCTGCTGCTCTACCACTTGGATCCACTCGGACACCAATTTCCCACCGCAACCCAACCTTTCGTATATTCCCTCCTTTTTGCCATTGTTATCTCAACCTTACATAAAGATTAATTAATTGAAAGATGTTATTTGGTCAATCAGATCACGAAATGTAATTAATTTAATACAGTAAAATATTGCTGCCTCCTCGTTGAAATTACGCTGCAGTTTATTTTTACCGTAAATTTGTCATTTTTTGACCAATTTCAAATCCGAATGCGCCATTATTTTCAGAGTAAAAGTATGTTTTAAAATAATGCGTCGAACTGTAACTAGATTTACAAGTCGAACTGGGCCTGAGGCACCCTGCTTAATCTTTCTCCAAAAAAGGTAAGATTTTGAAACTAGACTAAAAAATACCAAACATATGCAAAGCGGCATTTCTGCCGGATCATCTAAAGAGGACACACTGTTAGAAATTAAAAAAAAAAAATCAACAAATAATTTAATCAAATCAAAAACAGTAAAGTTCTAAATATGTTCCAATTTCGAAAAAAAAAAAGATTAACTTTCCTTTTCCTTTAAGTTTCATTTGTGCATAAATCGGCCGGATAATTAAATGGATGCTGGAAACCAAGATTCGAGTTATAAGAATTTTAATAATGCATATTTAATAAGACCAAAGATCAGAATTTGTTGGAATTCAAGTAAAATGTCACGATTTTCCTTTCTTCTCGCCCTATTTCAATATCAAAACAAGACAAAAGAATTCAATTAATTATAATTAATGAAAAAACCATTATATCCTGATCCTAGCTGATTTTTTTTAAATATGAACCAAATATTCCCTCCATTGAAGCTGTTTAAGCTTGTCTAAGTTGCAATCTTAAAAAATTCCTTTTTTCCACTCTTTATGAAGCTTTATTTATGTATTGAAGCATAGAACAATGAGTAATAAATACAAATTCGAGATTCTCTTCAGGCAAGATGGAAAAATTTGAAGGCATAGTGAATTTCCGGATGATTTCAAAAAATTTCAAGTCAAGAATATTAAATCTTCATTTCCACTGGCTTTGTAACCTTGCCAAAAAATAAAAATTTTATTAATCAATGAAAATAAGTCACTTACATCAACGGTTATAAAAACTGTTTAAAAAAAACATTTACTTAATTAAATTAAATCAAGCGTAGCGAAGTTTTGCTGTAAGTTTCAGGAAAATTATGAATTCCTCCGGCTTTATTATTGTGTACAAACATAAAACCGAAACTACCCTAATTGAGCGATATTAATCAGGGTCCGTACTATAAAATATTTTTAAAAAATTCAAACATATATAGAAAAAAGCAAATAGCGTCAAGTTCAGGTTACAACATGTACTTAATTTGTGATGTTTAGTACTATTAAATATGAATGTTTGCATTTTTCAAGCTTATTTTTATACGAATCGATTATTTGCGTCGTTTGTAGAAAATTTTATGCTTCGAAACATAAATAAAGCTAGAAAAAAGTAAATTTTAGGTTTAGATGACAAAAATGTAAAATGGTGGTAATGATGGTGTTGGTTTGTACAATAAAGGCAATAGTAAATGGTAAACAGCATAGGACCAAGTATACTTCCTTGCGAGACGCCCGCCGGCTTGTATTTGTGTGGGGGTTAGTCGCCCATAATGGCCATCGTCTGAAATAGTTTTGGGGAACATTGTCTTTAGGAGCGATCTCGTACATAGGTGAAAGGAGTACAACATGCTCGAACAAAGTGCGCAAAAGAAAGGCAACACACTGGGCCAACATTGGTCGGCCATTGTTGTTTCCTACCAGGTTTCTGTCAATAACATGTACATAACAATTCTCCACTATATTTTCTCAACCTTGATTGATATTCATCGCGGCACCGGAAACGTGAGCAACAGTCGTTGCCCAAGGGTTGGACCATCCATTGTCCCGACCACACAAGAAAAATCCTTGTCAAATTTTTGGGATTAAAACTGAAAATGGCCCAGGCACGGCAGTCATAAGACCCAAAATAAACTATGAATCATACATCTGGTGACACAAAGCACAACGGAAAGTGCCTACCAAAGCCAGTAAGGGAGCTCAAAAATTAGCAACTAGGGCAACGAGATCTACCCAGTGCACTAGAACAACATGCATCGGGAAGCTAGCAAAAGCTCATTTACGTTCAAACAATAATTGGATGGGAACTAAACAATTCGGGCACACAACCATAATTAACAAAACCAGACACCATTCTTAGAAAGGACTACACGATCCTGGATACATTCTTTATAACCGTCCTATAAAGTCTCAACGGACTATAAAGGAGACGAAGAACAATAGTAGAGAATCAGATAAAATGATGGGATACAGATGCCTCCAAAACAAACGAGCAGAAATACGTGCAGGCAAGAAATCCTCATAAGATCTGATAGCCAAGCATCCATTAAAGCATTAGCGCGTAAAATAATCACACCAAACGTAGTCAGTAAATGCGTCCAAAATTTGGGAAACACGATAACTTGAAGATATCTTGGGTTCCAGGACATAAAGGAATTTTTGGTAACGAAAAAGTAGACACTCTCGACAGAGTAGAATGCACAGGCCTCGAACGGCCTTGGAATAACAAAAACAAATACAGAATCCTCCATCACCGAATGGATCTAAATAAAACAAAAGGAGAAGTGGATTAACCCTAGTGGCGCTCGACTCAGTCATCTTATGCTGAAAACAACCCTCATCAAGACTGGCAAACTCGCTGCTGCAGTTGGAGGCATCTGGCAAAACATCTACATAGCATGGACATATATAATAGTGATCCCATCTGCAGATAAATGAGGAAGAAGAAACACCCACCTACATCATCTTCGAAAGCAAAGCAACGGCTCAATGGAGAGCATACCTAGCATACAGAAAAATACCTAGGGAATGAATTTGTAACAGCGACAGTAGTCAATGACCTTATACTTTTGAGAAGTAGGACTGAGGCTGTTGAACTAGGAAACTAGGAAAGTACAATAAGCCTGAATGCTTCAGTTTGGGGATCACAAACTCCGCTTCTTAGTATGTTCCTCATCATCATCACCACCATCCAATGGCCTACAGTATGGCGTATGGTGTCGGGGGCAATTATACATGGCTCGATGACGCACCTATGAATTATAAAGTTATTAAATTGACATTTTTTCCTGGTTTCTTTGTAAACATCGCCATCTGAGGAAGAAAATTAAGAACATAAAACTATGGCTATAAAATTGACTGGGTAAATAAGGGAAATGATCAATGATATTTCCTTCAGGAAGCGAGAAATCAAAAGTAAAAAGAAGGCTCGAAGAAAATGCCATGTAATAAGAAAAACTCGACTTTTATTAATACAAAACACTTTTTTGGAGGTGGGACAAGGAAAAGGGCTTCCTTTTCATGATAAATTTTATTTTAATGAAATATTTGTCACGAAGTAATACACGGGATAAAACATAATTATCTCAAGGTCGGGATAAGGCGAATTTACGGCATGTGTCCTAGGCACGCGGGTGAGCATCGCGACCCCCATCCACCGGGTCGGCGTTGGTGTTGCCGCTTTTTTGTTTGCCCGTATCCACGAGCAACGGGGAGAATATTAAAACCCGTCGGGAGGTGAAGGGGGTTCGGGCGAGGGGGTCGG
>CM077106.1:15762283-15803923 GCA_039619505.1 Cimex hemipterus | reverse complement strand
CCCCCGAAACACCCCATCCGCCTTCAGTCTGAACCCGACGACCGAGCAGACAAGGATCCGACAGAAGGGCCAGAGGGAGAACTTACGATTAGAGAACGCCCCACTGAGATTGGGAATCCGGCGATGAAACCCTAGAAGATCAACCAAAAAATATCACACTTCTTACAATATGAACAACAAGAAAAAGGTACAAATGATCAAATATAACAATAATTTTTGACAATTTTGTTTTAAAAAAGCTCCCAGGGTCCAAAATTTGAGCCTTCACCTCCTTACTTCAAATTTCATACAATTTCCCTTAAATCATTTCAATATATTCATTTGTCCTCAATTTGCTCAAATTTTTGACCCAATTTCTTAACTTTCAGGAAACCATTTTTAACAAAATTATTTGAATCAAATTTGTAAAAATTTTGCATTTTAGGTTTCAGGTCTCGCTGGAGTTGATTAAAACACTATTTAACTCCGTCGATTCAAATTTTTCTGAATGAAAATTGAGCATGACCGACAGCGGGATGCACACGTTTGTGACCTTTTCCCCCTAGGGTCGAAATTTTGCACAATTTTTTCCTTCTTGATATCTGCTTTATAAAATCAAAATTTCTCAGCTGGAATTTTATTTTCTTTATTTATTACATATTTCAATAATAATAAGAAAAAAGTCCGCCAATTTGAAATAATTTGAGTTCACCCAAAGAATTTTTCAAAATTTTGTAAAAAAATTTCACCCGCTGTCACGAAATAGTTGATGTTATGTTTGCTTATCAACGGAACATTATTAGGTGTCGAATAATTTTTAGCATTGGGCAAATTTTGAAAGTAACAAAAAATCTTCTACTGATGATATTATCGGTTTGACTGTAGTGGAACGCAGAAACGCGAGCATTCCAGGAATAGGTCTTCAAGGCAGCGGAGTCACATGTGTCACACTGATGCTTGTCAGTGTTTTACCTGTCTGAGCACCCTGAACCGCTCCCACAACAGCCCCAGCCCACGTGAGGATCGATCTCAAGACTGGCGCCACAGTCGAATATATTAACGGCCGAACTACGATGAAATTATGCTAGTTGGAGGGATGATAGTTTATGGTCCTCGGAAGGAACTTCGGGGGGGGGGGGGTTCATCTTTTTCAGAACTTTTATTAGAGCCGTAGCAAAATTTTTGCTGATTTTTCAAATCCAAGATTCATTGTAGTATTTTTCAAAATTAAAAAGTTTTTTGAGTTGGTTTTTTGAAACAGTGAATAGTTTTTTATTTTGATAATCATAAAACTTTTTCTAAGTGATAGCGTTAGTTTTTAGTTTCCATTTTCCGGGTGCCAGGGTTTTCGAAATGTCCCGACGAGGGAAGAGCCTTGTTTTCGCTCCGTTTTCCGGTTGTGCCCTGGCCGGGGTGGGCGATGCCCCCCTCGAGTGGGTGTAGTCAGGTCGGGGGTGAGTCTACTTTCGGTTTAATCAGGGGGGTGGCGAGGGGCGAACCACCCTCGGTGCGGGGGCGCTCCCTTTTATCAAACCCACCCCCGCCCCCCCGAAACACCCTAGTCACATAAGAGGGCTCTGAAAGGGGTTGGGGTTTTGTGAGGAGCGTCGGCGGGGATGAAGGGGGTTGAAGAGGAAAAGGCCCGTCCCGACCCCTCTAAAGCCCACCCCCCTCACGCCTCAGAGGGTGAGGGATCTATACCTCGCAAAAGCCCTACGAGCAAACCTAGACCGAAACGAAAAACACAAGAGGAAAACCACACGAATTCCAGTTCAAAGAGATAAAAAGTTAATTAAAAAATAGAACAATTAAATAACCCATAGCAATCATTTAGACCTGTACAACCTAAAGCAAAAATTTGCTTACGGTAAACATTTCAGTCATCTATTCCGTTATCGTTGGCAGTACTGATTAAAGTGGGCGAGACAGGCAGCAACACAGCGTAACTGCAACATCGGTTTTCTAGCGTCATATCAAAAGCATCTTCTTACCAAGCTTGGGGGGGGGCTGCGTAACTCTAAATTCTGTATCCCACCATCGCCTTTGATGTTTCTCCCGTTTGAGCATATAGGACGCCGCAGTATGTCCATAATCTTATCCCGGACGCTATATTTATACAGACCAATAGTGGCATTGTGCTTCAATCAAGTCTATGCTGAAATGCATAACAGTGCTTCAGTTTTAACTGTATATTGTCCAGAATATGTCGGCCGACCCAACAATTTCTATTATTTTGTCCTAGGTACTCACGTACTTAGACCTGCAATGACACACCTATCTTCTAACCATGTCTGGGCGGGACTTCGTAACAGTGCTTCAGTCATAACTGTCACTATTTTCTTCTTGTTTATAGTTATTGTATACCTAAACTGCCGCAAGAATATTCATTTTCTTGAGTATGCGACACCTGGTAACTTGGATGAGGTTAGAGGCCCACGAAGTTTTTACCTTTATCATATTTACGGACATGGACTCAGCGAAGAGTGCGTAGTACATCTCTCATTACTGAACTAATTTTAACTGAGTATGCCACTTTCCATTCTATCTTTTTCAGTAAAGTCCTTGAGTATGTAAGCCAATGCAGCAATATGCGTTATCTTATCTTTGGCACTACACGTACTTTGTAGTGGGGGTGTCTACAGAGGTTCGATTCCGTAACGAGGTTCACCTATAATTCACAGATAATGAATCGCCATATAGTCTATGCACTCGGACCTTCGCATTTTTAATCTATTGAACTTGCTCATGTTTTCAATAAGATCTGATTAATGGAAGGGTGTATTTGTGTATATTTATTACGCGTAGTGTTGCGAGTTCTGTCACGATATTAAGTTGCGCACCTGGTCCCCACTTTTAGGCCTTTGGCTTGTCGTTCAGTTGAACGCGGGGCTAAAAAACAACTGGGTCAACCCCCTTTTCTTTCTTTTCTTCGGTAATTCCCATGCCACCACACCATGTACAAACTATACTTCTTATCTGAAGTGTGGTTCGAAATACTCAATATTCCGTCATCGACCCTCTCATACAACACATTCACGGCAATAAAGACAATCACGCAATTAACACGCAAAAAAGTATTTGTAGCGATAGACCAACCCTACCTTTTCTCCAACAAATCAAAAGTGAAAACCTGGTTGTCCAGCCCAAGCACGATTCTCGTATTGTGTGACATTCTAATTGGCTCTCTGCATAGTGCCAAGGGATGAGAACCTTCAATATAGGACACATGACAACACGACCTATTGAGCTGAAGATCAGTTTCAACCCTGGCCGCTAACGCCACTGTCACGGTGGCGTATATCACAATTTTTAGTATTGTACAAACCCACTGCTTTATAATATTGCTTCATCAAACGTACTTCTGGGGAAGACCGAACTACAAGGTTTTTATTTTGTCTCCAGGAAATGCGTGTATCACCTGAAATCGATGTCCAGGAAGACGCTATCAACGGAAAGAACGGGACGGAAAACCCGGGTGTGGAAACGGACGAGGCCTGGAACTACGGTATTGTCAAAAAGAGCAGTACACCACAAAGAGAGCTATCGGTATAAAAACGCCAATTTTAGCCTTAAAAATTTTCTTCTATGGCGCGTTTTCTTTTCAGAGCCCTCTACACGAAACGAGCTCCGTTCACGACGAGACGTCTTCCTCTGGTAACAAAGACGATGACGACGACGATGACGATGATGACCTTAAAGCGCCACACCACGACTCCGAAAGGCTCAAAGCTTTTAACGTAAGTCATACAAGACATAATTATGTTAATAGACATTATATTAAAAATAATGACATAGAAGAAGCATTGTTAATTTCAATTAATTATTCTATTTATGAAAGTTCTTAGCTGGGATGAAAAATGTCAAAAAGAGGGAAAATGCGAAATGATGTAGGTTGGGATGGTCGAGTGGATCGAGAAGTAGTTAGAGCATCGATGTATGTAGCCGAAGGTCGTGGGTTCGAATCCCGCTCATGACATTAACTTTACCTCAGCCAAGACCTTGCATAAAACGAATAAATTAATTGAAATAAGTAATTTGGTTAATTACAACTAAACTAAACATAAATGGATTACTATTTTGTTCATTTTTGAATCTTCTATTCATATGCAACTTTGAGCAAGGATCAGCCAGCTGAAATAATGCTAGAAAGGTTCAGGCCCATTGGTTCCGGGCCATACTGTGTATCGAAAACACAATTTGGGTGGCACTTAGTGAAAGACACACCTTGAGGTCGAAGTCCCGTTGTCAAACACACTAGCATTATTTCTAATATAGTCACGCTTCAACTCGATAAAGATGGATTTTAAAAAGAGGTCTCCTGCCTTATTTTCGTTAAAAGTCTTACACGCTAAGCTAAAAAGTACCGAAAGTTCGGAAATCTTAATACTTCCTGTTTATTTCTTTTTCATTTGGCTTGTTACGTTTCTTTAAACCTTTTGATTTTTTTTAAAGATGTTCGTGAGGTTGTTTGTCGATGAAAACTTGGACAGGTGTGTTCCGATATCGAAACAGCCGAAGGAGAAGGTTCAAGCCATAATTGACTCGTGCACAAGACAGTTTCCAGAGTACGGCGAAAGGGCGAGGAAGAGGATCAGGACGTATTTGAAATCTTGCAGGAGGAACAAAAGGTCCAGGGACTCGACGAGCTGGCCTGAACCCGTGAGTCTGTTTTCGCTAATTCTTACACGCTGTACAGCATGTTGCGAGTGTGGTTTTGATTTTGTAAGGATTTTTTGTTACTTTCTTTAGGGCCGCCCTACTCCTGCTCACCTCACTTCCGTTCAGGCAGAGCAGATCTTGGCGGTGGCGTGCGAAAACGAATCGCACAACGCGAAAAGGATGCGTCTCGGACTGGAACCTGTAAGTCAGCCTATGCCGTCCTTTCCGAACGAGGCTCGGCCCAGCCTCGACTTCGGCCCGGCCAACCTCGGAATGGACATCAAAACGGCAAACAACAACAACAACAACAAACCGGGAAGCCCCAACTACGCAAAACCGGAGTTGCACAGCAAATCAATCAACACGACCAATGTGAAGTAAGTAGACATTCTTCATTTCATCCCTCTTCGGGGTATTTTCTCTGATCATTCACACATCAGAATTTCAATTAAGGTTATTATTCATTAATTAATACTTTGAAAAGTGCAAATAATCATAATAGAAGCTCATGTACGTAATCTTTATGCGAATAGCAACGGCGCATTAGATATACAGTTATGCAAGACCGACCTGCTTCACGTTTATAAACAAGTATAAGTTTAATGAACCTCTCCTTTTTACTTCATACGTTAAAAATACCAAGCAGACAAGGTGCAATTGCGCCACAATGGATTGATCCTATTTACACTGCTTACACTACACCAAAACCATTCCAACGAAAATAATGCCGCAATATTCTATCCTAACTTAAATTTCAGCCAAAAATCCAGAATCATCGCAGCTAATCAGCCAATTGTGGTATTCTCTGTACATGACCAACAAGAAGCTAACAACACTTAAGATCAGCACTTAGTTATTTTGCCTACAGATTGATGATTGCTTGCAATGAAGCGGGACTTTGCATTCCCCAAGCACTGCAGAGTTCTTTCCTAGTTCGTCAGTCTAGTTCCGATTCGATTATTCTCTTAAGATGTATTAAGTTATTGACTGTCATTGCTGTAATTGTTTTCCCTGGTTTTCAATAATAACCTGTATGTTTTTCTGAGATGAAGGATTCTGTTTGTCCTATCCTAAGTATAGGTTGTGCCCTAATGTATAATGCAGTTCTCGTCTAGCGAGTTTGTCTGTTCTATTTCCTAGTTGTTGCTTTTCCCAGAGTACTTCCGAGATTGTTATGATGTTCAAAACTAGCCGTTTTGCATTAATTTGAGCACTAGACGTAGAAGAGCTGCGTGTTTTCCCTTCCTATCGAAAGTCGTCATTGGTCAAAATCCTTAAACGTCACATACCACAATATGCCTGAAGACCTGATTTCCTTTCATCACAAGTTTGAAAATTCCTGTATATATCCAATACTATGTTGCTTCCTGACTAATCCAATCGCATGTAGAATGACCCAAGAATAATTTAATACTCAAAAAACTGTTCAAGCCACCTCAATATCCAACCGCTTGACTTCGGCATCGAGGTCTATCGTTATTCACTGAAGTTACTGAGGATCACATTTGGACGGCAGATTACCTGAGAAACCTAGCAAACGATCGCCTTTATAGTACCGAAATAGTCTATGGCTGTAAAAAGCCAAACATGCCAACACTAAATCTACTGCAATGGGGTGTCGATTCACTCATGAGAGTAAAATGCTCGGTCATCTATCCAAGACTCCTCCGATATCAAAGAATGCTTTCAGCTTATCAAAAAAGCCCACTAGATATAGAACCTTGGCCACCTTAGTAGATCTACCACCTACATGTCATATTGAGTTAGGCTCTTAGGAATATATCTAGACTGTAATTTGACGTTAAATCCTGATTAAAGACTTCTAAGACAGAAATATGCCATAGATGTAAAAAACCAATTAGCTCTGTACAAAAATTAAGTTAAGAGCGGAATGGTTGCTTTACCTCGGATCCATCTGATTAAAATCCTCAAAGGAATTGTCCATATTTCCACAAATTTAAATAAAAACTAAAAATGCCTCAACATTCATTTCGTTTAAAAAGCAAAACTACACTTATAATTAAAAAACAGGCCATCAAAATATATCAGGATATCAAAAGGGGGCTACCGACATCCACTGGAATTCGTATTTAAGTTACTTATTTGAACAAACTAATGTTCAAAACTTTGAAAAGAGATTAGTAACGAAATGTGCAATGTGTGTAGAAAGCCCAATATGTACAGCTTACCCCGACCACTTTTGTCATAGAGCGGAACTATTGGTTTCCACCATATTATCCAAATGGTATCATATAACCTAAGAAGTCCAAGGTCTACCATAGTACTACTTTCTACAACTGAACTGATCCGTTCTGCACGAGTCCTGAACACCGTCCGATTCACTTTAAACAACAATGACCATATGACCTCGTCGCCCCATCCTTCACATCAAGGACACACACACACACACACACACACACACACACACACAATGCCCTCACACATGCCCAACGTTTTTCTTGTTCACTACAACCTGTATTATAAGGCTTTCTAGATATAGTTAGTACAGTAATACTAGATACAATTGGTACAATAGTACTAGATACAGTTGATACAATAGTACTAGAATAGTTGGTACAATAATACTAGATATATTTAGTACAGTAGTACTAGGTACAGTCGGTATAGTAGTACTAGATATATTTAGTACAATAGTACTAGATATATTTAGTACAGTAATACTAGGTATAGTTGGTATAGTAGTACTAGATATATTTAATGCAATAGTACTAGGTATGGTTGGTACAGTAGTACTAGATATACCTAGTACAGTAGTACTACGTATTGTTGGCACAGTAGCACTAATGCTTCCTTAAACATAGAGATATAAGTTTCTTGCTTTTTGGATGTAATCGGTTCAATTAGCAGGTGTAATTATTAAGCAGTAATACCAGTAGTTATGTAATAAACATACTTTGTTGCAGTACTCTCAACTCCGGAGCTTTCCCCGGATTGGCCCAGTATCGGAACCTGTACATGGGCCAGGGCCAGTTCGCCACGCCGATCCTCCCGGGTTTCCATCCGAACGGACCCGAAGATCTCAGCGTCCGGGGTTGCGCCGCTGCACAGCCCCGAAGCATCTTGTCTCAGAAGCTGTCGAGCGCGGAAGTGAGCGCTGTCCGGCAGCTGATCACCGGCTACAGGGAATCTGCAGCGTTCCTCCTCAGAAGCGCCGACGAACTCCAGGCACTATTGGCACAGCATCCTCAAATCTAATGGACTCTCTCTTTCTCAAACTCCTCGCTTTTCCTCTTGTATATAACTTTCAAATTTACAAATTTCAAAACAAAAATCAACCTATTATATTATATATTATTAATCTTCATTCCAAGGGAAAGAAATTGTTAAACAAATTTTCGAGACTGCCTAAAAAAAATTTTTTGGACCCTTTTTTCCCTCGCTTTAAGAAAGTTCCATACTTTTCAAACTAAAAAAAACTTTCTAAGTGTACAAACAAATTATAAGAGATTTTATTATATATAAGAGAATTCTTAAAACATATATGAATGTATATTTGGCCGAAATTTAGCTATTTAAAAAAACTTTTGAAAAGGCAAAAAAATTATTGTAAATTTTTTTATTTTTCTGAATCTTTCTAAGTGTTCTGAGAAAATAAAATATGTATAACACAAAAAGTAAATATTTTATAATACCATTAACCCACCTGAAAGGGTAAAATTTCCTTAACCATTTCTACTTCCTGATTTCCACTTGTTTACCTTACCGAATTATATTAAATATATTTGGATATTTATGAAAGTAAGAAAATAAATTTTCTCTTGGGTCAAAAATCTTAAAACTTTTCTTTTGTAAATCAGACTGTACTCTAAGGTCGATTCACACACGTCAGTGACGTGGCAGAGTCGTGACGGCCCGGGTTTTAGATGATGAAGAGGAATCAAGAAGAGAAATCATGGTAGAGGAGAGGTGCAGAAGGGCACTTTACAAAGAATTAGAAGACGATGGAGCAAAATTCTGCCTACTGCATAGCATGACTTAAGACATACTTCTTAATAAGAACAATTACGGTACTTCCCAAGTGGTTCGTACAATGAAATTCGAACACTATAAAATTTCCGTTTACAGGGAGGTAGTAGTGTGGTACAATCGTCACAAACTATCGATAGTATCGTCCATCCATTTTTAAATTGAATTTTTTTTAAATGGAACGAAAACGGAAATCCGAACATTTGGAAATATTTTAACCAGAATGTCGCCCCGAATATAAGTGTTTCACTTTGATCAACCCTCTTCATTGTTTTTTTTTCTATTTTTACTACTATATATTTCAATGAAATTATGAAATTTTTCGGGGTTAAAAACCAAACCAATTTAAAAAAAAACTTGGTTTTTGCTCCGACTACAAGGAGGGAATACAAGACGCATTTCGAGTAAGAGAATTATTCTCTTGATTATTCCAATGATGCTGGATCTCTCCCGTGTTTATTAAATACCCAACAACCTTAAAACAAGCTCTAATCGTAGATAATAATTTATTATACTCTGATCCTATTCATAATGTAAATACCGGAAATATACTCGTACTTTACTCGCCGTATGTTTTAATTTCTGCCCAAATCTCAAGAGATTATTCATGAAATCTGAGTCCATGTATTTTGAATTTGCCTGATCAAACGTTAGTACTATTTCCTATCAGTTAATTAGCTTCACCTCGTTCATGTTGTACGGCCTCACGGCCCTCAACTGTAAAATATCTTAATCCGACGATCACGGTACGGTGACGATCGCTGCACTGTTGGCACGGCCACGGTCGCGTGCCGGGCGAGTGTGGACAAAACCGTTCTGTTTCCAAAAGATTATTTTCAAATCCGCCGGTGGGACAAAATGGCGGTCACGGCACTGTGACGTTACTGGTGCGTCAATCGACCTTTATCTTACGGTTTATCCAACAGTACATCATAGAAAACGGACAAAATTATAAATTTTTCCAATTAGACAGATGTAGCTAATCACATTTTCGATTCGATTTTAATTATTTATTAATTGACAGGCTTAGTTTTTAATAGTTAATTTTTTTTATAAATGAAGGATCGCGTTTTTAAATGGAGATGGAGATAGAATCTAGTCTTCCCACCTGACGTTTTATACGATCGCTAAATGTCAGTAATAATTTTAAAAAATGTAACTAGAGTATTTTTTGGGTTTTACAATTTATTGAGCGTGAGTGGAGGACAGTCGTAGCAGAATGGTAATGGGTTGGGGTTGGCGTTGGTGCCAATTCCCTGTTTCAGTCTCTCGGCCTCTCTGAGCCTCCTCCTCAGTTCGGTGACGAGTACCTGTTCTTCTTTCTTCTTCAGTTCGCTCTCGACTTGCAGCTTGTCGAACTCGAGCTTCCTCTCGGCCCGGGCGAGTTCGACGGCGGTGATCTCGTTCAGGAGCTTCCTCAGTTTCTGTGGCGAGTGGACGAGGCACTCCGGGTCCCTCGGGGTCAGGTAGCCCTGGGGGTTCTTACACTGGAATTTCCAGGCGTCGGCACCTGAGAAATTTAAACCGTGACGTGATGCGGGAGGGTTGACACATAATAAATTCAAAACTATAAATCGGGCTTACACATTTCCTTGAGGGTCCTCGTTGCAATCCAATCGAGTTCCCTGAGGGCCAAAGATGCGTCGCAGTAGCTTTCCGCGACGTCCCCTTCCCTTCTGCCTTCTATCACGTACGGAACGTGGACCTTATTTTCTTCCGAGAAGGCTTTTATGACCTTGAAACAAAAATTTAAGTATTCCGCTCAATTTTTCGGAACAGAACGTGCTTACTTCGAGGACGGAATAGCCCCTGCCGGTGCCCAGATTGTACACTTTAAACCCAGCCATCTTGATGATTTTATCCAGCGCCTTCATGTGCCCATCGATGAGGTCCATTATGTGGATGTAGTCCCTCACGCCCGTCCCGTCACGTGTCGGGTAGTCGCCGCCGAAGACTACGAGCCGGTCCAGCCTCCTTGCGGCCACCCGGGTGATGTACGGCATCAGATTGTTTGGCACCCCGTTCGGATCCTCTCCGATGAGCCCTGAAGGGTGGGCTCCGACGGGATTGAAATACCTCAGAGATATCACGCCCCAGTCCTGTCAAAATTGTGTAATTGATAACAACTTTTAAATAGCTTAGATATTCACATTGGATCTATCTGTTAAACCTGTTTCCAATTATTTCAGTCCGCCTACCCTCCCTATTTATGTCTGTTATTTACACTATTTATGTATGTTCACTCTAACAATCAACAGAGGATAGGCAGACCAAAATGAATGTAAATGGCCTAGCTACAAAATAAATAATAATCATTTAGTCCACATCTACCAAGGAAAAAGAGTGTCTACTGTGAGAGTAGTGTTTCATAATTGAAGACAAAAAGTTTTATAACCGTCCATCCACTACAGGAACTGGAAGTATTGTTTGTGGCCTAGTCTCGGTACTATTGCTAGCGTAAGCCGAGTGTAACCATTTCGATATGACCCCACTGACATAAGCAAGCCGAAATCTATAAGACCGTCAGACCAGAGAGTGATAGAAAAATATAAAAGAATATGAGTGAGAAGATAGGGGGTTGGAAATAACGCAAAGAGAAGGTATTTCAACAGACTGAAGAAAAATGTTGAGCGAGCAAGAAAGGAAATAAGCGAGAGAGAGAAAAAGGAGAGATAGTAGTGTGTAAGGCATACACAGGCCCGCTCTCCCGCGAACTCCCTAGATAGAAAAGGCGACTATATCTCTGAGTGTAGAGGCTCCTCTAGCGTAGAAACCTCCGGGAACGCCCCGTCAACGGTTTCGGATTTAAACGGTGTTCGGCGTGTGGGCGGGAATTTGAATGGAGAGTCGCAGAGTTGGTTTTATTGTTAGTGGAGGATCTTTGACGGCCACTTGCTATATGGATGAAATCATGGAACACCGTGCGTTGCCTATCTTCGATTAAACCGGCGACAACACGCAACAACGGCCCGAGAATGTCCTCCAGATGGCGCTTGCATAGTGCAAACATACCTTCAACAGCATAATATCAGGGTCTCAGCCTTGCAGGCCTTTTTCCAGACTCGAACCCCATCAAACATTTATGAGTTAAACTTAAAAGACGAATAAGAGCACGTCATCACTTCCTAATACACTTCACGATCCTGAAATTTCTCTTCGTGAAGATTAGGCTAACCGGCAGCAAAGAGACATTTCCCGACTGATAGAAAGTATGCCGAGGCGTCTTCGAAATGTAATTAAGAGAAGAGGAGAAAATGCGCGATATTGAAATATTAATTACAAATCTAAAACAAAATCAAAACAATTTTTATCTGTCCTTTTTTTTAATTTTCCTTATTAATTAACTTTTCTTTTTTTTTTTACTTTTGTTAGACAAAGACTCAACTAGTAAAAGTTAAAAAACGTGAACTTTGATATGTACATATAAACATATGTATGTATATAAACATATGTACGTATACAAATGGTTGGAATTTTTTGCCTGCCAGTGTATAAGTTGTATAAGACATATAAATATTGTTAATTACGTACGCTTAAAAAACAGTTATGTCAGTATAACTTAATTATACCAATTTAAAAAAAAGTAGTTATAAATGATCATAAAAGGCAAGGATTATTATACATTGTCTGCAATACGACCTCAAAATCTTTGACGACGTCCTTCAAAATTTCTTCGCAAGTGTACGACGCCCTAGCCTTTTTGTGAGCGAGATTCGCGCCGACGACTGCTTTCTCGTTGAGCGGCAACCTCTGAAAGTGTAAGGCTTGAAGGAAGGAACAGAAGGAACAAGAGGAGGTAAAGGGTGAATTAATACTTTACGGTTTCTGAGATACCACTTGAAAAAGGCCCTGACGAATTCATTTTCAGAATCTTCATCGTAGTCTTCGGCCTTTTTTTCACAACCAACCGACGAAATGAGAAAAGGGATTTGATTTGAAAGTTAATTTACTGGTAAAATCTTACATCGTTTATAGCTTGGAAAACATCCCTGACGACGGCCTTCCCTCTTGCGATTGCTTGGGAACGACTGAACTTCTTGGAACCGTCCTAAGGGTTGGATTGTGTTGTTTAAGTAGGATATCTAAGAGATTTGTGATCCCCGGGACGTAAAATCGTGTAAAGAACAGCCTGCTCACCATAAAAGCCGCACAGATATCCATCATAATCTCTTCGGTCATCCTTTTGGTTTTCCCGTACGGATTGGAGCAACTCGACACCTCGGCGAGGTCAGTCTCGGATATGGGCAGTTGGTCAGGAATCCCGTACACCGTTGCCGAAGACGAATAGATAATCTTCTTGCAACCGTATTTTTCCATTATTTCCAGAAGATTCATGGTACCGCCGACGTTGTTCTTGTAGTAGGCCAACGGGTTCGAACAAGACTCGCCGACAGCCTTCAGAGCAGCGAAGTGGATGACCACGTCTATAGTTTTATTCTGAACAAACGAGAAATAAAAAATACCACAACGGATATACGCTTATCGTTAAATTACCTTCTTCGCTTGATCCTGGAAGACCTTCTCGAGACCTTCACTGTCCTGGATGTTGACATTGTAAAACAACAGGCGCCTGCCGGCGAGTATCTGCGCTCGTATGAGCGACTCCGGCTGGGCAAGATGATCCTCTGCAATGCACAGAACTCAAGGCTCATGTCATATATATTCGGACGTGTCCTCCATCGGCCGACTTACGCTTGTAACAATTAGATAAATTGTCAACGGCTATAACGTTATGACCACGGTTCAAGAGCTCCAAACATGCATGGGTCCCAATGTAACCGCCACCTCCTGTAACCAAGACTGTCACCTCCGTGGGGTTCATATTATTTTTTGTGAAGGGGTTTTTTAATCTTGCAATGTTGTGTTAATTTTTTTAAGGTTAGGTTGTTTGTGAGCACTGGAAAGAGGTTTGATTATATATTAGCTTTTTCTTTGAAAAGGTTTAACATATAATAACAAGTACTATATTATCTCGCGTTAATAGTTCATTCCACTTAGAAATGTCAAGTCAACAAACCAGACCGTCCGAATGAAGGTCTTGAAGAAGAAGAGAAATATAGTTGTTACTGCCAAGTTTTCGAGCAATTTTAATGACATCATCTGATCAAAACAATCTTAACTAGTGTTCTTCAGATTGACTAATTTAGAGCCGATCTCAAATTTCCATGAAGAGTGATTCAGCTCCAATATGGCCAAGGAATCACATTCTTTGACAATGCTGGCACTGTCGGTACCAAGGAAATTTGAGATTGTTTGTAAAAGATTCAATATGTCAATCTGTAAACATATTTAAGATTGTTTTGCCCTGATGATGACATTAATATATGTCGAAAGCATGGCAGTAACAACTGAATTTGCTTTCTTGTTTTTTCAGTATTAGAATTATCAACCACCTTTTCACTTACCTATAATCTGGATGAATGTCTTAAAGAAGAAGAAGAAATAAATAAAACAAATTTAGATGCCAATTTCAAGCTTTCAACCTATTTTAAGGCCAGCATCAGGGAAAACAGCCATAAATATGACTACAGATTGGCATATTTAATTTTTTTCACAAGCTGTTCAGACTGAATCTATTCAGTAGGTATTCAAAGAAAGACCGCGTGTAAAGAAAAATGAAAAAAAAAACATAAATCTGTCAATCTGTAGACATATTTATGGTTGTTTTCCCTGACAATGACCTTAAAATAAATCGAAAGCTTGGCATTAGTAACTAAATTTGCGTTCTTCTTCTTCTTCTAGACCACTTCTTCTTCTTCATCCAGTATGTTCGTTGCTTTCTTCTTAAGATTCTATTCTGATGCAGTACTGGTGAGTGAAAAAGTGGTCGATATTTCTAATACTGGAAATAGACCGTGTCACAAGGCAATTTTAATTTTACAATTGGTGCATTTTATCGCAATAACCTGCTATTTTAGCTGTTAAGTTTATCCATGTACAATTTACTGCAGATACCTTCGTGTGGATAAAAAACAAACGAAAAACAGAAATTCTACGGGCTGTCAAACTGCTAAGTTTTAATACTATTTTATCACGGGAACTATGGTCTGAAATAAACCATACACGGTATTGTTTGACCCAATAGTACTAGGTGCTTCGTCCTACCAATGAAAACCAACGAAAACACCAACCCCACACGCTTCACAGGGATCTTCAACGCGAGTTAATTGTAGATATCTCAAGAAATATTCGTCTAGCTAATTGAAGTGAATTGTCTGATAATATGGCCAGAGTAAGAATCGGATTTGGTACTTTGGCCTAATCGGGTCAATATCCATTGACCCCAGCGACCACAGCCGAACCCATCGAGCACATGCAGAATGCGCATCAAAGTCGAAATCACGACCACATTCTAAACGGCAACGCTCTGGCCACTTTAACAGACAATCCCTGCGAAAATCGACGTTAAATTCATAACAGTATGCCAACAATGCGCTGGACTTAGGCCGACAAACACGAAACCACATACAACGTGTAGTAAAATGTCTATTATGAACTTCAGACCCGAAATATAAAGTTACATACTTCCCAGAACACGGTATAATTTTTCGAGGTTTCACAATCACAGGGAGCAACTGTTCAAAATTTTTATTAAAATCAACGATCAAAAGTAGATGAAACGACAAAATAGTGTAGAAATGTTTGAAAGGGAAACCTATGTGCCTGGAGAAAAATAAAATTGGTTTTAGTATTATTTTAGGTAGGCTTTTTTTCCTATCCGTGTTTTATTTTCACAACCCTGGGAGAGATTCGGAATTCGTAATTTGGCGTTTGTATAATGGACGACTTGATCAATTTATGCGAGGCAGGTCAACTGAAAAAAAAGTACTGGTGATTGTTTCCAAGCTGAAAGCCTCCCTGTCGAAACTACTTGGGTTCATGACATTGTTGCTGATTTTGACAACTATCACTGCACCCTTCGAGGCAAAGCTTTCTCAAACAATATTACTTGACTAAGTATAACGTAATCTTTGGATATGAAGGTAATCCGTGGATTTTTTTAAAAGTACTTTTCTGCACAGTACGAAATTGATAGCTGGCAGATACCGGGCTTGGTCAATTTTTGCCGAACAGTCAATTGACCAAATACCGAGATCCTGTTGTGTTATTGTGGTTACAATCTTACAATTATTTATGTATTGTTTCCGCAACGAAATTCAGCTATCCAGCTGGTAATCACACAGGTTCTCTCGATTTTCGCCCAAATTTTATCCTACGATAGGACAAGGTTGTTTCAAATAACATTATTTTCTATATTATTAAAAACATATAAAGATCGTCTGAATCTAGCATATTGAAAAGGGATTGCAAGAAAAATTTAAAAAAAGGAGGAATGGGATCAATTTTCTTATCCTACAAAATTCCCTGCTGTTCCAGATTCCACATTGTTGCAAGCTGGGTTATCAAAAGTGGAAAAATTCGGTCCGTTTATAAAATAAGCCAACTGCCAAATTTATAGCTTCGCCTACCTACCCTTTACGCCAACCCACAACGTAAATCCATGGTATTAAGTCCCCAGTCTAGTCGATTACGAAAAAATCCAAGGACTTGGTGACATCCTTTGGAGAAATTCTACACGGGTTCTTGACATTATAGTCAAAATTGACAACCAGCTCGTCAACTTTCGAGACAGGGCTTTGTCAAACTACAATCGTCAATAGATTAATTATATCATCTGTTGATCCTATTATAATTTTAAAATGAACTTTTAATTATTGAGAAAAAATCAATTTTCGTCTAGATGATTTACACAAACCAAAACCCGGCAAATGTATTATATGCCACATACTGTGCTTGGTAAATTCTTGCCAAACAGGTCAACTGAAAAAAATCACGGTCTTGGTGACTTTTTCTAGAAAAAAGTTAGCCAATCAGCTAAAGTTCTACAAGGATTTTTGATATTGCAACCAAAAAAATCCTACAATGATTCTATGCCTGTAGACTTAAGAACAAGTAATTAAAGACTACATTATTAACTTGATGACGATAAACCGTGCATATATTCTTTCAAGCCAAATTTGAGGGTTCGACGATTGAACAAAAACGTATGGGAGTAAATAACAAGTATGGGAGAAAATGCGTCTGTCAATTTTTTCTGATAACACAGTGTTGAAATCCGTGATAAAACGAGTGGAAAAATTTGTGCATTTAAATATATAAAATAAACCAATTGTCAAACAGTATACTTTTTGCTTCGTGTCCATATGTATTTGCATGCGACAAGATCACACAAAATTATTAGGAAAAATACGCTATTAATAATTTCCTATTGCACTTGCTTTTGGGGCAGATGTCTCTTACGCAGAGAAAGGTTGTTCGATGTGTCCCAGATTACAGAGACGTGTGATGCCTTGGCTCCATACAGAGAGCGTGTAGCCATGCCGCCGGATTTAAGAACGTTTCTCTGACCGGTACCGAGTTTCAGGGACCCCGGTCCGTTTGTTAAAGGGAATTTTATTGTACATAGCCGTCAAAATATGTATTTTGTGTTTCTGTGTTTTGCGATAGTGAGTGTATTTATTAAAGTGAATTGGGAGGGGCTGATTTACCTGCTGACATGGTTCGATGACGGGATATTTATAAAAGTACCCCATCTACCTCAATTAGATACGTTTGTTATTGTATGTAGGTCGATGGAAGAATATTGAGTACTCCATCTCTTAAATAGAATGAATGCAATGTAAATAGGTGTGAATGTATTTATTTGCGTGAATGCGTGCAGAAATGTCGGATGCCCCCCCCCCAAAAAAAATGTGTACTGGCCGATTTTGGCGCCACATAACTATGTGTGTGGGTGTGTTCAATTGAAGAATTCCGAGATCTTGGTGATTATTTTTCTTGACGAAATTCAGCAATTCTGCACAAAGGTTCTTGAGACTGTCACCAAAATTACAACCACCCTAAGATAGCATATACAACAAGGACAACGATTTCCCAAATGATAACATTATATTTTGGATTATGTACATCATGTCACGATCGTTTGGAGGTAAAGTACTGAGAAGGGATTTTAAGAAAAAAAATTGGGTCAAATTTTCTATTCCTCAAAATTTCCTTTTTCCCTCGGGAGTTTCATTAAAAGACGGTTAAAAATTTTCGTTCACATCCTTTACACAAACCTTCCAGGGAAGACTACGGTATTAATAATATGGCATTTACTGCCGATTATGGTGCTTGGTCAATTTATGTTTAAAGGTCAAATGACAAATCTCGAGGCATTGGGCCTTGGCGATTATTTTATTGAAGAAATTCAGCTGTTTGGCAGGAAACGTATATGTATAAATTTGGGAAGGATCTGAAGAATTCAGATTTTCTTAGTCAATTTTTCCTGACACTACCTACAAGGAAGAAAATTATAAAACAAACCAACTACCACATCTGAAAGTTTTGTCTGGATCCTTTACACGAGCCTACTAGGGAAAACTGCGTATTAATGATTTCCTATTTTCTGGACGATTTGAGCGCATCGTAAATTTGTGTTGACAGGTCAATTGAAGAATTCCGTGGTGATCGTTCCTTGTAGAAATTAAGCAAATCTGCTAAAAACTTTGCACAGATTCACTACGTGAGTATTGGGTTCTCGGTAGATTGAAATAATTGTACAAAATAAACAAAACTTAAAACTATACTCTAGATTCTCCTTTATACAAACACGCGAGAGCAAACTACGGTGTAAATAGGTTGTTATTTACAACACTAGGCCAGAAGAGAAACAGGTCGATAAAACAAGATTTTTTAGTGATCATTTGCTGGAAGAAATTCTGCAATTCTGCTCAAAATCTAATCTACACGGTTTGTTGTTTAGACTGCGGGGACGAACAAAATAATAAACAAGTGACACGAGCGGGATTCGAACCCACGATCTTCGGCTAGATAAGCCGCTGCTCTACCACTTGAGCTACGTGACACCTCGATCCACTCGGACACTACTCCCAATCCCAACACCATCTTTTGAGTTTTCCCCATTTTAATTAATTAAATTCACTAATTTCATAGTCCGCTTGACCAATTAACACATTACAATTAATTAAGGTTTTTAGTTGAGATAAAAACCTTAATTAATTGTATGGTATACATGTGTGAAACAACGATATTAACTCGATTAATGACATACCAACCGTCAAAATTGAAAGTTTCGTCCAATACCTTACACAAACCTACCAGGGAAACTGCCCAACGAGATTTCACATTTACACCGATTGAGAGCATAGTCAATTTTTAATTATAGGTCAATTGACAAATTCCGAGGTCTTGGTAGTAGACTGAAATGATTGTATAAAATAAACCGATAGTCAAAATTGAAATCATCGCCTAGATTCTTTGCCCAAACTCGAGTAAACTACGATATTAATAGTTTGTTGTTTACAACGCTTGTTGGTTCAACGTCAATTTAAACGGAAGAGGACATTTCGGGAAATCCGAATGCTTGGTGATTGTTTAATTGAAGAAACTTAGCTGCTGAAAATCTTCACGGTTTGTTGCTTACGGAGCCCGAATTGTGAAACTAGCATTGAGGGGACGAACAAAAATAGAAAACAAGTGTGAAACAACTAACTCGATTAATGACATGCCAACGGTCAAAACTGAAAGTTTCGTCCAGATCCTTTACTCAAACCTACCTAAACTACTCTATTAATGATTTCACATTTGCGGCGATTGTGGCGCATTGTCAATTTATGGTTACAGGTCAATTGACAAATTCAGAAGTCTCGGGGTCTCAGTAGTTGTAAACAATTAATTACATAAAATATATCGAGACCTTCAAAATCAAGACCACACCCTTTACACAAATCTACGATGGTAAACTACTAAGTTTGTTGTTTACAACGCTTGGCAATTTAGGCGTAACAGGTCATTTGACAAAATCCGAGTTCAATGTGATTCTTTGCTTGAACAAAGTCAATAATTCTGCTGAAATTCTACACCGGTTCTTGACAATGAAACATACATTGTGCAACCAGCACAGTGGATTAAACAAAAATAGTAAACGAAAGTATTTAAAACACAAAAAACAACATTAACTTTTTTATGTACATACCAACCGTCAAAATTGAAAGTTTTGTCGAGACTTTTACACAAACGCTTAGATAGCACGGCATCAACGTTATGACGCATTGTACAGCGGGTGCAATCAAATTATGCGAAACGGATCAATTAAGTCATTCGGAATTAAAGATTCGAGAAGAAAAACTTTCTCTTAGCGTGTAAAATTTACGACCAAATTGAAATTAAGGGAGAAGGAATTCAATTAAATATAAATTTGAAATAAATACAGAGAACAATGGGGCCAACTGTTGTTTTATCGGTTATTCCTGTCAAAGTGAGCATTGTTCAGTTTTTAAAGGGGCAAGATAAAAGAAAATAAAACGTTTCATATTACGTTTATTGTTTTTAAAGCAATAATAGCTTAAAATTGAAAATTAAACTTTTCTTTTTGTTCTAGTGTCCAAATATAATTTTACAACTTTGCGTTGGTTATTTCTGCAAAAGCTAATATAAATCCCTTATCAAATACAACTATTCTTTAGTGCCTGATTCAGTTGTTACAGTTTCTTGTTTTAAAACCGCGTTAATTTTAGTATTTAAAACATAATCTTTTTTTTTTTAAATAAGTGGTTGCAGTGCGATACTTTGATATAAAACTTGTGCGAATGCCACATCCACCATCCTCACCCGGCTCTGACCGTAAGCATGCCACACTCTACGGATCCTCATACCGTAAAACGATCCACATGCAGGTGGTACGAATGAGGATATTGAGTAAACACAACGAAAACCACTTACCTCGGTGAGTGAAAAAAAGCACGTCCACGAACAGATCCCGGGGCGAACCGGAAATTTGGAGGGGTAAAAATAATCGTGGTATTTATGTTCCTAGTTTTTCTGGTTGAGTGTCTCCGTACTTCTCTGTACAAAATCCGCCCTCGGTCGCGCGCGATAACGAACGATAAGAATTTCAAGTGTTCATTTTAATAGATAATTTTTTTAGTTTCTGAGTTGGGTTGAGAGATAAGCAAATGTGACGGTAGGAAGAAACATATGATAAGATATGGAAATTTACAACACGATTGAATCGAACCGTAGAAATGTATCGACCAAAAAATAAATCGATAAAAAATTTAAAACTTAAATAATACAAAATTGAATAACTTAATAAACCTATCATATGAACACAATTAGGCTATTTTAATAACTTAATAACTTTACACAAAAGTAAACTTCATTATCGCATAGCAAACAGGTTCGTATCACCAAAAATAATCGATAGTACCTCCCGTCCAACCAATGACGTCACTGAATGCCTAAGAATTTTCTAACTCTACTACAATTAATTAACAAACAAATAACAAAACAATATGTGAAATATACTACAAATTGACTGTAGACATGTAATAAATATATGAGTTTTAATTCTTGGCACGATAAAGTACGTATCTTTATATACTATAAGTTCAAATATTTCAAACACCAAATACAAAATGTAGAATAATCATGTGAACTTATAAAATAACACATAAATGTATAAAATATACTCTGAATGGACTGTAGAAGTGTAATAGTATATTAGCTTCAAGTGGTCGCTCGATAAAGCATGTACAAATACTTTATTTACCATAATTCATAAATAAATTCAAAGATTTCACTGCCAAACAAGTTACCATACAACATACAAAATTTTGGGTGTTTCAAATTATTTTATCATAAAGATCACTAATTAGCTTAATATACTCAAAGGCAAACAAAAACCGGAAGACTCGTATTTTGTTGTCTATTTCAAACTGTAGGTATTTTTATCATTGTATCAATTTCAACGTACTTATTTTAAAGTAAACCAAATTAAACGAGATCAAACATTTATGAGTTTAATACAAATTATTTTATTATGACGGTTTGGAAGAAAATTCTCCAAAAAACTGGAAAATCAGTTATTTATAGAAAAAAATTAACTCAAAATTTATTGCCTGGTTTTGTTTTAATAACACATTAAGAACATTTTCTCTGATTAAAACCGAGATCGCAACTTATAAATTATTTACTGATTCTAAAATGTGAAAACTGAATTTTATTTATTTCTACTCTATTTATCAATTCAATATTTTGGCGTATTAATCAAACTAAGTATGTAGGTACAGTAAACTGTTAATTTACCAAAACGAATTGGATAATTTAGTTTAAAAATTTTCAAGAATTAAACACCTGCGTACAAAAAATTAAATCGCATATTCTTTTCCATTTATGTAACCTAGTTGTATGTATGCATGTACATTTTATTAAAAAAAATTAGAACAATATAATATAAATGTTAATAGAATGTTATACTTACTTAGCTGGTAAGACAATGCCACCCTTGCGCTTTTTGGGGAAACTTTTGACCTGAGTTGTTAATAACGGTACTTCGTACCGTTTCTTCAACACGTTGCCTGTTGCCGTTCTTTATATTTCATAATTCATAGTGCCTCGCCATCCCTGACCACGAAAATCAGAACGAAAATATAATTTTATAATGTTTCATCATAATTAAGCACTTGCAAACATAAACCTCCAGTCCGCTACCAAAGTACGAAACTTATTTATGTACATGTCAATTGTATAATTATTATAACTTTACACATTTTATTTATGGTGGTCTTGACAGAAATTAAATATCAGTATAAGAGATAAAAGATTGTTTGGTACAAAAGCAGAACAAGGAACAAAAAAGCTGGCTGATGTATACATATAGTATATGTGGTGGTTTGTCTACTCGCTCTATATCCGGAGCCAAGGACTGACGTGCATTCTTGAGAAAAAGAGGCCAAAGAGTGATAAAATTTCATTTTTAAAACTATACTGATTCATTTTTCTGTTAACCCTTATAATACCGTAGCTTTGCTAACGTAGCTAGTTGTCTGACGTTGTACTTTCGTGTTTGTTTTTTATGTAATATATTTATGACAATTTGTCATATTATTTACAATATGAATGAGTTAAATTGACAAATGACGTGGATCGTTTGTCGTGAGAGCAGTTAACAACCATTGTTCTTCTCCTAACAAAAAGTTAAAAAGTTAGTGATGAACAGTCTGTCTATCAGGTTTTACACGGTCCTCTTTCGCTCTGTTTCAGTGTTTTAATACCGAATATTCTAAAACTTTCCAGACGACAGAGTTTGAAGTATAGTTCCAACTTTGCTGGTTCGGCACACATTTTTATCTCGTACATTTTTGCCGCCTCCGAACCCCCGCTTCCGTGAGTATTGATCTCCGCCCAGCAGAACCTCTCTCCGGGAGAGAGTGCGCCGCCCGGCCAAGATGCTACCACTTGGCCCAGAAGAAATCTGAATGGAACTCCATCTTATTCCACTAACATGATATGAGTAGGAGGCGGAGGGGCAAGGCTTTGAGAAAGTGATGGGGAGCCCTTCGTCAAAATTCAAAAAGTACATACAAAACGGAGATGAGTTCGCCGCCATGCAGGTACTTTATAGCAACTTATCCCAGCGTGCAGACGTTTGTTTCAACTATCTTTCAATACGTTAAATAGAAAAAGCCAAATAGTAAAGTTATAGGTGTATGAAATAGGAACAATAAAACAAAACCCGCAATGTTGCCTATGTATTCTTTGCTCATCAAAGATCCATATGAATATAAAGAATGATCATCATATAGAGTATGATTGCAATCTCTTAGCCAAAATGATATCTAACTCGAAATAATTTTATTAATTTATGAAACGCATTCCTTAAAAGTTCTACTTTTATACAATGTGCCTAATTTCAGATATACCAAGGTAGTCCAGATGTGAGAAAAAACTTCGATCCGAACTTGAGTTTTGGCGAAGCGCAGAATCACAACACAGCTCTCCATTATGCAGCGCGCCACGGTATGAAGCACCTACTGAGGTAAGTCAGTCGTAAGTTTACCTACTCATCTTCCCCGATTGTATACTGTCACCATTGCTCAGGATGTTCCTGAACGATTCCGGAGGCAATCCGAACAAACGGAATGGTTCGAATGAGACTGTGCTCCATTCTTGTTGTGTACTGGGTCAGCACAAGTCCTACTCAGCACACGAGCGTAAGTCCACGTGCGTCAGCATCGTGCTTCAGTGGCGTGGTGTCATACTAGAAACCGGTGAGAAAGAGAGGATCGAGCTAGATTCAAAAGATGTGGTGAGTATGGTCAATTAAAACAGGTAATGTAGTAGCCTTACAGTAAAGCCTTACACTAAACTACACCAAAAAAATTTTAACATACGTTCAATCTAAAGAAACGAAAAATATGTCTTTACTGCCAAATGAGCCAATCTGAGTTGATTTTTTGTTTTAATTCTGTGCTTAGGATGGAAACACAGCTTTACACCATGCTGCTTTGAATGGCTTGACGCGCTGTGCTCAGCTTCTGATAGCTGCGGGTGCCAGCGTCTTTGCCGAAAACGATGCCCGTATGACTGCCTGCGATTTGGCGACATCACATCGCCATCACAACTTGGCTCGAATCCTCGAGGCAAAGATGGTCTTCGTAAGTTTCACACTGTAACAAACACCATTCCATGTAATATGCCCGTTTGTTTGTTCTGACAAGACGGAAACTTCGGACGTCGTAAACGAAGCAGAAATCTCCTCGAACTCTTCGCTCGTTTGGTCGGAACAGATCTACTCAGGTTTGAGGCCGGAAGATCTGCGTGAGGTGAAAGACGAGTTGCTTCTCGATACATCCGATATGTTAAACGTATCGCTCTCTACGGCCCAAGCGCTCCTCCGTGAAAATGGTAACTCTTTATATTAACAATTAAACTTTTTGTTAAATAAATATGGCTTTTTAGAGTGGTCCAGAGAGACTCTTCTCGAAAAATGGATAGCAGACCCGGCTCAGTGCTGCCTAAACGCCGGCGTACCGATCCCCTTGACAGCGCTCCGAGATTTCTCCAGGGAACCACTAGACGATTTTGAAAATTTCAAGTTTGAAGAAAGCAAAGATTTTACAGTAAGTCACAGTTTTCGTATAGTTCGCCCTGAGTGGTAAATTATATCTGTCTTCCAGTGTGGTATATGTTTCTGCACTTACGAACACGGTAAATGTCTCGAATGCGGACACGAGTTTTGTCCGGAATGCTGGGAAATCTATCTCACGGGGAAAGTAGCGCAAGGAGAGGTGTCGCGCATACTTTGTCCAGCGGCCGACTGCACTATCCAAGTCACACCTGAGTTTCTCCACGAAACAGTTGCAAAAGCCGTTTCCGATAACTACATGCAGTTCGACATCGAGGATTTCGTGGAGCAAAATAAAAATATAAAATGGTGCCCTTTCGTGAGCTGTGGCCGGGCGGTGCGTTTTTCCCAATCGGACGGTAGTTTTTCACACTGTGTCGATTGCGGAGCTGGTCATTTTTTCTGTTGGGAATGCCTTGGAGAAGCGCACGCGCCGAGCAGCTGCGAAGAATGGAAAAAATGGCTATCGCAAATAGCAAAGGTGAAGCCCGAAGAACTCGAGACGGTGTCAAACCGTTCACAAGAGGTGGCCAACTCCCTCTGGCTCTGCACCAACTCCAAGCCATGCCCCAACTGCGGCTCCCACATCCAGAAAGGCGACGGTTGCAACCACATCCGATGTTTCAAATGCAAGCACGATTTCTGCTGGGTTTGTCTTGAGTCGTGGAAGAAGCATAGTTCTTCTACGGGCGGTTACTTCCGCTGCAACCGAGTCGATGCGGTCAAAAGGGCTGAAGAAAAACAGGCGAGTGTAGTCACGGAGGCGATACGGAATTCGAGGGAGTCCGGAGAACTCTCTAGATTCCTCGCCTACTACTCTAAGTTCAGGAAGCACGAAATAAGTAGGAAGATGGAAGAGCCCTTGCTCAGAAACGTGAAACAAAAGATGCAAGCTCTCGCTGGGGCCAAAAAAGACAGTAAGTGGTATTAGTCACTAGCGAAAACTTTTGTCTCTAGTACACTTCTTTTTAGAAAGCACCAACTGTGCTGTGTTTATCGAAGATGGTGTTAAAGAACTGCTCAAGGCTCGAAGGATCCTCTGTGGTTCCTATGTTCACGGTTACTTTTTAGAAGAAGGATCTTCAAAAACCGTTTATGATCTCATGCAGGTGAGTTGTCTCTATGTCTTCATTTATTGATTACCTTCGTTTTAACAAACTTTTTTTACCGACAGTCGGACTTCGAGGAAGCCACAGAACGTCTTTCCGAAATACTAGCCCGCCCCTATCTTAAGACACCAAAGTCGGTGATAGTTAAAACAACGTGTATAACAAAGAAACGACGGCTAGAGTTCTGCCGATCAGCCGCAATAGATTCGTCAGATGACCAAGAAGAAAAAACTGAAAAGAAAATGGTTATAAAAAATGAAACTACAAAGCAAACAAACGAATTCATGCGGTGTTTTGTGTGTTACAGTTTGATGAAGAAAAAGTACCGCAAGCGACCTGCAACTCGGAAAATTTCACTGGTAATTTCAGTTTTACATATCAGTTACAAAATAATTTCGACTAAACCTTAACTCAATTTCTTAGGTTATCTTCCAGTTACCGGTGACGATTCCATGGAACTTGTCATTGCCCTGGAAATGTCTCGCCTGCAAATGATCGAAGAAGAAATGCTAAGGCTGAAAGGTGTCGGAGCAATGGATCTTAGGACGGCGGTTGTCAACATCTCAGACCAAGGTAAAGCATAATTAGGTTTTCCAAATATTTATGATTTGTGTAATTTGGCACTTTAACAAACAATAATTAAGTGGTAGTTTGGTCGTTTCCGTCATCCTAGTCTTGGTTTGGTCTGTCAACATTTCGGTAGCTGTCTGATGTTATTCTGTCAGGCTGCAGAAATCTTACAAGCAATAGCATAGGCCGACCAGAATGATCTGAAACGACCTAACTGCCTACTCCATCACCCAGCAGACCTCAAGAAGAAACTTCACACCATCAGATCCGTTGATTTGAAACCGTTATGTGTAATTTTCAATATTCCAGTCGACCCAGAGCTTAATTTGGCGATTGAGAGATCCCTACAAGATTCTGTGAAGAACCAGACAGTCAGAGATTTCCTCAAGTCGCTCGACGCAAAGTCTCTCGAAACACCTGGGGTCCTCTTAGAGATCCCAGAGGGCTGGGGGAAAACTCTGCGAGACATCAGGTAAACGGGCAGACACTTTCTGTAAAATAATTGAACTATGCCGTTGTTTTTAAAAAGGGCTAAAGGGGAAGACGGCCGTTTTCAAATAAGTGAGGTACACCAGAACGGAGTCTTCCTGGACCAGGAGTACCCGAACCTGCGCAGGTCCCATTCGACCGGCGAACTCGGCCGGGTCGGCAAGTCTGCCTCCAGGGAAGAGCCGAGGTACCACCTGGATTCGGACCACTCTTCACAACACGACGACCGGCCTGAAGAGCTGAGGAGAGGGTCGAGGGTAAAAGCGTCCCCTGAGCAGAGCAGCCTCGACGAACCATCAGAATCATTGGTAAAATACAGTTCAGTAAAGAACTGATTTTTAACTATACCGCCAAGAATACAGATTATTCCGTAAATAACAAAATTAACTAAACCAAATTCAATCAAAAAATTATTTAGGCATTCGAGCGAAAAGTGACCTTATGTCCTTCGGTGAACTTTCGATGCTCCCTGGTATGATCTCATTTTTCCCGTACTCAGTGGTTGGTCTGTATATTATATTTTTCGACCGCCAGTCAAAGTAACGCATAGGTTTCAGTGGTTAATAGTTTAATTATCTCCAGATCATCCTGGTAAATTTGCTTCCAAGCATCTTCAGCGGTTTGGTATATGCCAATGACTGAACTTTCTGTCAGTTTGGATTGTTTTTTAAAGTACGGACGAGGATAAATCTTTTACAGACCAATGTTGGGAGAGCTTGTATGATCGAAGACGACCTAACCCCCATTACCTTTCATATATCTCATAAGGTGATTTATTGATACCTTCACCTATTTAAAATTTGGTAACACTAAAAAGTGCAAAACAGACGTAATTGTTTATTGGGTCAATTAATGCCTGAACAAACGGAAAATACAAGAAGCACAAATCACCCAATACTGATTTTATATCTCCAGGAAATGGAGCTTGAAGAGCTGGAAACTGGTGCATGTAAGAAGTCGTACTGTTGCTCAAAGGGCGCCAGAGTTCCATTTATTGTCAAATTTTAATCTATCGACTGAATTTTTTTTCAGGGACTAAGGAAACTATGTTCTATCGGAAAACGGCCAGCTCTTGAAGGCTGTCTATCATTGTCCCGTGAGAAAATTTCATCTTTCTCCCTGTCGTCGGAATCGTCTTCAGTCGAAGGGCAGAAATTAGAGGCTATCCGTGAACTCTCCGATGGCTCGGGGATCCCAAAATCGCCGAACCTTTACATATCCGGTGTCAGCATCTGCAGAACTCCCGAAGCCAGGTCTCCAGGTAGGTTTTTTCCGTACATCGCAGAGTTTCATCTTGTGACGTTTTGAACGCGATTAGGTGGCAAAGGACGGTCGTCGAGCTTGACTGACCCGGAAGAAGAGGCCGGCGAGATATTCAAGTTCACCAAGTCGACTACGGAAGGCGCACTCAGCTCCATTCTTCACATCCAGGAGCGCAACCTGAGCTCGGACGACTTCCACGAAGCTCTGTTCCTTTGGGAAAGGCGACGAGAAGAAGAGGGCAAGAGAAAAAGGGCGAAATTGAGACGCGAGAGGGCCAAAGAAGGTCCGAAGGTAGTACCAGAGGCCTCTAGTGTCCTCTAAAACGGAACCAAAATTTTTAAAAAAAATAAGGCCTAAAACAACCGTTATCAGAGTGTTTAAGTAAAGAAAACGATATAATTTTGGAATTCGATAAGTTTTAAAAGACGACCAACTTGTAGTGATGGAACATGAAAATAACTGCCTAACAAGCGACCAAACAGTTCGCTTACTGAAAAATCTTTTCGTAATCGAAAATTGTAAATTTAAAAAAAAATCCAAACCCCTTTCCAACTATACGAATTTCTTCTCCCCACCCAGTACCAAGTTTGGACTTAGAATTTGATGTCTTTCTTATAATTGTGATAACAGTAATCTATCAAATAAAATTTAATATTCAAATGAAAATATAGCAAAAAAATAAAATAAACCGATAACAATATCATTTGTGCGTATTGTAAATATTTGTATTATAAATAAAAGTATTGTTAACTATCTCAAATAAAATAAATATGCCATCTGTGTTCAATGTAAAATGTTGATATAGATGCGTTTCATTCTGTTCTCTTTTTCCTCCTACTCAATGATTTTTCATATTAGATTTCATTGTTTTAATTATCATGAACACTTGTCAGCTCAGTTCTTCCAGTAAAATATATTCAAAAGACGCTATGGTATAATGGTAAGTTTAAGGACCTTTGGGGACCCTTTGTTGCCCTTTGTTTATACACAATACCTTAAAAACTTGAACATTTCGTACTTTTCGCATATTTTTAACATCGAATATATTATAAAGTATGTGGTGTCTGAATTTAATAAGTTTAAATAAGCTTCACTAAAGTTCTCCGTGATCGTTTCAACCGCCGAAACTCAAATAGATTACACATTTGAAAAATGGCAAAAAGGAGGGAAAACTCAAAAGGTGGGGTTGTGATGGGAAGTTGACGTCCGAGTGGATCAAGGTCACGATACCTCAAGTGGCAGAGCAGCGGCGTATCTAGCCGAAGATCGTGGGTTCGAATCCCGCTCGTGCCATTGACATTTTTATCTCAACTAAAAATCTTAATTAACTGTAAGATATTAATTGGTCAAGCGGACCACGAAACTAGTGAATTTCTTCTCAATGTTGGCGATGTCCTTCAGAATACTCTTTGCTTGGTGTCGATATATATATTTAACGTCTGTTCATAAAATTCCATGTTCTTGGTTCTTCACATGTAGAAATGTGTGGTGTTTAGTGACCGTTAGTCAAAGATTATTTGGAGATCGTGAAATGCGGTCTGGTGTGACATCACAAGGCCCTGAAGATGATCTCAATAAAGATCGAAACGATGGCACGATAAAGAAAATATTTTCTAAAACCTACGTCCCATCAGAGGAGATCATAATAATATAAAGTCTTTTGTATTAAGGAGTCAAGTAGAAGCCTACACAGGGCCATCAGTAAGTGACTACTTCCTAAATATGGACGAAATTGAACTGGAAATTGGTCGAAAAAATTTTTATTCGATTAAAACGACGGACAAACATATTCCTCGGTGTGTGCCTCAGGGGTTGGTCGGCTTCTTTTCGGCATCTTGGTCTCTGGAACCTTTGAGGTTAGCGAGTCTCGCCGAGAGGAGGAGGTCGCCTTGAGTGTTGGACGGTTCCCGGACGAGGACATCGCTTTCGTTCTGCTGTTTGTTCTTCAATCGTTCTGAAAATACAAGAAATGTGATATTTGCTTCGATCATTTTGCCCTGTCCCTGCTTTGGTCTGCCTGCTTGGATTTCATATGTGGTGTCATAGTAGAACAACCACTTTGGCTAGAAGTCAAAATTCGTCATATCAAAACATTGAGGATGGACAGATCAAATTACAGGTTACTACCCCCTCAGATTCCAAGAGGAAATCTCATAATAAAACGCAATTTTACCTTTGAAATGGAAGTAGGAGAGATCATCGACAGCGAACTGTCTTCTTTTTTCGAAATCCGCTACTGAAGTCAGATACTTTTCTGTAAAAAAATACAGACTCTTAGTTTTTATTTTAATGTAACAAAGCAGTAGAAAAAACCAACCTTTGTATTGAGATGGAGAGTGGAGATCCTGTTTGTTTTCCCTCGCAGTCTTCGCCCTTACGCTGTATATACCGTATTTGTGCTGCCTCATCTTTTCTGGAGAACCGTGGTGAAGATCCCTGTAGGTCTCGCCGGCCCTCCACAGCGACGGCTGCATACCGTCGAGCCAGGTCTGCTGCGCGCCGATGACGCAGCCGGGCCTGCAGATCCTCATCCAGGCGATCGCCTCGCTGGAGGACATTTTGTAGTGCTTCATAAGATACGCGCCGATGAGGCAGCCGGTCCTCCCGAGCCCTGCCTTGCAGTGTACTGCCACTGCTCCTGGACACTTCTCTACTATGTCAAGAAAATCCTGCACGAGCCCACGAGGAGGAGTCGACCCGTCAGGGAAGTACATGTTGAAATGGTCTATCCCGTGGTTTATGAAACTTTAAGACGATTGGTTATTGAAATTCATATCAAACTCAACTATTATAACTTACATGCCAGCATCGTATCTGCTTTTATTTAGCCTGATGACGCATACGACTTGGTTCGCCTTGAAATACCCTATGTAAAATTCGACTGGGCAATTGCCGTTCCTCTCGCCACAAGGTCCAGCGAACGCAAGCAGCTTCTTGGGCACGATCCAAGACAGGTCACCGGGGTTGTCGAGGTTAGTCCCTTCGTACGTTTCGTACTCTATTAAATCGAAATCTGAGAAGCAGACGAGCCCGAAGTAGAAAGCCCTGTTAAGCCCGTTAAGGCAGTCTATTATTCGTATCGTAAAAGCCTCGTTCACCCCGTCTGATGTACCAAAACCAATTTAATAACTACACTAAAAGAAAGAAAACAAAAGACTCACTCATGTTGGCATCAACAAAAGGAGCTATAGGATGTTTTGTCTTCAATATCGGACCAATGGCATCCCTCGGACTCCTGTTGAGGTAGATGACAGCGAAAGCAGATATGAGAAACGCAGCATTGGCTCTCTTTTTCTTGTCCAATATCGTCCAATAAACAAGCTTTTTGTTTATGTAATTCTTCGATGTCAATTTGGCAAATAGCATACAGCAAAACCTGAAACAAATCGTTAAGGACAAGAAATCGATCTAAGCGAAGGTAGTAATTTAGCAAACCTGTAAAGTTTTCCAAGATTAAGAGGACCAAAGTCACCGTAGAAGTTGTGGTAGATAAGCGTATCGTCGGTGTTGAAAAAATGGACATACGGTGTGCTCTTCATTTCTCTTTTGTTCCGAACCGTTATGAAATACAGTCGATCCTCGGCGTATTCAGCGACCTCGACGACATCCTTCATCTCTCTCAGGAATTTGATGAAAGGGGAGATACTGAAGTCAAAGAAAAAGAAATTTACAAGCATGAAAAAAAGAACAAGTTACAGCATTTGCCTACCGTGTAAGGCTTTTTGTGTTTTTCGGCGTAATTCTGAAAAAGGGGAACGATTTTTAACAACTGAAAAATGCTTCGACGCAACAAGTAAAACATATAATATTTACATATAAACAATTATAACAGTAGCACGAAAGCTTGAACAACTACCATCCAGTGATGGTAGGCGTTAGTACATCAATGCGATGAGTGAAATGTACTCAGTCCTAGGAGACAGTTGTCAAGCGTTAAGGTGTCACGAGGCCAACGACGCATCAGTCTTCAGTTGGGATTATTAGCTAATGTGGTGGATGAAAGATTTGACAAAAGGATTCGGGTGATGGAGTAGTTTGGAATGGAACGTTGGCAATGCACGTCGAGAGACGTGGTTGTAGAAGTCCTTCAACCTGATGATGAGCTAAGAGGCTCCGGATCGTTGCAGAACAACTTACTGTGAGTAGGAACTATCCTTTTGGAAAGTATGGAACGTTTTGTAGCGGGATTGAGCTAGTTCGGTAACAAGAGGGACGTGTAGGTTCGTACGGATGGTGTGTACATAGAAAGGGGCGTAGATTATTGTTCCGAGGATGTTCAATTGAAGAGATTGGATTCGATTGAGGTTGGAACGCTTAGCAGTCCCATAAAGTTCAAGTTCGTATGCCCAAATGGGAGCAAGGAGATAGGAATGTAAAGTTTTCTTTTGTTTGTCAGTGAGAGTTTTGGTCGTATGACGAGTAGTCGTTTAAGCATGAAAAATCGTAGGTTACAGTCTGTGCTTAAGACAGGAAGTTCCGCGTCAGTCGTTTGCCATGTAGACTGAGGTATCGTACGTGGTTCGCAATTGGGATGGGAACGTTGCTGAGGTGTACTAGAGGGAGCGTTTTCTTGTTTAGGGTGAATATTATGTTTGTTGATTTGGTTTCGTTGATCTTGATTCTCCACTGACGGAGCCAGTAATATTTAGATGATTTTGGAGGTTACGGTAAGCTGTGACAGGATCTTTATCGGGAAAAAGGATTGCCGTATCATCGGCAAAGGTGAAGGTGATAGTGTTAGGTTGCGTAGGTAGGTCGGAGGTATAAATTGAATCAAGGAAAGGAGCGAGCACGCCTCATAAAAAAACGGCTTACTTACGCCTTTGATGTAAGTTTGTCCATCTTTTAATTTGTTCTCTTCCGCGGCGCACTGGAAAAACGGCGTTCGCGAATTTAACAAAGGGCCAAAAGAAAATTAAAAACGGGGGAAAGTCTGAACATATAACTATAAACTACAGGAAAAATAAATAAAAACTAATTTGAATTATTTCAAATTTTTTGGGGGGTTTCCATGGATACTTGAAAGAACATGTATAATGCCATACTATCCAGGAATTTCATCTACATTGCAAAGGGGATTTTATACCAATGATCTACCGTACTATCTAATAGTCATTTTTCACAGTTTATCTTATTTTTATAAAAATACATTCTACATTTGTTTTCTTTTGATATACGAGTACATTAAAATAACAGGAGGCCTCCTGACTGGTATAGTTCGGGTTAACTTGAAATTGTTAAGATTGTTAATAATTTGGCAATTTTAAAATAAACGGAGATCAGCCAATAAGAATACAGTAGCTTGGATTCAACAAAAATCGAAGAAATCACTAAACAAAACATTATATTCTAATACTTAAGCACTTACCGAGCACGAGGCCATGTTCTTCGGTAAGTATAAAACGACCTGATCTAACCATGTTTGTTAGCCAACCATGTTGTTAAAGATCAGGCAATTGAGGATCTGCAAAGGTTACATAAATCAGATATAAAGATAAATAGATAAAGAGAAATAGATCAGATAAATTTTTAAGAAGACAAGACCTACTAAGTTATACTAGTCGCACAATGCATTTCTTCTTGTGATAGATTAATTCATTTCCGATCGTTCTGTCTGCCTAACCTATTCTACACTTTCTTTGCTGATGGTATTTGCTCGTGCAGTTTGCAGTTTATGCAGTTTTCAGTGCAAGCAATCAACAGTTTCGGGGCGAAAATCACCCTTGGTGGTTCGTGTCCCTTAATGCAAATAAAATAAATAAATAATAAAAACATAGATAGCCTAACCTCACGTTTTGGTACGTCGGCGAGTTTAGGCATCTCGTTGTATGGGGGGGGGGATTCCGACTGTGTGTTATTCCATCAGATCGACACCCCACAAAGTTTGCACTGAAGATGACGAGAAGCTCAAACCCGTTGACAAGTAAAGGTAACGAGAACGGGGGCACTAATTCATCGGAAACTATCAAATCCCAGTGCTATGTAATGACAGGAATGTATTGAGTATTGATTTTGGTGTTTTGTGATGTAAGTACAGGTTGGGGGACTCAATGGCTATTGCCATACAGAATAAACGAAAAAATGCCTCTCGATTTTTGGCAGACTGCAATTTTTTAATGTCCATCTTTGCCATATACCTCGGGGCTACATTGACCATGTGTAAGTATTGTTTTTTTTAAATTTATAATCGAACCTATTTTCTCAAAACTTTTTCTGTGTGGCTTATGGTCATAGTATATACTAGATGGACTGGGAATTGCATCCGTTTCAACAAAAGTGATCTTTTGATATCTTCTCGGCCCTCTAAATATATTCAGAGGATGTGCACCATATCTCCCTTTTTGTTCCCAAGTTAATATTTTGCGATGTAATATCGTAATTTTTTAAGTTCAAACGGATCCCGTTACACAAACTGTTTCGTATGCATAAATTTCTCAATGTTAGTATACATCTTTATACAATATTCGATGGGATACTATAACCATAACCTTTCATTGTCGCCAATGCCAAACTTTCGACTTTTTTTAAGGTCATCATGAGGGCGAAACAATCTTAAATATGTCCTTGACAATGTTGGGACTGATGAAGAACTTAAAATAGGTCGAAAGCTTATCAGTAATAACTGAATTTGCTTTCGTATTTTTTCAGTATTAGAAGTAACGACTACTTTTTCATTTATGTTCATTCAGGATGTTCAACCTATTTTAAGGTGATCATCATGGCAAAACAATCTTAAATATGTATACAAATTGGCACATTACATTTTTCCTCTCTCTACTTTTCAGCCGACCCAGTCGGTGGTTCGATTTCTACCGTTGGCATCGCCCATAGCCCTTTGTTTTAAACAACCCTCCCTCTCCTAAAAAAAAAAAAAAAAAAAAAAAAGAATACACATAGCATTCCTTGGCTATACAAAGTTCATAAGACCATAAAAAATCCGTATGTATATAGAAATAAATCGATAAATGTAGACATAAAAAAGGTAAAAGGAATGAGCAGACGGAACAACACTGCTTCGCTCGAGTCGATAGCAATAGTAAACACATGATATCGTTTTTTGAGTTTTGACCGCAAACTCCGCTTTGACTTTTGAGTTTTTAGGCGTTATTTCTATTTTTACTGGTCGGAAAATAATTTTTAACCGGCGGGCGAGGTCTCTGTGGAGTAGAAGAAGGCCGTAAATGGCCAGGGAGCTTTCTAGTGTCATCGACTTGACCTCGTTGGAAGAGGAGGTTCGTAAGACAGTCGAAGCCGACCGGCTCTACGACTTACAGAACAAGGCTAAAATCCTAGCCGTCACGGATCGAAAAGTCTCTTCTTATGAGGAATTCAGGTGAAGCCGCGTTCTGAAATTGGCTAGCTTGAAATTCAGTCTACCATCGCTTTGTTGACTTATGTCGACGGTGTTTCAGAGATCGTGTGAACGCCGCCCACCTCCGTCCTCTGGACAAGAAGGACAAGATCACAGAAGACGGCTTCAAACGGGTCTGGAACCCTATAAGGAGCCAAGGGTCCGCTGAGACTGCAACCATGTCGAATCAAGTTTGGGACGAGGCGCCGCAGACTTTCCACGATATACTGTCTCGCATCCCAACTCCGACACAGCGCTACTTCTACCTCAGGGAGTCTGGAGCGGAAGAGTTGAGCAGAGGTCTGCGCCGAGAAGTGCCAGTCGGGGTCCTAGGCGACATAGTCGAAGCGCTTTCTGCATTCCCTAATACGACAGAAGACATACTGTTCGTTGTGAGCGTCCTCGATACCATCTCTAAAACAGACAGGTTCCGGCTCAGCCTTGACTTCCTCACATGCTCTGAAAAAGTAATTTCTAATAAAAACAGCTTTACAAAATTATTACAAACTTCTTCTTCTTCAAGGACATGGTCTGGTCTCTCATGGACAAACTGACCAAGAGCTTCAACAACAGGCACCAAGACTTAGCTGAGGAAGGAGTCACAGAATGGACCGTCCAAGGTCTCAGGGAAAAGTATTGTGTACCAGGTATTTAATATTAAAACTAACCTTTAAAATTCAAATAATCTCAAATACATAATTTTTCAGGAAAAAGGCCGCAAGAGTAAAACCGATAAGGGATAGAAACCAGGGAGGATTTAGAGAAGGTTCCTTTTTAAAATTTTTTGTAAAATATAAAAGAAAAAGCTTTAATTTTTTAAATTAAACCTGTGTTAATTAATTTATTTTATTTTGTATTGAAATACAATTTTGATTTATGTTGGTTATATTAACATATTTTTTTAATCTCGACAAGTATTACAATCAATACACTCCTAACTACACTATTAATTAAAAATAAATGTTACATGTATATACTCTAACCATGCTTATCTTTCCTTTTTTCTTCTCAATCAAGGCAATCAATCTCTTCAGGTTATTTTCGAGCTTTTGGAATAGACAAAAAAGGTGAGCCCTGATTACGTGATGCATCCCTTATCATAGACCATCTGAGATGGTGTAGGGTGATGAATGACCCATCACACTGTGGCAAGAAGCTAACCAAAATGGCCAAGGATGGGCAGACCAAAATGAAAAAAAGAAAGACCAATCTAAATTATTTATCACCCACAATCTTGTGACTTGGAATGTTTCACAAATTAAAAGAAATATATTTGGACAACAGAGAAATTGTTCACTTGAACAACTTGAAAAAGTTGATCACCCAGTTTGTGATCAGACAAACGACTCAAAAATAAACAGGGGATATTGTAAATTATTCTATTAATTTGAATAATAAATTATTCATTTGTTGGTTAGACAAAAGAAAATAGAACATATAAGCAACAAAAAAACAAGTGTTAATCCCCATTTTTAACACTGGAATTACTAACAAGAAGTCTCCATTTTAATCCAGTTATTCTGTTTAACCATGGAAAGACATCATGAACTAGAAGTCAATCGAGGTCCAAGTGGATATCACATAGACAGTGGTCTTCTGGGCTTCAGGCTGATTCCGAGAGACTGGAGGTGCCAATAGGAGGCCTGGTTGTGGATCTTAGAGCAGAGAGGACAGAAATGTTGTCATTGCTGTAAGAAGGAACTCTTTTCATACTGCCAGCCAGATCCCAAATGAAGTTCAAGATGTTTTGGCAAAACTTTTATCAACACAAACGATTCATAATTGTTTGTGGGAGGTTGGCTTCACATCCCGCTCGACCTGCAGCAAGAACACCAATTGGAATGCAATTATGTTTACAGAAAAATTGTGTTTCTGTCTGTATAATGATAGCTGGCGCCCTAGCACTTCCAACAACAGGGGATGTGTACAATACACAAGTTCATGCATCCTTTACAGCAGTTTGGAAGAGGTGCAGTGTCTGGGCTGGGATTTTCACTGGAACTCAAAGAACTGGGCTCGATATTGTTGAAGACAACCTCACTGCAGTCAGTTATGTCAAAGAAATTAATGGGATCTCATTGGCAGTAATTTTAGATTTCTGGATGACAATGCCAGCCCTCATAGAGGCAGAATTGTTTTGAAAACTTGAAAATTTCCCATCTGCCCCTTCCCCCATTGTCTCCATGCCTTAATCCCATTGAGCCCATGGGATGCATCATCCATCTGCAGCGAGGTAACCTGGAATAACTGAGTGCAACGTTCCAACATCTATGGAGTGAAATACCCCATGAAAATATTGACAATCTTATTAACAGTATAACAGGGGCACTAAGGTTTTACCTAACACAAGACATTATACACGGTATTAATTGTTTAGAAAAATTATTGTGCCCAATACACAAAATTAAGGAATTAAAACCTTTTATTTTATTCAAAAACCAAAAAAATTAAATTCCCTTCAGTAAAAAAATGTAATTCCTATTCATTTTTAGCAATTTAGGAGATCAATTGGCAATCAAATCAGCATTTAGAAGAAAACAAGATCGGTCAATTTGTTTGAAGCATAGAAACAAAATGTTTGATTATGACAAACAATGTCGAACCACACAGTAAGAAAAGTATTTTTATGTAATAATAATAATAATAATAATAGTGGACGATCAGTATTTCAACAAATTCTGAGAAATGCAATGGATCAGTGCGACGCCCCTCCAAGTTTTACCGTTTAAATTTCCCTTCCATTCACTAGTATTTAATCAAACAATTGATCACTTTTTGTTTTTGATTTAATATAATAATTGTTTGATGTTGATATTTATATGAAACTGGAAATTCATATTTGTAGTGTTATTCGTTCATTTTTTCCTTTTCACATAACCTGCAACACTGCACACTTTCATCCAGAGAATCGGACGTCAATTTCTAGTACATAGTTTATTGTTTGTGAAGAGTAATTTTTAATTTTGAACTTCAGGGTCTCGTCGGGAGTCTGATCTCCAGAAATATCCGATTCGTGAAAATTCTTTAGCCGGCAAACTTCGAATCCGGGTAGAAAGTCAATTTCGTGGTAAGGATGTCGGGTGACAACTTGGACGAGAAGAAGGTGAGACCCGTTTTCTTTTAACACCCGAATCTATTTTATTCCACCACTATCCTGCCCAACATACATTCCTTATCGCCTCATTTTTTTTCCCTTCCCTTGGGGAAATGTTCTGAACCGTTTTAAGATGAACGTCCAAGAAGAGGAAGAAGCCTTGGTCGAAGAGGAAGAAGATACTAGGGAAAGAGAAGTTGATGATGAAGAGGCGCCCACGGAGGCCAGCACGGTGAGGGCCGACCTTAAGCTTTTACCTTTATTTTCAATCGGAGTCAAACAAATAGGCTCATCCGTAGGTTAGCCATAGCCTGAAATAAAAACGATGACTTGGCTTTTCATCACCAATATTTTATCCTTGTATTATAAATATACACAATCAAAATTGACAAACAACTTTTGATTTGGCTGGATTTCACTATTGGACAGTAACAGTCTATGATATGACACAACTGGTGTAGTGATATGCTTATCACTTCACTAAACGTATAAGATTTCATGCCTGCGATGAATACAGGTTTATTGTTTAGTTAGTGATGCCAACCATTACTATTCATGAAAAAACTCAGTATTTTTCTATTTCTTTCAGTTTTTAGGGTTTGATGGGTCTGATGAATTTTTGGTCTGCATATTTTTAGGCCTCATTCTGACAAGGCAGTTTGGCTGATTCATCTAAAATGCACCATTCACATTAAACAAATGTTGGTTTCGTCAGCCGAGATTTGCAAGGGTACGGTTACTGTGGAAGTGAATTCTGATAATTTATTCTGACAGGTTCGTCTGAATAAACAAATCCTTGTTTTTCAATGAGAGTGTTTACTTTGGCAGTGATGTTCAAGCTAGAACATGCACAACGTCGGAACCATTCGTGAGTTCTGATATTGGATTTAGAGTTTTGGTTATTTTGCCATAGATATTGATAAAACTATTAGTCTTGTGTTTGAGAATTCTGTTTCTGTGACATGAAAGATAAAAATATTACAGTAGAGATATCTCTCGCCAAAATATAGAAAATTGCTCAAGAAATCAAAACTAAGAGTAAGTTTGAAACTCGCTTTTATCATCTTTTGTGGAAAATAAGTGGCTCTGTTTGCCCACCAGGTATCAACAATAACTCAATAAATAGACTTTCAAGAAAATAAAACTCATTAAGTTCATCCATTTTGCTAGGAGGCAGAAAACTGCCAGAATTAAACCAAATACTTTTTCTAGCTTTAAAATACTTTACTTATGCTTATTGCCAAATTATAGTAATGCAAGCTTTTAAGTTTTGGTATATTTTATGAAAATTCCAGGTGGAAAACATGTTTTGTTTACCTGGAATGCTCCAAAAATTAAATAAACGAGTATGGTAGTTTTTGTTGAAATTAAAACCCTAATGTCACTAAAAAAAACCCAAGATAAATACAGTAGATAAAAGGTTTATTTGTAATAATGTTGTTTACTTTTAACGAATTTACAATTTAAAATAATATCATTTCTTTTTAACTTATCATGATCTTCTATCTTTTATGTTTTAAAGATCATCTTAGTGAAATCCAGCCTTAAAATCCGGGTAAACTTATTAACGCAGAAAATCGCCACCTGAATAGCAAGGTTTCACTCCGAATGGCTCATCTATAGCTTAAGTATTTCAGTTTAAACATCAAATTGCATTATAGTCGCGACTCACCCGGTCTGAGAATGTTGAAGAAACTTCAACGACGATATCCCAAGAAGTCTATAGACGGCGGGAGCCATTGAGAGAAGATTCGTACTCAACCGTAAGAACTAGCTTTTCCGAATTCACTTTGAAATCGAATCAGTTTTGTAGTATAAAATGTATTAAACTAGGCTACATTTGCATTATTTTTTTCTTTTATTTATTTACTTATGTTTTATTGTTACATTTTGTTTGTCGGTTTGGAAATAAATTAAATATGAACTTTGAAAAAACAAGAGCTCGTCCAGCTCAAAAAAGAAATCAGAAGAGGTATCATCATCGGTAAGTTTATTTTATGACAGTACTTCATTTTTGTAAAAATTAGGGGGGGGGAATCATTCTTATTAAAACTAATCCTTTTCCTCTTTTAAGTTATTATACCTTTAACCATCACTTGATTTTTATTATTTTACCATCCTCAACTTTTCCAATTTTGAAAATGCTGGATATATGACTAAGAAGAGTTTATTATAATTTTGTGGTTCTGTTTATTTGAAAATAGGAAGATGAGAAGGTATACGGAGGATGCCAGGGCCCAGAGGCAATGTACGTCAAACTAATTTCATCAGATGGCCATGAGTTTATCGTAAAGCGTGACCATGCACTTACATCTGGAACAATCAAGGCAATGATGTCAGGCCCGGGTCAATTCTCGGAAAATGAAACTAATCAAATTCACTTTAGGGAAATACCGTGAGTAATGAATTTTTTAAAAATTATTTCATTCGTGTATTTTCAACGCTTTTTCTTGTCCAGGTCTCACGTTCTACAGAAGGTATGCATGTATTTCACGTATAAGGTGCGCTATACAAACAGCTCGACAGAGATCCCAGAATTCCCGATCGCACCACAGGTCGCTCTTGAACTCCTTATGGCCGCAAATTTCTTAGACTGTTGAAATTTTTTTTTTACCATATGAATCTTTTGTATATTTCGAATGTATGAGTTGAATAAATTTTGGTAATCCCCGAATTAAACAAGTATCGCGCGGGGAAAATTAAAACAAAATGTCTTATCGTTTATATTTTTTACAAATTGTATTCTCAAGCGGCACTTGGACAATGTTTTAAATTATATTAGTCTTTAATCTTCGTTCCTTTTTTTCCTTCCTTCTTATCAAATAAATTATATGTTCGAAAAAATAAATGAGTTTTGTAAAACGTTTATTACCTGTTTTAATCTGTATTCTGCAATAGTATTAAACCCGAGTATTTTCTTTCACTATATAGGGCATAATAATCTGTTACTGTAGAAATACATGTCATAAAAACAATTATAGTAATTTTGAGCACTTTGAAATTTTATTGATAGCAGACGTAGTACAATTGAGCTTGGTACAGTATGACGAAACTTGGCATATTATAAAGTAGTCTATTTTTTAAATATATAGTGTTATAGTATAATATCAACTTAAAAAAAAAAAAAAAAAAAAAAAAAAAAATATATATATATATATATATATATATA
>CM077106.1:15710199-15746829 GCA_039619505.1 Cimex hemipterus | reverse complement strand
AAAAAAAAAAAAAAAAAAAATTAAATTAAAAAGCCCCAAAAATAAAATAGGAAAAATTGTGTGTACAAAGGATGAAAGATAATTACGTATAATTATTGAAAAGAAGAATTAATTAAATTATAAAAAAATGTATACAAAATAGAGGCGGTGGAGCTTTAGAATGACATGGGTATCGAAAAATGCACAAGAGAATTGTACACTGCCGAAAAAAAAAGAACAAATGAATGGGAAAATGTAATTGAGACAAATTCGAAACTGCACCGCCTGTACAAAAAAAAGTAAAAAAAAAAGCACAAAATATATGATAAAAAAATTAATAATTTTTTCTCAAATTAAAAAAATACAATTATTAAATACTATAAAAATGATGGTATATATAAATACATTATATATATTATATAATAATTAAGATTTGTGTCCCCCCCAGGAATTTCATAATAAAAAATTAGAACTTTCTTTTTCTTTATATATATGTGTGTATATACTACATAATATATAGGTACATATAGCATGTATATATGTGTATACATATATATAAATATATATGTATATAAATATATATACATAAAACATTTATTTTACTTTTGCCTCTTTTTTTTTTCAACCTCTCCACTCTGAACAAATGTGAATCTGTACTCCGCCCTTTGCATCTGTTGATTTGAATAATTTCTTAATTTAACAAAAAAAAATCAAAACAAAAAAACAAAAAAAGTAAATGCAAGGAAGTAAGGAGATGTAAAAAAGGGATAAAACCACAAAAAAATTACAAAAATTAATGATTATAAAAATCTAAAAAAAATAAATAAAAATAAAATAAAAATAAATAAATATATTTACAGAAAGATTTGTTTTTATTTCAACCCTTGGAATTCAATTTTCCTTGTAGTTTTTACATCCTGGTACTCTGTCAAAATATGAAATAGCAATTGTTTAAAAGGTTTTTTTCTCCTTAAGAATAGAACATACGAGGTTGACATAATTTGCTTTTGGCTTGCACCCTCGCAGGTAACTCAAAGTAACCTCTCTTAATCGGTGGGTATGCTGAACATCCCGACTGACTACAATTTTTTGGAGGAAAGGAGTTTTATTATGTATAGCATTTGGTAGAGACCTTTTTTCATGTCGACTTTTGGGAATATTTAGGGATGATTAACCGTATCAGAATGAATGTGTAGAAAAACGACCTCGCTTAATTACCAGTTCCTGTAAGCTCTACGACGGGGCAGTTACGACCTGATGCCAGTTTGCCAAAACATTGAAGTGGTATGGATTCTTGCGGTTTGTCATAAGACTTAAGCACAATTCTGTACAGCTTAAATAAATCAACCGGTAAAATTCGAAGGGATTAAGAAATTAAATTGCTTGCGATCTTTTTTTATAACAAGTAATTCCAAATCTTTCATAATATCGTGATTCGTAGAAAAGTTACAAAAAGTACATTTTTTTATAACTGGGTATTTATCAACTTAGGAATAACGTTTATCTCATTATCTTGTAATAATGTTTGGATATTGCTTGTCCTCCAGGTATTTTAAGATTAAACAGCTTCAACAATTAAATTTGGCATTGATTCACTAATTTGACCAGTTGATACGTTACAGGAGGGAAGACTCAAAAAGGTAGGGTTGAGATAGGAAGTTGATGTCCGAGTGGATCAAGGTCATGATAGCTCAAGTGGTAGAGCAGAGGCGTTTCTAGCCGAAGATCGTGGGTTCGAATCCCACTCATGCCATTAACTTAATCTCAACTAAAAACCTTAATTAATGTAATGTGACATAGAATCGAAAAGATAGTGAAATATCAATAGAACCAAGAATCTTTATAAACAGATTGCAATAGAAAGGACATCCTGAACTAATTGATAATCAAGCCCAACAGCTTTTAACATTGTCCATAATTGACAAACATTTTTCTCAATTATTATATACGTCCATTGGTATTTTTTTTTTAAAGAAAACAACTCAAGCCAATATTAAATGTTATAATTTTGATGATCATTTTACAAAATAAATAACCTCTATAATTTGGCAGGATAGGAGAGGAAAGCAAAAAACAGCTCTACAAGAAAGAAAAAAAATCAATCATCGTGCAATTTCTTGATTTTTGTCCCGTTCATCTGCAACATAATATACACAAACTGTACAATTTGAAGATTGAAGCATAAAAGAAAAACAACCAGGTGTATATAACAATTCACCAAATTCGCAATTTCTTAGCAATTCCAGTACCATTTTATTTTAAAAAATAAATACAAATCATTTAATACATAGGTTTTTACTATAAAAATACTTTGGAGGGGGAAGAATTTTTTTTGCTGTTTATAGTTGGAACGAAAGGATTATAAAACAACTCAAATATTCAGATTGAGTATTATGTTTTGATATTGCACCCCATTCATACACTTAAATGTCAGGTCATCGCGATTTGATAGCGATCATCATCGGGAGATGGTGTTCTTCTCGGTCTGTGGCTTTCTGAACGGGTTCCAAATTCGTTTTTCGCCTTTTTCCTCTTTTTGGTCGGCGGCTTTTCCCGGTCTCACCATGTTCTGGACTTCCTAAGATTTAAAAAAAAAATCATTAACGTTTGATTGGTTAATTTTATCCAAAACAAAAGTACAAAAAAGAAAAAAAATGCTTAGGAATTTAAGTTATTAATATGAGGCAGTTAGATAGCATGAGCAGCTCTTCTAGTATGAACTATAATCCAATATAGTATTTATTTAGAAAAAAAAAAATTAAAAAAAACAAAAAAAACTGTTGTTAATTTATTTCTAAAATATGACTTTTTATGATGGTTTTCAGCTTTAAAGAAACATTTAGAACTTAAGATTTTTTTTTTAAATTTTGTAAACTGTAGATTGATTATAACTTAGCAATTATCTGATTATCTGCTTTTCTTTCTGATTTTGTCTGCCAACAAAACAGTCACGTTTACAAAATAACACACAGACCAACCACTGGCTGATTCATCACCTATCTATCTCTATTCATAATATATGTGTTTTACAAAAAATAGTCAAGTATAAATCCTGAGAATCAAGCTGAAATAAATGTATTATTTACCTTCCTTCGGTTTCTGGATACTTTACTGGCTCCAGGAGTTACTATTTTAAGGGTGAGCTTTTCTTTTGATGCTTTGATGAGCGTGACGACCTGTTCGTGAGATGACCATTTGACATCGATTTCATTAACTTCGACGATGAAATCGCCCTCTTTCATACCAGCCATCTAGAAAAAAAAAAGCCTTAAGTAAGTTTATAAAAGTTGACATGTTGAATATAAAAACCTGTGCTAGTGAGTTCGGCTGAAGGGAGGAGACGAGTACAGGAGTGTCGGTTGTTATCGTGAAACCATAACCAGTGTGATGCCCTGTACTGGGCTGCTGCAAAGTCACCTGTCTCGGCGGTGACCAAGAAGTAAGTGCAGAGAAGACAGCGAGAGGTCCCAAGTCACTGAAGAGGTCGCTGGCGCTGACCCGGCCCAAATCAGGACCGGATGGCCTTAGTTCACATTTCCCAGTGCCTGGAATTTCTGGAGGCTCTACAAGATCGCTGAGCGTTGTTGGGGAGTCTGAGAGGAAAGCCTCTTCACTCGCACGTAATGACCGTTCAATCACCTATAAAATTAATTATGTAAAAGTTTTGAAATTGTTAATTTCGATGTTGTTAATACAAATATAAAAATGATGACCTGTGTTAGTCCACTTTTGGTCCTCAGTTCTCTACACATGCGTTGTACCCTCGCTGATTCTTCATGGTAGAAAATAGCTTTTTGCAGATAAGCCACCCTTAAAATTTTGTACTGATCTTTCTTCCCATAATCAGAAAGGCCATCGGACAGTTTGACAAGAAGATCGCCTTTCGGGTTTGAAGACGTGAGGCAGTTGCTCGCTCTAGATTTGCTCAAAGCGGAATAATGGTGGATTTTCGAGGAGACCAAGGCCGACCACGAATAGGGTAGATAGTCCTCGATTTCAGTCTGCATGGACTTTTTGACGGAGTCGTACGTTTTGGACACCTCCTGCGCTTCTAGGGCAAGATCGAAGTTCGTCTCGGCATCCCGTCTCTGCTTCGATTGGAGAACCAACTTTTCAAACAGGCACTCACGAGCCTGAGCCTGTAAATAACAAAATAATAAAATTTACTAACAATTTTATTGCAGATAACATCAGGAGGGGAACCATTCACAAATATAAACCACTTTCATTTAGTTTTGTTCTCTCTAAACTTTCCATGATCACATCCTACACTTTGATTTTCTTTGTTGTAAAAGCTAAAGAATTTATTTAACTAAAATATTTGTCAACTATTATAACTTATAACTATAATTAGTTTTTTGCTTTAAACATAGCTGTAATTTTTTGTCCAAATGATATAAAATACTTAAATTTATATTTACAGAAATAATTAATATGCAAATAGTGTTCCTATATCAGATTACAGAATTGTTGAAATTGGCATCTTATTAGATGATGTGTTGTTCCATTTCTTTTAAAAAGATAATTTCTACTCACAGTAGGTTGTTTTAACGATCTGGATTTCAAGCGTACAGCTCATCATCACGTTGAAGGAGCTTTAGTCTTGAAATCCAGATCATTTAAAACAACTTATTGCGGGTAGGAACTGTCTTTTTAAAGAACAACACACTCCACCTTTTTTCACCTCCACCGTTTCTACTGTGTTGTAATTTAAGTTGAGATTTATTATTATCAATGCTGAGAGTACTTGTTTGGTATACATTGTAGATGGTCTGATTCAATGTTTACATTAATAACTTATGTGTAAATATACTCCTAAACATTGAATTGGTAAAATAGGATAATTTACTAGATAATAAGCCAACTCAGCATGCTATTTGTGTGTAAAAAGCTCTTTTGGTATATAATAATAATAATAAACGCTTACCTATTCTATTATATTTTTTATTTCTCGAAAAATAATAAATGTTATCTTTTTTTAAAGTTTTCTCGACAGTAGATTTGCTTTTTTTTTTACAGCCCATCCTATTTGTGTTTTAACTTATTGTGCATTAAGCATTTTGCTTTTTTTTTATGTAAGATCTTTTAGAATGTAATAATAAACACTTATCTATTCTATATTTTTTATTTCTCTAAAAATAGTAACTAGTATATTTATTTTAGTTTTCTCAACAGTAGCTTTGCTGTTTTAGTTTCTGAGTTTTTTTTTCTAGGTTTTTTTTACAGCCTATACTATTTGTGTTTTAAGTTATGTGCATTAAGCGTTTTACTTTTTTTTGTAAGGTCTTTTGGAATGTAATAATAATAAACACTTTCCATTCTATTGTATCTATATATAACCAACTAATCGATAACCAATTAATAATTAACTAACAACTAATAATTAGTAACTAACAATAATTAACTATTCTAAACTAGATAATAAATAATATACTGGATAATAACTAGTATATTTTCTTTTAGTTTTCTTGACTGTGGATTTGCTGTTTTTACTTCCGAGTTTTTTTCTTGATTATTTTTTTACAGCCATCCTATTTGGGTTTTAAGTTATTGTGCATTAAGCATTTTACCTTTTTTATGTAAGATATTTTAGAATGTAATAATAACTATTCTATTTTTTATTTCTCTAAAAATAATAACTCGTATCTTTTCTTTTAGTTTTCTTGACTGTGGATTTGCTGTTTTAGTTTCTGAGTTTTTTTCTTGATTATTTTTTTACAGCCATCCTATTTGGGTTTTAAGTTATTGTGCATTAAGCAGTTTACTTTTTTTATGTAAGATCTTTTGGAATGTAATAATAAACACTTTTCTATTCTATTCTATAATTTTTTTTTACAAATAATAACTAGTATATTTCCCTTTGGTTTTCTTGACTGTAGATTTACTGAGTTTTTCTAGATTATTCTTTTTACAGCCTGCCCCATATATGTATTAAGTTATTGTGCATTTAGCTTTTTTTGTTTATTTTTTCGCAAGCTCTTTTGCAATGTAATAATAATAACCACTTTTCTATTCTATTCAATTTTTTTAAGTTTTCTATAAATAATAACTAGTATCTTTTCTTTTGGTTTTCTTGACTGAGATTTACTGAGTTTTGTCTAGATTATTTTTCAACCTTTTCTTTCTATCTGTTCTATTTTCTTTTCTTCTTTAAGCAATGTTATGAATATTCACATGCTATATACTCATACCTTTATTATTTAACTTCTAAAAGACTATCGCCTTATCATATTTAAGCAACAAATGAGACAATAAAGATGTATAAATATTAACCATTATACCATAATAGCATAGGAAATATTCTATTTTTACCATTTGGTATGACCTTCATCGCTCGGGCGCGATACTGGTTTAGCATCGCCGTGTTGACTTAAGGGCATACGCGTTAAAATAAACCCAGTACTTACAGACATGAGACTCTCGATGGCCTGGAACATTGGTGCTGACAAGTCGACGCTCGGCCCCTTGGTGAAGTTCTCCCTGATGTACGCGAGGGTGCCGGCCGCCGTGTTGAAGTATTGGACGGCTTTGTCAAGCCCCTTGGCGCAAGCACGGTTCTGCCTCGCGCCAAGCTGGGTATAAAGTGCGGCTATGTTGAAAAGAACGCACGCCTTCTCGAATGCTACAGTCCTCTGGCATGAAGGTACACCGGTGAAACTGTCGTACCTGGAATCAAATGTGAGCTTAAGGTGTTGTAACGAAAAGTTATTTCTGATGAAGAAGCTACATTGATACAAATTGGATGGAGTTGGTTGGTTTAAAAACTTTTCATTTCCAGAAGTTCTATTTGTCCGGTGTTTAATTTTCCGGCAGTTTAAAGGATTGCCGATGACATACTTTCTTCTCGTAGTATGTCCTAAGTAGTTTTGCCGTTTAGGGTCATCTTGGTCGGCTTATCCTCGCAGATTTTGGGAAAACAGACGTGTCGGTTCTACTAGACACAAGGGAATGTTAAAACCACCAGAATATCTAACCACTCTGGTTTTATCCTTAAAAATGGCTTCTCGCCGTTTTCAACGCTGAGACATTTCAGAGTACGTTTAATTCGTCCTTTGGTTCCTTTGACGTTTCTGCATTTCGCTATCTTGAAAGGAGGATCAAAAGAGGACCATCCACCTGAGGTTCCAAGACCTTATGAAAGTACAGGTTTGACACAATAATACAGAACATTGAAGATATGTCCGTTTCCGTTCTTAATCTTGGCAGCGTTCACCGCCGCATTTCTCTGTCTTCCAAGGACAATAACACATAGACCAAGCATCAGATGGTGAAATGTCAAAAGGGTCTGATGGACAGAAACCATGATTCGGAAATTTTCTGCCTCGCAAGGAAAATCTCCTGGTCCAGTTTCTCCTTTCAATGGTAAGGTAAGGTATATGATCTATCTAAGGTATCCATTTTAAAAGGGATGTAACACACAGACCAACCATTGAAGATGGTCATCGCCGTCATATCGCTATGTGATTACATAATATTTTGTACAATACATAGTTTTTCTTCACCGATATTATTTACTATTTTTGTATTATTAACATACCACTCGAAGTATATTCCTAGATTGCGATCCGGGCTGAAAAATCTTCTTTCGACGAAGTAAAGTTGGTTATAATACTGATAAAGCAGCTCTATTCCTGATTCATCTCTTCTCGGGCAACGCATCGACTGTAAAGATTTATAAATTTTTCTTTTTGTTCAATGAGGATATTTCGGATGTTTTCTTACCTGGCGCAAGTCCATAAATTCTTGTATGGCCTTGTTGTATTTATTTCCGTCTTCGCTGTAGTGTTCCAAAATGAAATCCTGGAAGAGTAGAAAAATGTAAATATTTACAGAAAACTTTGACTAGGGACAAAAGAGAGGAGTTTTACTTTGAAAGGTTCCGTGAAATCGATTTCCTTCGTTTCCTTGAGGCCCAAAGGTATCATCGGCATGACCGGCTCAGAACTGGAACAAAAAACAAATCACTTCCAACGGATTCCCCGCAATTAGGCCGTTTTTATATCGTGCTATACCGCTATTCTATATATTTTTTTTGACATAAGGTAAGCTAGAGATTTATTTTATAGGAGGTGTTCACTTGGGATATCGTAAGGAGGTTTACCGAACACGGAGGAAGTTCGGTAAAACGATGTATCTGTAACAGATTTTGTCAGATGTGAACCGGGCCGTGAATTCTCTCATAATTAGGTTGTATAACTTTCAGATGCACGTGAAATACCACGGATGAGTTGAACGGACTCGAATCCCTTGCACGACAATTAATTCATTGTCCGTCGATGGAAAAAGATCAATTGATTGTACCTTTCTCCTTGGTATATCTCGACGGAGGAGTTGAGTTCGGCGAGCTGCTCCTTTAAAAGCTGTAGGTTCGAGTTGACGAAGCTTAGCTCGAGGGCGACCGTCTCCTTCAACTTGCGGTTCGTCGTAGCTCTGGAAAACAGACACGGCAGTTATAACCGTCAAAATTTTAAATTCAAATAAGCCAACAGATTTGAACAAATACTTGTAAAGGTTTTCAGCGCCGGCGCGAAGCCTTAATTCTTTGTTAATTTCTTGATTCAGCTTGGACCTCTTGTTCTGGAGCTTCCCGCGGCATGTGGCCAACCTCGGGTCGGAGCCCTAGAAAATTCGAATTTAATTAACTTTCCCACAATTGATAATTACATGTTGGAACAGCTAAACTGTTCTTCATTAGCGTAATGAGCCTAAATTTACCGTGTATTTTCTTTTTAAGGATATTGGGTACAAGTAGGGTGGTCACATGGCGATTTTTTCTTTGTCAACCACTACCATTATGAATTAAAACTCTATGCCAAAAAAATCTACCTTTAAGAATTTGAATAACTTTTATCCCACTTCTATAATTTCTATGTGTAATTACCATTCAAAATTGGCATAACCGCTATCGGATGCCCAGTCACACATGACGTCTACGCACCTTCATAGATCGAACAAGATCCGTCCTGTTGAGCGAAGGGTAGGTCCCATCTTTGAGACAGTTATAAATTATTCTTATTAGTCCAGTGTTTTCATTTCAGCCCGTTCAGCTCCACTTCAGCATACGTAGAGTTGTGCTTAGTGGTTCTGGTCCGGTAGATGTAAGTGCTGTTCTACATCTTGCTCGCATGTCAGCTATTTCTGTTAAACGCACGTATGCCTTGTTGGCCAGAGGCCGCTTTGCCATTTCCCCAATAGCGTTTTTCTAGGGAGTGATGAACTTGATCCTGCCCTATGATTTCCTGTCAAACACGTTCAGATGGTCCGTCCTTGTAAAAGGAATTCGCGGAATGACACATGAAAACTCCAGATTCAATTACAAAAGACTGTCTGACGGGTTTCGGCATTAGGTGGTGGGTTTTTGAACCATCTGAGGTTTCAATACCGCATAAACAGACACAACTAATTGGAATAACAAACAGACCAATCTCTAAGGATTGGGAAATGGCGATACTGTATTAGACAGACTAGTATGATCATTGATGTTACATAAGGCCACAGCTGGCAGGCTCGGTTTAATCATCTTCATCGGTGGGTTTTGACTGAGGTTTTATACTTTTTAAATAAACGCTTTGGACAGAATAACGCACAGATCAACTACTGATTATGGCAAAATACCTAAACGCTAGAAAGATTATGATGATACACAAGACCACAGTTGTTATCGATTCAGTTGAGGTTTTCTGAACGACTTTAGGTCTCAAACATCATAAAAAGAAATAACTGATTGGAATAACATCCTAACCAACCATTGAAGATAGCGAAATGTCGTAAGGAATTACACAGATGAGGATGTTTGTTGATTTAGAAGTTAGAATCACAGCTGTCAGGCTCGGTTTCGCCATCTTCATTAGTTGGTTGGCTGAGGTATGTATGCCTTATCCTAGGGCAAGAATTGTATACAAACCACTGAATACTTCAAACTACCTAAACCAAAGTATATAGATAAAGATGTGTAAAGGAGTTACCATGATGATGATGATATTTCAAGGTGATTGTGTACTGCGCTCTTTAAGAGCTATTGTATCCCCCGTTCCCTGCCTAGAGCACACCGGTGAGTCCTAATTCATCAAGAAACTTGATTAATAGGCCCGGTTTTATTGGTTGAAGCTCTTCTATGGTCACATTGTACATCCGAAAACACTTCCTCCTACGGTCTAATAAAGGCTGAAATAATCACAGAGAAGAAAATCCTCTGGGCGTTCAACTTTCAGCCCATATAAAGCACCAGGTACGGATGGAATCTTTCCCATCCTGTTGCAAAAAGGAATGGATATAATTACTCCAACATTATTACGAGTATATAGAAGCAGTTTAGCATTAGGCAACATACCACAGACATGGCGTAGGGCAAAGGTAGTTTTTATACCGAAAGTGGGGAAAAAGACCAAATCCTACAGACCAATCAGTTTAACATCGTTTCTGTTAAAAACTCTTGAAAAGCTGAAAAACAACTATATCAGAATGACAGCACTGGTAAACAAACCTCTCCATTACTGTCAGCATGCATACAGAGCAGGAAGATTAACAGAAACTGCACTTTACCAGCTAACCAGTGACCTAAAATAAACACTGGAAACAAAAGAAAAAGCAATCTGCGCGTTCCTTGACATTGAGCGAGCTTTTGATAATGCGTCTCATACATCAATGGAAGCCTCCCTGAGGAAAAAACACGTACACCAAACCACATCTAGATGGATTGGAGAACTGCTAAGAGCTAGAATAGACGGGACAAATACAAAGAATAAACACTATAGAAATAAGAACAACAAAAGGATGTCCCCAAGGAGGGATACTATCACCTCTTTTATGGAGCCAACAGTTGATGAACTGCTCGAAACCCTGAACCAACGACATAGTCCTGACAGCCAGGGGCAAATTCGAGGAAACCCTTTGCGACATAATCCAAGAGGGGCTGAAAATTACAGAAATGGAGTTACCATAGTTAGTTATGGTTTTCTGATCCATCCGAAGTTTCAGCACTCCTGAAAGGACACAACTGGTTGGAAACTTCGAATAACACAAAGATCAACCACTGAATACTCAAAACGGCAAAACTAGAATAGATTAGGATTATGGCTGGTGTCTAGGCCATAACTGTGACCTACTGGTTCGCGATCTTCGTTGGTGGATTTGTGAATGAGCTTTCTACACCTGATAAAGGCCGGAATAGGTAGAATACACACAGACCAACAAATGAATATGGCTAAACTCGAATAATTTTTACATCAAGATGATTCACAAGGCCAAAGCTGTCATACGGGTATTGACATCTTCAGCTATGGATTTTTGATTTATGTTTTCTAAAAAAACCACGACTAACAGGCTAGCGAATTGATCAATTAGAGATAAATCCGATCCACGTGTCACCAGAGAGTATACAGAGACCATGAAGGTCCGGAAAGAACATAATCTTTGGACAGCCCGGGACTAGCTTTGAGTTTACCACCTGAATGTGCCTATATGTGCTATTTTTAATCTTTTGCTGATAATTTCCTAACCATATATTTTTGGGTTATGAAGTGGATTTCGCTCGTTTGCAGCCTGGCTTGCAATTTTTGTGCCATTTAAAATCCAAGTACTGAATTAAGCTCTAAATTTAGGAATTTTTATTTTTACAAAAACATATTTTTTGTACGTTGTTGGGAGGGGTATGCCAAAATGTATCTTTCTCTTCATTCTGTCTTGATATATTTAACTTGAGACATGTGGAGGTTCTTCAGTGTGTTTGACTTGTAAAGTAGAAGGCGGATGGCAGACAGAAAAATGTAGGAAGTTACTCAAAACATTCTTTCGCGGTTTAAGTGGTCCTTGGACTTTCCGGGCGGGCCCGCCGAGAAAGAAATGTCCGAGAGTAATCAGAGCGTTTGAGAATAAGTGGAGTCTTCGTTTTATTTTACAGTCGAATTATTTTCGAGCCCATTAACATAATTGGCACTTCGTTCCCTTGCAAAAGAAAGCATTCTTTTCCTCGATTTCCAAACCGGGATGTTTTGCCCAATGGAAATATCACCCAAAAATCATTGAGTTTTGTGGAACAGACGTGGGACTTAATGTGCCCGGGCCAAAGCCATTGTGGGAAACGAATCCGTGCTTCGCATAGCTGGCTCTCTGACAGGGCGAATCACACTTTCTCCATGTCTGTTTCTCTCTCCTTCTGTACAAACGCGGAAGCCCCGCGGGTGGGACAGAGGGAGAGAGAGAGAGAGCAATCCAAATCCTACTTTCTCTCCCTTTCAGGCTAATATTTTGATTTCTCGTAGGCTCGGGTTCGACGGACTTGTCGTTTTTTAAGTCCAGGGCCAGTTAAGCACGGACAAATAGAGCGATCGGACGTGTTTTTTTACAAAGCGAGAAGGGGTGCGGCGAGGACGTTGTTAACCTCTTAGAAATCCTTGTAATGCCAATTGAAAATCTGAAAGTACAACGATTGAAAGGATAAACATTACTTACAAACAAAGCAACATATTAAACACCACCTATACTTCAATCCCCCCCCCCCCAAAGAATAGAAATACGACTTAAGATAGAAAATTCGTACTATAAATAAACTACCTGTTTGTTTCTACACCATTCTTATCATAATTCCGCATTCCTCCGGGGGAAAACATCCTCCCGATTTGGATTTACGGCTCATTTTACGGGCAGTAGAGAAGTATGCAATTACGGCCACCCGGAGATTTTTTAATATGGATTTCTCTAACCTGACCGCCATGACGACTAACATAACATGTCGAGTTATTTTCTTACGACTTTCTCTGGCTAAAAACCAGCTGTTTTCATACTTTCGATTACATGAAATTGGTCTCGGAGGCGATTCGGGAAGGGCAGCGGTTGCGAAAAGCTATAAATGATTGTACCTCTCATTTTCACAAGGTCTATTTGCTGAATGATTTTACAAGGGTTTAACTGATTCCTGATGACACTCGTCGCGTTAAGTTTAGTTGTTAGAACGAATGCGAGATTATGAACCTCGTAGGTTTTCATCCACAATTCTCTGAATTCAAGCTAATTTCACAATAGTTCACTATACTTGAACTTTGCGGGATGGTGAACCTGTTGCTTGGTCGTTTCAGATCATTTTGGTTTGCCTATCCTCACTACTTAAAGCCGACGGGTTTCGGGAGATTGCCATCATCGGGAGAGAGTTTGTGGTCTCATTAATTTTTTCGTCTGTACTGGCTGATTCTTACTTTTAGTTTTTAGCCAATTCAAAAGTAGCCAAAACTAAACTGCACACAGTTAACTGAAGATAGATTACTGACTACACAGTATGATAACTTCAAATAACTGTTACTTACAAAGCCTTTTGCTTGCAAGTTTCCGATATTCCCGGGGCCGCTATCATCGCTGGTTTGGTCTACCATTTTCCTCACCATCAACGGTAGGTTTTCCCCCCATCCCTAAATTCACAATCATTCACTGTACCTGAAGTTTTTGGGATGGAAAACCTGTAGCTTGGTCGTTTCGGAGCACCTTGGTTTGCTTATCCTCAGTACTATGAAACCGGCGGGTTTTGGCATGTTGCCATGATTAATTTTTCCAGCGATAGCATTCACTGATATTAGCTGAGTCTTATTTTTGGTCTATAGCCAATTCAGAAGTAGCCAAAGCCAAACTGCATACAGTTAACAGAAGCCAAAGGTTATTGACTATGACCACTTTTAATTACAATATATCCAGAAGTATTTATGAATTATGGGGATGATGGCTGTACCGTCGCTGGTTTGGTCTGTTATTTGAGGTTTTCCCAATCATCAACGGTAGGTTTTCGATCCCCGCATCCCTGAAGTTCACTGTACTTGAAGTTTTGCGGAATGGTGAATCCTCGATGATCTCGTTTTAGGCTGATGTGTATCTACTGACAGTAACTGACAACTGACAACAAATTGGCAGTATAACCCAAAGACCAACCACTGAAAACGAGGGAGGCTGGAACTACCTGAAAAATTAGACTTACTGAAACTTGGTCTGCCATTAAACGATCTTCGGCTTCTCGCCATCTTTAGTTGTGTCAAATGCATTTTCAAAGTCTGCCCAATTTTCTCGTTCTTTGATTCTTTTTGTAGGTTGTATGTTCGGTTTCCCGGTGAATTTCTTGCTTTATCTTAAGTAGTTTGGTCGTTTCGATTGTCCTTGTCGACTTATCCTTGTTGATGTGGTTTCAAAATTTAAGCAGGAAGATACAAATAACAGTAAAGCTGTAAAACCAACAACTGAACATGAGGAAATGCTAGAACCACCAAAAAAATTAGAATAGCTAAAACTCTGGAGTGGTCTGAGGTCAAACGCTCTTCGACTTTTTGCCATCTCCAGTGTTGTATATAATGACGTTCAAAGTCTGTGCAATTTTCTAGTCCTTTGTCCCTTTTGTATGTTTTATGGTTTGGTAGTTTCAATCAACCTTGTCCACCATCCTAGTTGATGTGGTTTTAGGCATTTTGACAGGACACGCTTGGCCCGATGCCATCTTAAAATCGTATTTTACTCCCAGACATTGCTAGTCATTTCTTCTGTTCTTTTTTACGTTCATTTGAAACAATTTCTCTAATGTTTATTCTCTGTTCAATGATAAATTTGATAACAAGTAAACAGACTAATCTCAACAACAACTTTAATTTTTAAAAACAAACATTCCAAGAGCGTTTTAGCGGTGGACGTGACTTTCTGGACATTCAATTTCGAGAGTCGATGCCATGCTCGCGTAAATCTCCATCACGAATTCGCCTTTTTTCAACATCCATTGTTTTAATCACTCTGAACGTTTTAACGATTCGGCGATTAACCTAAAAAAATACGAAATCCTTCTTTGTTTAGAATTTGAAAAGCAAGTCCAGCCAAAATCTTCATGATGTGACATTAATGAACTGCTTCGTATATAGACGAAAAACAAGCAGCAATGGTTATCCCTTGAATCTGCTTTTAAAACCATAAAAATATGTTCATTTTTTAAATGAAGTTTTCAACCAAATCTGGCGACCGAAGGCGAGATTTCTCCTTGAGGTCTGCGGGGCGATGAACCTGTTGTTTGGCCGCTTCCGATCATCCTGGCCGGGCAAACCTCGCTGCTGCAATTTTCAGCATAAAGACGCATTTCGTCATCATCAGAAGAAAACTTGTGATTCATCGATTTTTCAAATTATATGACAAAATAACACGCAGAGCAAAACAAGGACCTGACAGATCAAAGAAGCCAAAATGAATGAGCAGCTAGCCAAGAACATACACGCGTACATAAGACTACACAGGAATCTTTTTTGCGCAGTAAATAAATACACTTTAAACTGCAATTCTGTAATATGAGGCAAGACATAAAAGTAAACAAATAAAAGAAGCAACGATTAAACCGTTAGCCGAGTTGCCACTTCCTAACGTTAGAACACCGACGATTTTCAAGAGAATAAATATATAACAAAAATAATTATTAAAAGTTTTTGATAACTCACAATCAGAACGGTCAGTTTTAATCATTTGCGTAAGTTATTCCGCCTGTTTGATCTGAACACAAATGACAGTTTCATCCATCGTCGACAAAGAAAAAGAGGACCTGAATTTGACGATGATGTAACGTAAATATATGATATGGAAGATAATAAAAATATGTAATTATGCAAGTTTATGTAATTGCATATGTGTAAATTTCTTGGTAGGCATCATTTCTGTGTATATGAGTGTATATCTATTCTGTCTGTCTGTCTGTCTTGTCTAATCGAAGAGCATCACAATCTTTTTAAATTGTTTCGAATTTATGTATTCATTTTTTTTGGAGGCCTTGCCGGAATCAGTGACACTAATTGACCCTGGCAACGGTCCGTTGACATTACCATAGATGCAACGAAAAAGGTGGCCAACATGAATTCTCTAGGTCTTGTATATTTGTGGCTTAACATCTTGCCACAGAAGAGGATACATCTTAAAATGGATCGTTAATGAATCCAAAAACCAGGTGGAATAATAACGGGAAGCGATTCATAGAAGGACCATACGCAAAACTTACGTAGGGACAGAACCGAACCAGAATTCTGGTTGAACTCCTTATAGGGCACCGCCACTTTAAAGGCACATGTACCGGATAGTACAGACAGAAGAAACACTGCGCAGATATAACGAGCAAAAAGAGGAGAACCGAATAACACATTATACGTTTCTATGGAGGTATATGTAAGTGCAGCCTCTTACAAGTAATGCAAGAGAAGCCACAAGCAAGATCCTATACCGAGGAACCGCTGGCAAAGCTGTGGAGGCCGATTAACAACCTAAAGCTGCCCAGCGAGACAGCACCGTAGATCCACTCAGGTCGAGGGGCTAAATGCCTTCTAGCCACCACATTTATCCGTATTCCTATGTATTTATTTATTTACGTAAGGTCCACTTGCTTTTTTTCGCTCTCTCTCTCTCTCACTCGCTCTCTCTCTCTCTCTATCTATCTATCATCTATCTCTCTGTCTATCTATGTATATACATTGAACAGTTCATCTATCTCTCTGAACAAATATGTGTGTGTTGTTTATATTATTCATGCTTATTACGTTCTACATGTTTTTGAATTTATTTTGCATTTAAAAGGATATTGTCAATATTTTTGTAATTACATATATTTTACTGCTTCAGGGACCTGGGGGGGAGGAGTACATATTGTGATGTTCACTGTCTGTGAGAGGGTTTTCACAAAAATTCCCTTCCAATTTATTTCCAAAAAACAATTAGTGAGATAAATCACAGGAAAGGTAATAAATATTAATGGTCTTTGGGTTGAAAAAAGGAAAGAAAGTTTACTCCTTTCTACCGCAGAAATCGAAGTCCCCCTCCCAATATAAATTCCATGGGTCGTGTACCGTGTCAAATTAAAAACGGCCCGTAATAACAACAATAACGACCACGCGAATACATTATTGCACAATGAATGAACATTAATTAAAAAAAAAAAAAATGTAATGTAACCCATAATATAACAGGACGTACCGCAAAGTTAATGCTCCGTTTCATTGGATAATTAAAACCCGGCCGCGGTTACTTTCAGTCATGAAACGTAAGGGAAAAAATCCGTTTTGAAATTATTAATATATTTATTCTTATCTGTTTTTCTGAAAGAAAAAATCGATGAAAACTACCGGTAGAAAGTTTTATATTGGAACTTTTAGTTTTGTTAAAATGTTCAGCTAATATGGTTTAAATGTTAAATGTGTTTTGTTGTTGTGATGTTATTGTTGATGATTTTATGTATCAAAATTGAGGTTTCAGACTCATGTGAAATTAATCATTTTTTAAACGTTTTTGTGAATCTGCCTGCTGATTGACAGGCTTTTGATATTCTCATTGAAATTTCACACATCCAAATGAATATATGTATTATTATTTTTACGTTTATATATGTCTACATAAACAGACCTCACTCTGACATTTTGGATTTAGATGATCGAAGGTTTCGTGAAGGTTTTTGATACAGTGCAGTTAAGAGAGCGTGAGAGGGTCAGAATGTGGGGTTTAAACAATTTCTGAATATTGCGTGTGTAACTGAGAGCAAGTGAGGAAAGAGTTTGGCAATTATAAAATGTTAACGGGTTAAAAGGTTCCTAGACAGAACATCTAGGAAAAGGTAGAAGCTTTGAATTAGTTTTCTTCAAGGATCCGGCTGTTTGATTATACAGTTTCATTAAGGTTAAATGTCATGGGATTGGGCCGATTCTAGGTCTCGCGTCGTCATAGATTCCACTCACCTTCTGCTGGGCCCTGTTGTGGGCCCTCAAGACCGCCGCGTGGGCCATTTCTAGTCATTTATCTCGTAGGAAAAACCACTGGGAAAACCGCCGGATAGCACGGAAAGGACGCCTCGGTTAAACAAGAGTCGTAATATAACTGTAAAACGTCAGGGAGAGGTTGAAAGAAGCGCGTGGTGGGGATCCTTTTTCTTGAGGTGGTGGGATGATGAGGAAAAAGGATGGGGGAAAGCGGTCAGGCGGCACGCGGTGATTTCAATGCCGAAGAAGTATTTCTTATTTCCCTTGCACCAGTCCCGTGGAATGCGTGGAAAATGGGATTTTTACATTAAAAAAACGGCACGATTCGGCAATAACACTCGACAAGAACAAATATGCGCAAAGAAAACCCAAGATGGTCAAAGGTTTTTATAAATTACACAAGTTTCTTTCTTTATTTCTTCAAAGGACTTCGCTTTCCAACATACAACAAGGGAAAAGGAATACAACATACACTATTCATCCACCAAAACATATTGTAAAATTTTAAAAAATGGTAAAAGCCTAACTTGATGTCTTATGCAAAATAAAAGGCACAATACCTTCTCCTCGTCGACCTAAATAGATCTATTATGCTTTTTTTAATTTTATAAATCACTTGCTAGCTCCATAGCCTTGCCAAGATCCTTACTGTTGGATCTTGCTTACGATTTTTCCTTCCCTAGCGAGAATCTGCATCTCCATAGAACCTCACAGAAACATAAACCGTGCTCTGAGTACTCTTCTTCTTCCTGGTATCTATCAACTATCCGCGGTATGAGCTTCTTAGGTGAGCTCTTAGGTTACGTAGGACTAGGAGTCCAACCGGAATCATGGCTCTCTTGCGGTGGTCTTCCACTAATTCCTTTGTACGTTTTGCGGATGACCCTTATATGAATCTATTCGAGTTTGAACTCATTAAGTAACCTATTTTGTGGCAAGATGCTAAGCCACAAAAGTGCTCAGGATCTAGAGAGTCCATGTTGGCTCCCTCTTTGGCCAACATGTCAACCATTTTGGCTGTATGTCCCAAATGCCCAATTTATACGAATTAGTGTTCCTGACCTCCGCCGGAGACTCCATGCAGTTCGCATGAGGATAGGCCCTTTGGTGCTACAATATTGAGAAAATGTCTATCTTCAGGGAAGATATTCCTAGCCGTTTTATTTCCCTGGCGCAGTGTTCAATCCCTATGATTTCAGACTGAAAAACTGTAGCATATTTACCTAGGTTACCGTCAGCTCGGTCTTTGTATTAATCCCTCTGTCGTATTTAGATCAAGGTAAAGTATTGAGTTCGGAATTATCAAGACGCTGAACTCGCTTTTAGTGAACGTGGACTCTTTTTAAGCGAGAGGCACTTGCAGAACCCAGGAAAGGTGATGAATATTGTATAATGGGACAGAGACATAGTAGGTATAGCAACATTTTGAGTAGTGAAAGTGAAGCACTCTTTTCAAGAATGGAATTGAAACGGAAGAACTCGGAATCACCCCTTATTACCTTTTATCCAGTGTGACGCCTAAATATTTGACGGAATCAGCTTCAGGTATCCTAGCTGCATTCATGATTACATGTGTCGTTTCAAATCTTCTGAGATAGGTGACTGCACCTAGAATGTACATTAGGGGATTCCATACGCCATTTTTTATTCCAGCCAATATTTTTTTATAGCTCAGAAGCTATAAGACCAACTTTACCTCTCCTAAGTAAAACAAGATCATTGCCCGCATAGTTATCGTTGTCAAGTTAGGTCTGGGGATGTTATGGACATAGGGCAAGTAAAGGTCCACTGCGGAACCACTGGTTCCATTGTGGTTCCCAGTATACAATTACCACTAGGTACTACTTATATAGCTGGGCTGCTTGATAGACTGATAGAATTCAACAGTTAAGAGAACTAACTGTCTTGGCAATAATTCAACACTGTGGAAGCACAGATTACATGATTTGCGTCAAAAGGTTTGCCAATAGAATTCTACTTGCGGATCGTGTTTTCTGAGTCAATTTATACGATTCGTTCCTGATACTTCCAGCTAATTGCAAGGCTTTTGGCATTTGCGGATGATTACTTCCTCACAGTGGGCGCAATCAACATTGTTGAACTTCAAATCTAATCAAACAGAGCTTTATAGTCAGTATGGGCTAAACAGAACATTATTTTATTTAATAAAACGAAATCAAAGGGTTTTCACGTTCATATTAAAAGAAATGATAATTGGTAATTTTTTTTTGAATCCTGACAGGGCACTGCCAACTAAGATACACCCGAAAAGGAGTTCAGACAGAAGAAACACTGTGCATATACTGCCAGGAGGAGGAGACAACACAAGAGATTTTATGTTTTTGTTAAGGTCTATGCCAAAACATAAGAAGGAGAGCAAAAGCTGCAAGCGTGCTTTTACAGTAAGGAGAGGAAGCATGGCACTTTGTTGGTTTATGAACCTGAAGCTGGCTTGTGAGTTAACCAGAGGAATACAATAGACCTACTCAGGTTGAGGTACGAAAGGCCTTGGGGCCGCCTCTTTTATCCCTATCTACATTGTCGGAAACGAGTAAACTGCAAGAGGCAAATGAACTTTTCGATTCTACAATCACGTGGAAGTCACAAGTGGAAACAAAAAATTTTAAAATTGGTCAATGCCATAGTACTCGGAGTGTATGGGTATTTGGTCCTGAGGCTCTTCGTACCATGAATGCCGGAGCTATTTTGCCCATTCTGGAACAAACAGCTTGGACGGAAGCGATAAAATATAAAAGAATACAGAAAAATGTGAACATTTCAAGGCTCGATGAATAGCCTACCATCGATTTGAATAACACTGAATTTTTTGCTGTATAATATGTATAATACAATTAATTTTAGGTTTTAATCTCAACTAGATAAAAAAGTCAATGGCACGAGTGGGATTTGAACCCACGACCTTCGACAAGATACGCCACTGCTCTACCAACTACCCGTCTCAACCACACCTTTTGAATTTTCTCTCCTTTTCCTCGACTAAACCTATAATTAATTGTTAGATATTGATTGTTCAAGCGGACCACGAAACTAGTGAATTTAATTTGTATAATATAGATGTAGAAACAGATCACTGTGAGCTTGAAAACAACGAAGGAACTACAAGAAAACGGTACAGTTTCAACTTTTAATATGTAATAAGATATTCGGTCAAATAATCGGGCAGAGCAGTTCTCAATCGGAGCACTCCATTGGGTCAAAGAACGCAAAAACTATTTTGAGAACGAAGAGAGAAATTGCAACAAAATGACTGATGATGGATTAGACTCAATGAAAAATCCCAGCAATAAAGAACGGTTGTGGGAGGAATAGACAAAATTGTTATAGTGGCAAAACACGTAATACTGGTGGATATTTGTTGGTTGAAAGACCAAGGGTTGGAAGAAACTGAGGAAGCTGAAAAGTCAGCATTAATGAACGAACATTTTGAAACATCCTTTAACGAAATTTCGAGTAGTTGTGACCATTGATTTGTATCAGATTTGGAAACAAACAAGGAAAACTGAAAAGTAAAAAAAATCATTCCTTGATTTCACTGACATTGCCTTAATCGATTCCTTTGGTACAGTCAACCAGCAGCTCTTGTCTGAGCTCTACACGTAATAATGGTGTTGAGTATTGGAATATGGCCGATTATTGAAACGGACTTCTTGAGTGACGTTGTGAAAGAAAATTTTTGAAATTTTCAAAACATATTGACTTCAATCTCTTAAAAAACATTAATTCCATACCATTTCTACTATTTTCTATAATAGTTCTATTTTTCTATTGAATCTATTCTATTCAATTATCTTAACCTATATTTAACTTATCAAAAGAAAAAAAAATAAGCCAGGATTTCTTTGTGAAAATACCCAAATCAAGTTGTCCTATCTCCCACCTTTAATCGTCCTTTTATTCTTCTTTCCCATTCTTCCGCGTCGAGTGAGGATTCTTCAGACTCGGATTGCTCGTCCATCCGCCAGTCCAAAAATCCTGAAATTATTTATTAACAAAAGTTTATCTTCTGGACAATTATATTATTAAATATTAACATTTATTTATTTTTTTAAATTGAAAAACTAAACAAACCTTGGAAGATCCTTTTGTCGTACTACGATAGATCCAACATTTAAGTCAACAGTCATTTTTCCATGTCAGTTATTAAATAGATTTTATTTGAATTTTATGCTTTATAACGGTTTCAAAGAATTAAGAAATAATTATCATACTACGTATGAATTAACTGTAAATAACGAATATTCCACATGGCTGCACAACTAAACCTATTCATATTTTTTTAACTATAGGGAACAACTGCAGAATTCACGCCAACTCAATAATTTAAGCTGCACGGCCGTGAAACTGTAAAATATTGCCAAGAAATCAGACGAGCACGGTCCGGTGACGGCGGAAGCACTGTTGGCACGGCAACGGTCGCGCGCCGTGTTAATGTGAAAAAAACTGTCCATTTCCAAAAAGTGGACTATTTATATTAATATTTATTATACAATTAATTGGTCGTGCGGACCACGAAAATAGTGAATTAATATTTATTATTTTTATTTATGTTATTTTAAAAGAGGAATATTATATAGGATTATTTTCAAACCCGCCGTGGAACAAAATGCCTGTGACGACACTGTCACGTCACTGATGTGATTGGAGATACGCCCAGCCATTCTCGCTAGTAAATACACGCAATGCTACGTTCTATTTCAGTTTACCTTATGTTTTTGTTATACGGAGTACGAGTGGTGGACTATTAGAAGCAATCGACTTATATGACCGACGAGCTAAACAAGCGAAATACGGACCAAGATTAGCTGGGAACTTACAATTTTTAAGTTTTATAACCTTTTATTCATCATTTAGTTTAGTTATGTTTTTTTTTTTTTTTTTGCATAAAGTGAATTTTTATTTTTATGGATTTTATTAGTGTTCAGTCATTCATAATTTAGCTGGGATTTTATTCGTTTTGGTCAATGTTAAGTCAAGTTCAGTTGTTCTTTTACGAACAGGACGATTAGGAAAGCTGCATTTTCCAAGTCTTTAGGTGCATTTTGTTCACAGCGTTGTCGCACAGTTCATAAAATGGGAAAAAAACTGAATGCTCTGAGAATTGGGTTAAAGCAGTTTCAGATTTTCTTCACAAGGAAAGAATAGGAACACAACCAAAACGGCCTTGAATTGTGAATCGAATACCAATTTTTTTCTCTTTCAGACAGTTCACTTGTCTGGAAATAATCGGTGAGGAAGTGATAAGACAAACAAAAAAAAGTTCAATTTCAAGAGATCCCATTGTCTGCGAGACTTGGTTTCATAAGTATGAATGTATGACAATAAACTTTTTTATTTTACAAACCAAGCACGTCGAAAGTCTTACTTTTATAGTAGTGCGTTGGTGCAACATCCTACCTCCTTTTAATGCCGGGTACGTTTCTCAATTATAAAACTAATAACGAAAAAAGCAGAACGCTTTGGGCCCAAAAAAAGTTTTTAAAAAAACCTAATCATTATTTAAACCTTTAAATAAATTCACAAAAATTTAGTTTATTTTTTGTCCCAGTTTTATTAATTAAACAACAGCGATGTGAAAAGTAGAGTTGAATAGGCTGTGGTTTCTCCTGGCCCGCTTGTTCTCGCTTGTTTTAATTTTCAGACGCGTTTAGGCATTCAGATTCGTATTCAGTATATAACAGATGCAAACCATACGACATTAAATTATAGCTCAGAAGTACCCGTATACCATTAAAAAAAAAAACAGTACAAGAAGAAACAACAACAATAAATAAGTCAGAATAGGGCATAGAAAGTAAACAAATTAATGAAACTAATAAACCAAGCAAAACACACACACAAATAAACTGTAATAAAATAAATAAAAAGAAAAACCGAACAAGCGCTCATACATACAAGTACAACATTGTAAAATATTTTATGAGACAAAAGAAAAACGAAAAATCTAACAAGAAAGCAGAAACAGATAACACATACACATAAGCACAAACACGAAAATAATTTAAAAAAACTAAAAAGCAAAAAAGAAACATAGAAACAAATACAATATAAATATATATTTGATTTAAGCTTGACCAAAACGGATAAAATTAAAAGCAGCATTCACTGAAAATTGAACTGGTAATACGTATTCAAACCATACGTGACACTAAATACACGGCATTAAAATCATTTCCAATACAGAACACACATAAAGAACAAAGGAAACATATAACAACATAAACGCGAAACTTTTGAACAAAGCACATACATGAAAAACAACAAAAAGGACAACCTCAAATCAGTATAAGCACATATATAGGAATAGAAACTTATGAAACAACTAATCCTTATTACATGGATTAGATATAAAGTACACAATCGTCACCTACAACGTAGTAAAATATTTCATGGCAACAAAAGAAAAACAAAAACAAACCTAAAGGGATCAAAAACAGGTAAACTGACAGATAAGACACGTACGAATCGAAAAAAAATCCAAAAATAATATAAACAAACGAAACGCCACTACAATAAATATCTACTTACATACATAAAAACATAAGAAATGAAACTGGCGAAATAAATGATCCACAGAAGGTAAGAAATTGTTTAATAGGCAGTTTGATGTATACAAAGCGCATACATAAAAACCAACAAAAAGGAAGCCTCAAAGTAATAAACAGAAAAAAACTTGCGAAACAAATAATCCTTGTTAATTATATGCGTCAAATATATAAATGTCATCTTTAACTTAGTCAAAAATTTCATGGCAAAAAATAAAAAAAGAAACTCCCTATAGGAGAACAAGAAAAAGAAAATAAAAATAAAAACACACGAATTGATTTTTAAAAAAAGTACATACATCAAAAAGAACAAAAACGAACTGAACTTCAATACAGTACTACATACATAGAAACATAGGAAAAGAAACGTCTAATTTATGTAACAAATGTGAATATATTTTACAACTTGGTAAATTTTTTCATGGTAAAAACAGAAAAGCGTCGGTGGTCTCAACAATTTGGACGTTGACACCTGCAATCATCACTGTAAGGTAAAAGTCCCGGGTTCGAATCCAGCGGGAAAATACGAAAAAGATACAACAAACCTAAAACGTAACAACAACAATGAAATAGTGTAGAATAAAGCCTACTCCAATGAAACATCAAACAGGAAAATTTGAAAAAAGACACGAACACATACATAGTAAAGAAACTTACAAAATAATGAGCACATTCAATGAATAATATACAAATAACATTTTACACCATGGCAAAACAAAAGGAAAATGACATAACATAAAAACAATCAAAACTAATAAAAGAAAGCACATACTTCAACAACAACAATTAAAAAAAAGAAAACCTCTAATCTCATATACTCGTAAATAGAAAGAACCCTGTTCAAAACACCAAAACCAATCAAAAAGCCATTGTACAAATAAATACATTTAACAGACTGAAAATAAATAAATGACATAAATAAGAACCAGTAATTTAGGACACGATGAGACATTCAACTAGTCATAAAACGAGAACAAAATTGAAATATTCCAATAAGATAAAAGTCCAAACAGAAAGAAAACTATACTCGAAATTGTTGGTCTATACTGGAGCGAAATGTTAATAACCTCAGTAGACTTAGTACACAAAAGAAAGAAAGCATACAACAATAAAATTCAATAAATTACTCAAATTTGTCCTTTAGTAGAATCAAAAGGAAGAACTGAAGAAAGCAAAGAAAGAACTAGACCTCCAGAGTTGCACCAAAAGAAACTAAGACGTCAACAGAAAAGACACACTAGCGAGAATACGCGGACCATTATTACAATTGGTCATATTTCTTAATTTTAATTTTATTTTTTAAGTTAAACTTTATTTAAATGAACTTTTTGTTCTAACCTCCGGGTTTTTTTCAGACTTATTGCGTTAACATGATATGTTTTATTAATAATACGTTATACAATGTGTAAACTAGTCAAGCAAAACTTACATAAAGAAGATTTCCTCTTGAGGTCTGCGGTTATTTCCTATCAGCCTGGTCCGCGTAGTCTCGCTGGTTACCGATATTTTCCAATCAAAAGAGCAAAGTAGGCGAAAGCAGAGAGTTTAGCCGGACCAGGATGTTGGGAAACGATTAAACTAGATAAAAAAAGATAAATTTTCCGATTTTGCCGAGACAAAGCTTTGAGAAAATATCGAGAGATTTGACTTTTCTAACTACGAATATCTGACCGTTTGCCATTATCCGTCACGATCAATATGATACGACGTCGGATTTCCCGTGATAGTTCATCAACCCCGCTGACGTCCCGTCATCACTGACCAGTGTGTTACGTTACCACGTCGATCCGTACGGTTATCTCCGTTATACTCACATGTTTTCAGATCGGTTCACCCGTTCAGCTCATCGGGCGTACTTCTCACTCGGGTTTCCTTCCAATCACCTCTCATACTGGAGTCGGAGTTCCGGGTCCGTCTCGCCGAGTGGGGAAAGGAAGTCGGAATGGGGATCCGCATGGATGATTTTTATGAATGGACACTGAAATGCCGTGTTTCCGCGGGGCTTTGAGGGGGGAATGGAACGATTCAAGGGTATAGAACATGATGGGTTGTCCCTGCCAAGAATACTTTGTTTATATTTTTAAAAAAGTAGCACTTTTATTTTACAAGTCGTGTATAAAATAGAACCTTAAACTTTTAATTAAAGGAAGCCCCTCAAGGATCAAATTAATCCAAGGTTCCAAAAAAGGTTCATCATATTTTCTAATGAAAACCTTGACGAACATTTTCTTTCCCATAATTTCCATTGCACGTCTTGAACTATTCAGATTGTTAATTTTTTAAATAGACAGGCTATGCACTATGTAAATCCATCTTTCATAACTTACATGGCGAAGAAAAGAGAAATATTGTTTATTATCCTGCTAAGCCTTAAACAAACAAAAAATGCTAAAAATGTCATCATATTTAGGCCAAAGGGTCATAAAAATTTAACGTGAATCTGGCATAAAGAACGTTCCTTGTGAGATTGATAGCGCAAAAATAAAAATTATTGTCCATAACTGATGAAACAATGTATTAAAAGTGTTATTCTACATGAATTATGGATGATCTTCATGGGGGTTTCATCTTTCCTGATGATGGCGTAAAACCGTATTGATTGACATTTAAAAAAAAAAAAAAAAAAAAAAAATTGATCTGTATTAGCTGTATGACTATGACTTCTAATTTTAAATTTACTACTTCTCTACTGCCATTAATTCTTTCATAACGGCTTTTCTTTAGATGTCAAAGGAGGGATTTACATTCGTACCAGTGATTTTTTTTTCTATAAAAACCTATATGCCGGCGTAATACCCGCATCTGTATGATCATTACAGATGTCGTAACATATTAGATGTAGGACTAATGAATTCATCTTCTTGCTTAATTAATTTCTCGTTAATTGGTTTCCTTCGAAGGTGTATAGATGGGTTTCCTAACCTACAACTCATCCTTCGTAAATACCGTAGCACTTCCTGCTTCCAAACAGATGATGCAATATTTTATAGCTTTTTATTTCATACCTACAATTTCTTACATTAATTACTTATTTGATGTTTTCTTTCAAATTTCTACGGGTAGAATTAAAATCCTACAGGTCACACGGCACTGTTTTCTGTACTGATGATGTAATGTTTTGCTTGTAGCAGTGTGACTTTTTCTTTTATACCTAAACTTCTAGCTTTTATAATTACTTATTGCTGCTTTCCTTCATACGTCTATGGACGGACTTCAAATTCTACTTGTCACATTTCGTAAATACCATGGCACTGTTTTCTGTACTGATGATGTAATGTTTTGCTTGTAGCAGTGTGTCTTTTTCTTTTATACCTACAATTTCTGGCTTTTGTAATTAGTTCTCTGCTGCTTTCCTTCATACGTGTATGGACGGACTTAAAATTCTAGACGTCACGTTTCGTAAATGCCATGGCACTGTTTTCTGTACTGATGATGTAATGTTTTGCTTGTAGCAGTGCGACTTTTTCTTTTACACCTAAAATTTTTGGTTTTTTTAAACACTTCTTTGCTGTTCCTGCAAACAACGTACGAGACCCTAGCCTGTACCAAGACCTACATCTTCCTTTAATCCCCATATGAGATTCAAACGTAAAAATGTATATAGAAGATTCAGACTGTTAAAAAGATTTCCAGACAACAGATACAAACTTACATTAACAAACAAAAACAGACTGTACTCCTCCCTGCTAGTCCACTTCCATGGAAATTTATTTTACAGGCAAAGCCTATTAAAGGCATACAGACCATACAATTCATACCGACATCAAAATCCTATTCGTATCGCCCAATTTCGTTAAAGAAATTTCCATTCTAAATTACACTATCACTCGGACCCCTTAATCCACGAATTTTCTTCCACAACGTCGCGAATCCTCGTCGGAGACTGGCCACGCGACAAACTAATTACCTGGCATTGGCAAAGGAGTTGGACCGGCACAGGGTCACTTCCTGGATCTGTCTCCGCTCGTGAGTTTTTTCAGTTTGTGATAAAAAATTGTGTTTTTTTATGTATTTAATTACATATTCTAATAAAGTAATTTTTTTGTTATACCAAAATCAAATTTTTATTTTCCCGCTTTGATCTGCTTCCTATTCTTCTAAGGAGGTAGGTAACCTGATATCACATGGATAAATTTTAAGGACTCGACGGATGGTTTATGCTGGAACAACTTTCTAAAGTAAAACTGTCTGTTTACAGAAATGACTACATGGAGAAGGAACATTTGCTTGTTTTAATTTTAACGATTTATTATTGTTAATTTATATACGTTTTTCCATCGCTGGATGGACGCCGTTCATACCTTATACAGCCATTTGTGCCTCCGTACATACATGTTCACACAATATACTAATATGTATATTATTTCTTGTAACATATTTAATGTGCGGTTAGTGAATTAAAAAAAACCCTAAATGGTTTTCTTTAAAGCCTTTATAGACGGGATTGCTACCGTCATGTTTCGTAATTATCGTGGCACTACTTTCATCTCTACTTATCATTACTGAAGATATGTTTTATGCTTTAGAATCACGCGTTTTCTATTCCTCCATTGACAACGTCTGTTTATCATTGAACGCTAATTAATTTTATTTACAGATGTACAAGTCATGTCATAAAAATCTTTGTCTATGATAACCAAGAATTGATAAGAACTAACGAATGATGATTGTTTAGCAAAAAAGCTGTGTCAAATTTTCTGAAAAATCTAAATATTTATTGAATTATCTTTAATTTAAAGCAATATTATCAATTTTAATCATTAATGATATGTTTATTGGACCACCGTCTTATATTGTTTCATAACTGTTCATAGTTGCGGGTCAATTCATTTAATTAAAAGTTCTGTTATGTGTAGTGGAAAAGCGGAGTTCCTTGAAAAATCGAAAATTTTGTTGATTTCGATGTTGATCTGTAACATTACCTACCATCTGGTTTGGACATTGCTGATGGTATAATTTTTTTCTTTGACTATTATTAAACTTTACTTTTTTTCATTGCTATTATTAAAAGACTCATATATACTAGTCGACAGCCCTCTGCATGCTTTTCTCCTTTGTCAATCTTTTCGCGCGTATTTTGTTTTAAACTGCAACCACTCGAGCTTCAAGATCCGGTTACTGACCTCAAGATCCTTTTAAATACATACTAGGTTGACATCTTCTATTTGGACTCTTAGGTTGTCAAATATATATATATATAAAACATACATGTCTGTCGCATCCCTCAGTACTCGGAGAGGGGGTTGTACTTCATTCTCGCTAATAATTACTTTTACTCTCCACACGTCACACACTCACCCAATAACGATATAAATTTTGAATTTGAGCACCGTGGCTTCTCGTTTTAGTATAAAAACTTTACTAATTTCGATTCTGTCCCAACGGCATTTCCATATATTATTTACAGAATTTCAGTATTATAAATTCATTAGGTAAATAGAAGCAGTCGGTTAAGCAATTGCTTTAAAAAATTACAAATTTACATTTTTAACCTTACAATACTTACCATTAAAACCTTACAATAACTCAAAGTTCTAATAAAGGTTTATTACCATTATTAAATATTAATCCATTTATGTTTAATGGTCTCATTGATAAAATTACTTCTTTCAATTAGTTATTATTAATAATGATAAAAAGCAATGACATAATACAAAACGCCTTGATGTAGAAACTTGTATGAAAAGCAAAAGACGAAAAGTTTTATGTAATGATAAATAAAAGGTAAGTTTGATTAGACATCTTGTTGCCCATAATTTTTGTTGAAGAACGCGATTTGTAGCACGATCTTCCAGTAATCATTATTGATGGTTCTTCTTGATTTATCTTCAGAAGTAATTTAGTTTTCTTGTAGCACCTAGGTGTCTTTTTTTTGCATTAAAAATGAGTTCATGTTTTATTTTAAACGAATTTAAAATGTTTTAGGCCATTTCGTTTATTGTAAACCTCCTGCATCAGTAATGGTTCAATATTTTACATTACTGCGGCTTGTTTGTTTGATTCTCAACGTATGAGTAGTACTTCATAGTGATAAAAAAATTTTTCTCAAACGGCTTGAAGGTTTTCTACTTAAAAGTCCGAACGAAAAAACGTCTCGACCTCAACATCGCTAAAGAAACTTACCAAAAGATGAATGTTTAAAAATTTTCGTATTGTTTAATAGATGAACAGCTTTGGTTGAAATGGTGTTTTTAACGGAGGACCAAGGATTTACGGCATCGCCTGCCATCTGTCAGGAATCGTGTAAGCCTGGGTGAGGATGGTTCGCAGGATCACCGCTGGAAAGCATCAACCGGCTGATCCTAGCCTTAATCCGATCAAGCTTTATTAACCTAACGGATTAAATAACGATTAAATTATTACTAGGATTTAAAAAAAAAACTGTTCTAACAGGTGCAAAACGAGCAAATTGAATTCAAGAACAATTCTTCCACGTTTTAGCTCTTGTCCTTTAATTTTCTTCTTCTTGAGGTAATAAGAAAAATCGTAAAATTAATATTAGATTAATATTTTTTTAATTAATTTTTTTTTTACGGACCAAGTCGATTAAGTGAGCTTTGCCCTATTGCTGTATAATAGGGCACCAGTGAAGTGAGATCCCCCCCCCCAATTTTAAAGTCAATTTATAATTTGTTCTTGATTTTTTTTTTACAAGGAATGAGCAATGGTCATAAGAAATACGGTAAATATACGCCATTTTTTTTTACTTTTGATATTTCATTGCTCTTAATTCCTTTTTATGTGAGGATTTTTATGAAAATAATAATATTGTTTGCGATTAGTACATCATCCCGCAGCACCCATGCCAACAACAACTCTATGGAGTATTTGGCACAAGTTTAAAAAGGTATGAAAAAAAGGAAATCAAACTCTTTTTGACAAAGCCCTTGATAGGACCTGGCATTCTTGACTTCTACCCACAATTAAAGAAGAGCCGCTATACTATTACCATCCTGTTAAATTAAATCTGATCGATAGAACTTATAGAATCACTTATTATATAGTCACTTTGGTAGCAAGATCTATTCGACCTGGGGTTCCGCAGGGAATAGTCTGGGGGTCATTTTTTTACTTGTGCTATGTCCATGATATACCCAGATCTTACTTGATAATGATAGCTATGATTGCAGATGATATTTCTAAGTAGAGACAAAGTAGATCTAATAGCTTCTAAGCAATAGCAAAATTATTGGCTGGAATCAAAAATGGGGTATGAAATCCCCAAAAGTACATTCTCGATGCATTCACTAATCTCAGAAAATTTGGAACTACACCTGCAGTCATGGAAGCAGCTGGGATACCTGAAGCTGATTCCGTCAAATGATCAAATCCCCTGATTAAACGACTTTTGGGGGGATCCTATTTTCTAAAGCCCGTTCTCGGCATAAGTCCTTCACTTTCATTACCTATCTCTCCAATTTTGTAGTATGCATCACCTGTCCTGGGTTCTGAACGAGTCTCTCATTTAAAAAGAGTCCAAGTTCAATAAAATCGAATTCTACGCCTTGATATATTCGAAACTGTATACTTCAACGTGATGACGCCAAGGCACCGGGGCAGGAGTGTTTGGTATGAATCTGAAGACGGAACAGGTAGCAAACGTGGGTAAATGGCTACCGATATTCAGTCTGAATCGTAGCGATTGAACACTGGGCCGGGGAAATAAAAAGGCTTGATAGACATCTTTTCTGCCTGTCCTGCAGCACTAACGCTACTAGCTTCATGCTATGTGAAGGTTAAGTGCTTGGCTCGAAGGTAAAGTGTAAAGGCATGAAAGCCCTGGCGGAAGTCAGCGACACTAATGACCTGCCCCTGGCATGGGTCCCTGGGCATTCCGAGCATAGAGGCAACGAAAAGGTTGACATGTTGGCCAAAGAGGGGCCTAACATGGGCTCTCTAGTCCTGAAAGCTATTGTGGCTTAGCATCTTGCGACAAAAGAGGATACATCTTAAAATGGATCCTTATGAGTCCAAAACCTGGTGGAACAATACTACATGTATGAGGAACGCAAAGTGATTCTTAGACCACCCGAAAAACTTACAAAAGAATTACTGGAAGGCAATAACAACCGAACCAGAATTCTAGTTTGGCTCGTAACAGGCGCAAACACCGGATAGTACAGACAGAAGAAACACTGTGCAGATACTACAAGTAAAAAGAAGAGAACGGCAGAACACATTATGTGTTTCTGTGAAGGTCTATGTAGGATCGGGTTCTTGCAACTATCCATAAATATGCCATACATCGCCGACGTTGTATGTGCAAAGTTGCACCAACGCATAAGTAGCACCTGAATAACATCTTTACTGATTTTGTCCAGCCGACACTGAGGATGAAAAGAGAGTCATGCTGACCTCAAGAAAAATCCAAATTTTGGAGGACGAAGGTAGCGTTAACGCTACTGTATATATTTTTCATTATTTTCTACGCTCAATATGACCAATGTCCAACAAAGAAAAAAAGTGCGGGCTATTTTGAAACTGAATGTCTTATGCTGAGACGTTCAGTTTTGGGTGGAGAGTGACAAGAATGTGATATTTTGCCTTGATCCGTCCAAATGATTAAATTCAAATTTGATCCTGTAGAAGGGCTGCGGCTGCGCCACCCCACTTTGGGAGTAAAGCGGAAAGCCGCCTCCCTGTCAATGAAAAGCCGTTTTGATTCAGTCGCCCCGGGTGGCGGTGAAGAGCGCAGGCTCGCGCCCTAATCAGGCCCAAAATCTTGGTGTTTACGGCTAGGACAGTCATCGGATATGCACGGACCTCACCGTCCGTCATCTCGGTTTTGATAGAAAAAGTCCCCATCCTGTGGAAAAGCCGTCAAACCGTCCCGGAAGAGGTTTTTCCCCACTTTGACCGCTGCCGCGGAGGGAGGGCGGACCATATCGATTTTCCCCTGCCACCACCTCGCCGCCCCCGATTGAACAAAAAGCCCTCTAGGACACCTGTAGATCCGGGCCTAAACTCGCTCACATCCCTAACCCCGCTGGAACCCGACACCCGAACTCGCCAATCCACGACGCCTCGCCGGAAGGGCCGCCTACTGGGAAATCAACCGAGGATACGCCTGAAGGGACTAGTTGCAGACACAGATTACCCACTATTATGCAGGGTTGAACGTCGTCTATAAAAATCTCAACAAAACGAGAAGAAGACCCTTAAAAAAAGGTACGTCCCGTCAAACAGCGTCAATACAAGCATGCTACTCACTGGTAACCTACTACAGGACTTATAACCGACAATTTTTATTTGGAAAAAATTTCGCGTTCCTCAAAACGATTAAATCTCAAGCACCGTTTCCATCATGATTTTGGACCAATTATGTTGGAAATGAGTAAAGAATGCTGTAGCACTGCGCTTTATCGAGCGCTATAGTTGATATCTCTGTCAGTTTAATTTTTTCTCATCTTGCTTGATTTTCTCAGTCTTATAAAAAAAATTTCATAAAGCACATTTCTGCAGTGGAAGAAGTCGATCGGATCCCATGCCTTCACGTGGAAAGCCCGCTCTTGTGCATAATCACCATCACACTTTAATTTAAATTTGACACATCTTTTCCTAATAATTTTTTTTTTCACTCAGTTATTCCTTTATCAGCCGAAAAATTTATTACCACGATGCTCTACATAAAAAAGTCCCTATTGCAGTTTTCACACTGCGGCATGGCAAAGCCACATGTGGGCCAGGATTTGAAAAAGCTTTCTCACATATTGATTTCCAACTGGGAAAGTGGTTCGATTTTAATTGAAAAAAAGGTGTTGAGTTCGATAAGGTTCGATAAGATTAATGCCCTCAGACACTGACTTTAATCTAAACCTCTGTAAACAATGTTTAAACCAATGTTGAAAACAATTTGAGTATTTGAGATATGACAGAAAAAAGTATATAACTGCTTGTACATTCGTGAAAAAATATAGCCGAAAGTATTTGAGATTCTTTCTTGGGGTGATTCACTAGTTCTTCGGCCGTTCTGATAATTTTTATCTGAATAGTCTCCCTACGTTCAGTCGTGGTGTGCTTCCGAGGTTTTCGACGCACAACCGACAGAAAAACGCACAGACCCCCAAGACTAGAGATAAACAAACGATAAAACTGCGGGCTCGAAGAAAGTCGACGAGGTTTTGAACAAATTAAACCGAAATTTGACTTTCTAAGTGTAAAGCACCACGAAGTGAAATTATGGTGGGGGGATACGGGATGAAAGGTCTTCCAAGGCGGGTCAAAGGGTGAAATGGTGATTGCAGCCAAACTGCACCCATGAATTAAAATAATAAAAAATTACACGCACAGAGAGAGATAAAGATAGATAGCTATATATATATATATATATATATATATATATAAACTCCTGCTCAAAATTAACGCACCACTTCAATATTTCACCATATGTTTTTCTCAGGTGTTTTTTGAACGTTATTTTTATTTTTAGTATTGTAGGTTATTAATAATAAAACATTACAAATGAAAATGAAAAGCAGAAAAGGACGGTAAACTTTATTAAAAAATATTCCATAAAAAAGACTGAAAAGGTCAAAAATTTTCATTTAAGTTCAAACACAAATTTAATTACTCAGTATCTGGTGTTGCCTCCCCTGGCTTTGATTACTGCATCCAGGCGTCTTCTCATGCTGTTGATGAGGTTTTTTACCCTTTCTTGTGGAATATTCTCCCATTCTTCCAATGCCGCTTGGCGCAGTTGCGAAAGGTTGCTAGGAGGTTGTATTCGGCTCCTAATCCTTTTTTTTAGCTGATCCCAGATATGCTCAATAGGGTTGAGGTCAGGACTACGAGCTGGCCATTCAATCCGCTCAATATTCTGTTCATTTAAAAATTCTTCCACCGATCTCGCACGGTGAGGTCTAGCGTTATCTTGCATGAATAAAAAGCCTTGTCCAATATTCCTAGCGAAAGGCACTACATGAGGTTGGAGGATCTCTTCCACATACCTTGGTGCATTTAGAGACCGTCCTGGAACAACGACTAACTCTGTGCGGGCCTCCATGCTGATACCTCCCCAGAACATGATGGAGCCTCCACCAAAGGCGACGCGAGGAATAATATTGCACTGAGCAAATCTTTCTCCACTTCGTCTCCATGTCCGAGCACGACCATCTGGAGAATTAAGAGCGATTCTAACTTCGTCAGAAAATAAAACTCTCTTCCAGGCATCAAAACTCCAGTTGAGGTGATCCCGGGCAAATCGCAGCCTGGCTACTCGGTGGTCTCTGGTCAGTAGTGGCCCTGAAGCAACCCGTCTACTGCTCAAGCCAAACTCATTCAGCCTTCTTCGAACAGTGGGAGCCGAAATTGAGACATTCCTGGTGCTTTGAAGGAGGCTACTCATTTCCGAACTTGTCACCTGCCTCGTTCTGAGGGCATGTAAGCGCAAAAATCGGTCATCCCTCTCGGTCGTTGCTCTTGGACGTCCTTGTCCAGGCCTCCGTGTGTTGCTGCCAGTTTCATTGAACCGTTGGAGAGTTCTTCCGATGGTGGTATGGTGACATCCAATTATTCTTGCAACTTGTCGCTGGCTGTAGCCCTCCTCAAGAAGAGTCATCGCTCTGACGGCTTCACGCTCACTCAAATGTCTTATGGGCGCCATAAGTTCTAAATTAAAGTTTAAACTTCCAAAAGAAATGGTGTCTGTTAAGCAGATGCAGTGAAACTGAGGAATAAACCAGGAGGAAACTCTTGTGTATCTTACCAAATCCATTTCAAAGCGGATTAACACGATTGTAAACAATTCTTGTTTACTTTTGTGGGATTGTGAAGCATAAAAAAGAGAATAAACATGAAGAGATTTAGCTGGATTTCTCTAAAAAGAATTTCTGTTTAAAAATTAAGGTGGTGCGTTAATTTTGAGCAGGAGTTTATATATAGAGAGAGAGAGAGAGAGAGAGAGAGAGAGAGAGATGAAATCGAAAATGTAACCTAGAAAAAATTAACCAGATAAATAGATAAATGGGAACAGTTAGGGAGAAAAATTAGAGAGAAAGATAGAAATAGATACAGAGAAAGATAAAAATATGGCGAAAGAAAAAGATAGAGATAGAGTGTTTGTGACAGACACCCAAAGATATATAGATAAAGATAAATAGTAAGAAAGACAGAGATAGAGATAGGTAGATAGATAGAGAGAGAAAAAAAGAGGGAGATAAAAAAGAGAGCGGGAGAGAAAGAAAGAGAGAGAGAGAGAGAGAGAGATTAAAAAGAGTGAGAGGTCGAGGTCGAAAGAGGAAATGAGAAAGGAGAGAGATTAAGAAAAAAGAATGGTAAAGAAATGTAAAAAGAGAAGAGAGAGGTAAAGAAAATGAAAGAGGGAGAGAGAGAGAGAGAGAGAGAGAGAGAGAGAG
>CM077106.1:15667235-15709799 GCA_039619505.1 Cimex hemipterus | reverse complement strand
GAGAGAGAGAGAGAGAGAGAGAGAGAGAGAGAGAGAGAGAGAGAGATTAATTTAATTGCCTAAGGTCCGGTTGGTTAATAATAATTTGGAAGAAGAAACTAGTGGGCAAGCGTATATGTAACTTAATATTAATATTTATATAATGAAATAGTAAGCGTTAAAGACTAATTAGTCACAAAATACATTTTACTTTGAATAAACGATCGCATTGGTAAAAATTATTATATCGATCAATATATTTTTTAATGAGGTACATAAAATAATTGGCCTTTTTTTCATTTTACTAGCAAAACGTACACCAACTGAAAGGACAGTGATCCTGTTTGTCCAAATGGTTAAATGCCAATAGTTCAATTCAAAGGCATTTAAAAAAAAAAAAAAAATCAAAAATCAATTAAAAATAAATATATATGTATAAATTTGTAAGTTATTTATAAAAACATAAGATTGTGAACTTTAGATCACGTAAGAATGTGTTGATACAGGGAGAACGCCTTTGAATTATTATTTCAACATTTCTTAAATTTGTAGGTTTGATCTAAAGATATTAACCAGTCCAAGGATTCAAGGGAAAAATAATATTACAAAAAACAAAAATTTTTATGTAATTGGTGACGTCTAGTTGCTTAATCACAATGTTCGCTTACGCGCTTGTTCAAACTTTCACTAACTTAATTTACCGTTTTATATCGGACCATCCGGGCCCGCCTATTTGCAGATGCTTTTCATCATGTCCGATGGTTGGTCTGTGTGCTATTCCGTAAGGCGTGTTCTTTTAAAAATTGTTGAATCCTCGGATGGATTACAAATCTGCCAACGAACGCGGCGTCTTTTTATAAGGTGTTCCTACCTCAGAAGCAAACCATCGGACCAACCAGAGGTGATACAAACCAAACGTCCCTGGCAAACCAAAATAGCGAGAATAGATGGTCAAGGATAATAAAAGCTAATCGGTTCACTAATTATCTTCTCACAGATTTCACACAAATATTTCGCAATTTAATGTTTTGGCAGGATATTTTAATTGTTATGATGAACCGGCATTGGCTCACTTTTTCGGTCCATCTTCACTCGCGGAATTAACGAACTACTGCAAGCGTTTCAGCATTTTGCCAGGTTCAGTTTGTCTGTGTACTTATACTGCCTGTTATGATCTTTTATAAGGTATAGGATCAAACTATGAGACTCTGTACCATAGTGCAAATACTAACATAACATAGATATGGCCAGATACTTAAGGAAAATTGGGTACCACTGTCATAAAGTCATCCATGACTGTGAATGTAGAGCATACAGAAGGTTTACTGCGCTCCAGTGGTGTTACATGTGTTATGTCAAAAGAAACATAATATACAAGTTTAAACCTCGCGCTTATTGCAGATGTCAGGGCGTCGCGGCTCGGTGTGCGAGGTGACGTCCCCAGACGGCCGGACCTTCCCGATCGAGGAGCTCGAAGAGAAGGAGATCAAACGGGAACGGGAGATGCAGAGGATCAGACCGAGTCGACGCAGGATGCTCCGCGACCTGTCCAATCTTTCCGAGGCGAGGAATTCCGACAGCCTGTCCCCGACGCACGTTTCATCCAACTGGACTCTATCAAGAAATTCGACGCCCGATTTGTTCAACGACCTCTTCTCCACGCCGTCCACGAGAGAGACGAACCTCTCCAGAACGTCTTCTACGAAAGGTACGTCGAAGATACTAGTACAAAACCAGAAATGAGGTCATCTGTAGGTAAACTGCAGATATAATGGTCCCATTGGTGACAATAGAAACTTACATACAAACCCCATATTTATATAAGCTTAAAAAATCATTAAATTGCTCCATGTTGTAATATCATAAAAAATTGTTTCCTAAAGAAGCGATATTGACTTCGTAACAAAATGGAATGAAATGAAACTAAATTAAGCTTAAAAAGTTCACAATTCATAAGGCTACCTTGATGAATCCATAAAATTGTACAGCCCTCATTAAAAAAATGAAAACAAACTACCAAAAGAAAAAGAAGGTTTATACTTAAAACAATCATTAAACATGCTTCTATATGTACTCAAGGTTTAATTTTTCATTGTCATTTTTTGGATTAATATTGACGATTGAAAGTACTTATGCGATGATACGTTCATTAGAGTACGAAAATGATGAAGATTCGTTAGGTCAAAACTTGTAAGAGGGTCTTATTTCTTATATTAAATATTAACTTTGTTACTAAATAATTTTCTTAAGGATTAAGTTTCTTTTCATTAATTGAGTTGGAGAAGAGTTCACATCAAGACGTCAATTCTGTCAAAAACACACACCAGGGAAGTCCGCTTAGTGTTCCGCGAGTCGATGAACTGTCTACTTTCAATGACTATGTTTTTAAATGTATTTATACAAATTTATAGGTAATAATGTTTGATTTAGGTTTATCGTTCCTGGCGAGCCGTAGGTCTAGCAAGGGGTCTGAGATCGCACCTTTGCCCAATTTGAATATCCCCAAAAAGAATTTTAACCAACTTCAAATTCCCGTCGCGGACCACGCCCGACCAAGGGTCTGCTCCCTGCCCGAGAAGAGTTTCAACCCTAGATTATCGGACGACCTGTACCGCCTCAGGAACTTCTGCATCACCAACAAAGGCGTAGTGAACTACGGCGACTCCATCCGGGACCGTCGTTCCAGGTCGAACACTTCCATTAATTCAACGAACAGCCGGCTCTCGCCACCTTCCCCCTGGCAGGGGTCATGCTGTTCACAAACGACTGAGGTCTCCTCTGAGACATTCGATATCCCCAAGTACAGGGTAGTCCTCCTCGGAGAGTCGGGAGTCGGCAAAACAGCTCTTGTCTCTCAGTTCATGACATCTGAATATATGAACACTTATGACGCTTCCTTAGGTAAACGAATTTCTTCTCGTTTCGCCTTTTTTCCCTAACTTGATTCATTTTCTAGATGACGAATTTGGCGAGAAGACAGTGTGCATCCTCCTAGACGGCGAAGAGTCGGAGGTCGTCTTCATCGACCACCCATCCGCCGAGATGTCCGTGAGTGCCGATCCCTCATCTTACCCCTGCTTAATAAAAATCACGGCTTATTCCTTTTTAATTGTCTAGGTGGAAAACAACTTGTCGACGTACGAACCGCATGCCGCTATAGTCGTCTACAGCGTCATACAAAAGGAGACTTTCAAAGTAGCCGAGGATATCCTCAACTATCTCTGGAGGGAGAGCTACACGAAGGAGAAGGCTGTGATACTCGTCGGAAACAAGGTGGACCTCGCTAGAGCTAGGACCGTTGCGACAAGTGGTAACTGTCTTCCCTTTTTCGATTGCTACTAATTGTACCGTCCAGCATAAACTATACTTTTTAACCCTTTGAATTATATGGTCCACCACTTCTTATTTCCACGAGCATCTGGATTAAGCTTTAAATTGGGTAAAAGTTGAGATTCGATAGTATTATATAGGCAAACATTGTTTTCTATTGTCAGGAGTTTATTTATCTCCCGAGGCTGAGTGCCTTGAAGATGTAAATTGAACCTTGAAACACATTGGCTTGTACAACTGGGCCATGTTACTTCCATTATAACTAAATTAGGATAATATCAAAAGAAACTAGCAAACAAATGCAAAATTGTGGTACCAGACTGAATCTAGTATTTATTGGATAAAATCAAATCTTAAACTGCCTGTTCCTTTAGGAAAGATTTAAGAAATTGAACTTTGCGTTAACGAGAATAAAGAGTTAGGTATTGAAGACCTCCAAATAGCTAAGCTGTTCTTAAAGCATCTCCAAGCTCAGCAAACATTAGCCATCATCAAACTAATGTTGCCTGATAGCTTGACGAGCCTTGATAATGGTAATAAACTATGGTGAGAAAATATTCCTGCTTGATGGGCGTTCATTGGCTCTTTATGAAACAATTTTCAAACGCTCTCGGTCGAATCTGACGGTTCGAGGAGTAGCTGAAGGGGACATCAGAGGCCCATTCCTTTTAACATGTACACTACCGATGTTTTCATCTTACGCGTAATTCAGCTGTTTTTTTACTCTAAGAAGATAACCCGCGGAACATGGTTCAACAAGAGAATACAATATTTTAAAAAAAAAAAGTATTTTTATCTTACCAACCTTGTTGCAATTTCCAATGACCGTTGTAGTTTTAGGCGATCCTGGACTTTTTGGAATGTAACGTACAAAATTTACGATGATATGTAAGAAATATATAACATCATTTTTTTACCACTGACGGTCCAACCTCCGGCATATCCGACGCCATCCGGATCTCTGACGCTAAAAATGCAATAAAAAAAACACGATTAAAAGAAAATGGCAGCATCGTTGGGCTGGATCTGCAGAAATGCGGACACGGACGAAGAGCACCGGTGACCTTCGGAGGTTCTGACCCATGGAAGAAGGGTCAACTTCATCCGACTAGAGAGGTGTACTAACGTTTGGGCAAAAGCTCCCGTAACTGTCCGGCAGAGAAAGGTTGCTAGATGAGTCCTACCTAATTGAAGGGTGCACCTTCCTGGCTCCTTATAGAGGGCGCGTAGGAATGGTGAGAATGGTTCTGGAGTACGGAAAATAAATGAAAATTCGAATTTTCCCTCCATTTTGCCGTTTTTCAAAATTCGAAAAGTAGTAAGTTGAGAAGGGTCCGTGTGGAACGGAGTCACGATATCTCAAGCGGTTATTGAGAGGTCGTGGGTTCGAATCCCGCTCGTGACACTACGTTTTCCATTTCAACCAAAGCCATAATAAATAATGGATTTGATATAAACTAATGTAATACAATACATTGAGCCGATTTAGTCGTTATTCTTTTACATGCATAGTTTAACAGTAAAAAAATATAATAATCACTGATTTTTGGCCAGACAGGTTAATGTGCACGTTGACAATGCTTTTAAGTTCAAATGTTACTTGACACGATTTTATTACATATTGAATTTTAAATTGAATATTATTTGGTGCCAAAAAAAGGAAAAAACTTTATAAGTCACAATGGTATTTAATTCAATTTAATCCGAACAGGGTGAAACGGTTCGTCAAATTCTGAATAGCGTGGGGGATGCGCGGTCTCGCTGTTTCGTTTTACTGCACTTTTTGTTTTAATGCAATAGGTCGTCCCAAGAATTCATTTCAGAGAGGGGAAAAGTTCATTTTAATTAAGTATTTTATGTGTCACAGTCTAGTTATTGCCTGAAATTTTATTTTTGCACTGGGTCGACTTATTTCCTTTTTTTTTCTTTTTTTTTATAGAAGGGAAAGCCTTGGCCGCCTCCAGGGACTGCAAGTTCATCGAGACCTCGAGCGGGATACAGCACAACGTGGACGAATTACTTGTCGGTAAGGCATCGAAATTTTTCACCTGTTTCGTTCTTTTCCTTCTTACTAATTACATATTTTCCTGTTCGAAAGGGATTCTCAAGCAAATCAGACTGAGAGAGGCGAAAGAACAGAAAAAAGCCAGGAGACGACTCCACTCCTCGAAAACGTCTTTGAGTCTTTACACGGCCAAGGAGATTCTCGCCAAAGTCTGCCTCTCAGAAGGGAAATCGAAGAGCTGCGAGAATCTTCACGTACTCTAAAAAAAAACCATTAACAATTGAAATACAATATTCGGTGTTTTGTTTTTAGTTTGTAGGAAACAAAGTTTAAAAAAAGAAAAAAAATGAGAAGCAATTTTGGGTGTATAGAACTTAAAATCGATGTCTCTTCCAAGAAAACTCTCTGGCCTAAAGCGGTAATAAAATTATATAAATGTGCGACAATGAAATTTAAAGGCCTAAGTTGTAACTTAATTTCTATTTGTGTGAGTGTTTGCGAGAGAAGAGCTGTGTGAGAGCGAGCGAGGAAGTCCATATCAAACTAAATAATAATAATAACAAATAAACGATACATATGAAAAGTGAAAATAAAGGTTGTACTAGTTGGTAACTTTAACATACAAAAATGATTTTTTCCGCTATAAAATAATATATATATTCTGAAAACTAGCTTTTTTATTTTTAACAATCCATTTGGTGTACTGTGCAACTCGACACGTTGTCACTAAAAAGTCGAACCCCTCGAAAAATAACACTAAACACATAATCAATAAAATTTGTTGGTCTTGTGTTATTACTTAAATTACCATTTTAATTATCTTATAAAAAATGATGTAATAAGTAAGTTGACGTTTTTACTTTTAGAATTGAATTTTTTATTAATTAACTCAGTTTTGCTTGACCCCCAACTTGACGAAATTTTCAATTTTATATTAAAATAATAAAGAAACTACAATTAGCATAGAGCTAAAAACTAGGATTTGATGAAACATTTTTAATTATTTGCATTTCTCTCAACGGCTCAACTCAACTTCCACCAGTTTTCATCACATAAAATTTAAATATTCTTTGAATTCCAGTTTTCATGATATCACCAATGTATTATTTTCTTCATTGTTACTCTTCTCTTTTCTGTCTCGCTGGTGAAGAAAATTGCTGACGTTGTCCCACTTGAGATTACTGAAACGTAGAAGACTTAAAATATTTCCATTAGAGTTTGGTCTATCTATACTTGCTGTCCGACGCACTTCTGCATTCTGACATATTCAGCGCTGGGTCTGCTGGATAATGGAATGTTCAACACAACCATTGAGCCCTCTTTGCAGTAAAAGCCAAGTTGGAGATTTGTTGCGGTAATCGTGAAAGGTGATGGAAAATCCGTCGCGTCCATTTTTAGTACAGGCCTCAGAGTTTCAAACAACCCTAAGTTTCAGCAGCGCTGAGATAAGATACGCTGAAGTGCGGCTCGTTGGCTTGGTTGGTTTTGATCAAAGTTGGCACTTAGTGGTGAAGGGCAGTGATAGTTCTGCTAAAATCGGCCAATTCCAGTATAGAGGAAACATAAGTGGCTCTATGACCTATTTTTCAGCCAGAAAAACGTGCTTGGTGTAGATCTTAGAGAGACCTCGAGTGCGTTTAATTTTCCGTGGCTGAGTAAGCATCTTACTTTCGACTTGTGGGCTTCTAGAGAACGATCGTGTAAAGCCACTAGCGGATCACGAGCAACTATGTGCTCTCAAACAACTTTAAAAGTTACTCCCTGTCACATTTGTCCGGGTAGACTTATTTGCCGAATAATCTACCAGTTACATTACTTTTTTCGAGTTATGTTTTTGGCACTTATATAGAGATACACAAGATTATCTCGTCTGAAACAGTGGTGAGACTGAGCCCACTCCCTATTTTGGATAATCTCTGATCTTGTCACATTTTGAACTGGATGACGCGAGCGTTGTCGAAGGTCGGTTAGAAATAAAAGGCGGGAAAATTGTTGTCTCAAGCGCCGGGCTCGACCGAACCTGATGTTAAAAATGGGATAAGGAATATGACCAAAAGCATCTTTGAATATGATCGGCTGAGCATAGACAAATGACCAATCAACCATGCGATGTTAGCATAGAGACTTAGGGAGCATAGTTCGACTTCACCATGACACCCAAAAATATTACAACCTTCTTCAAACTCGGCAATTAGTGATTTCTGTGCAAACACAAGTGTGGTGAATTGAGAGACGTATAGTGGGTGCGCAAGACGGTGAATTATTGAGGTTAGACGCCAAATAAAGTAAGGTTATAGTAGTTCTCCCTGTGCCAACCCAAGAGAAGTAGGATTACAGATGTTTAGTGGGACTACAAGATAGTGAATTCTTGAAGCAAGTGGCTAAATATGATTGGTGTTAGTAGTCCTCCCTGTGCCAACCTAAGTGTGTCATATTTTCAGATGTTTTGTGCATCAGCAAGATGGTGAATTCTGGAATTTAGTTGTTTAATAAAGTACGTACTTGATAGATCTTCACATGATGAATTCTTAAAGTACGTGATGGAATAAAGGAAGTGATCGCAGTTCGCCCTGTGAGACCCATTGTTTTTTGTTATAAAATAAATTTAATTGGGGGTAAAAAAGTTAGATTTTATTTTTTCCATTAAATCTGATAGTTTTTCTCGTTTAATGTATTAGTTGTTTTTCTGTATTTAGCCACCTTCACAGGAGTGCTTTTAAGTCATTTTAACCTAAAGGAGGACAGGCAGACCATGATGATCAAAGGCTTTCAAATTTATTCCTTATTTTATGATTGATTTATCTCGAATTTCACATAAACAATAAAAATGGGGAAGAATAAAATTAACAAACTATAAAAAGGATACGATTTGAAAATTTGGACGCCCCTCCCGCATTTGAGTGCGTCGACGGGGGCGGTTAAGTCGTCCCTTGAAAATCAATAAACACGCCCCCTTAGGAGAGACAGTCGCCACGGTCGGATTTTTGGAGACGGGAGCCGAGCTTTGGTCGAAACAAGGGATTTTGGGCCATTTCAAAGAAGTCTAGGAGTCAAAATTGATGAGATGGTCGCTTGAGTCACGGCACAACTTCAGGACTCGAAAGATCTCGGATTCTGGATAGAAGCGAATCATAGTACAGGCCTTTGACTCGACTTCTACAAAGTGAGTTTGATCTTTTACATTTTACTCGTACTCCATTTACCTGTAGATCAAGTTTATTATATTTATATAGAATGTAAGACGTTAGATCTTTTTTCTTTTAAATTTTACTGTAAGAATCTAGTGTAATGTCTTCCTTATGAGGCCTGAATCTTCCAAAACCTGGATTATTTCTTCGAATTCGACAATGGCCGCACCTCGGAATACACAAAAGATGTTAATGTGCTTTTGAAAGTGCTGTGTCAGTCCTGTTTAAGAGGTAAAAAGGAAGAAAGAGAATGTGAAGGAGGTGGAGGCATATGGCAAGAAAGAACATTTCTACTGACAAAAGGCCAGAATTATCTCACTTGATAAGCAGGAACCATAACGCAAAGAGGAAGTTAATTCTTACAGACTTAACATACATTTTACATAGGCTTTATTATTGCATAACCAAATATAAACACGAAAAGTGAGAGAGGTTTATGTAAATTTTCATTCAAAAAGGAAAATCTTCAATTAATAAAAATTGTAAATATTGTTATCAGAAGGCTTTTATCAACTAAGCAAGGTGATAGCAAATCATTAAAAAAAATTTAAATAGAAATTTCTTATCGCTTTTTTAATATCTAAATTAATTAGGGCCTTCGTTAATCAAACTTGATCAATGAAAGTTGATTCAACAGGTTTTTACATATTTCAATTTCTTCCAGAAGTCGGCAATCCGGGCTTAATCACACGTTGGTACAGTTAAGTTTTTAAAAATTTCCCAGATGGCCCAGTTCCTGTTTTCTCGGCTGCCCCCGTTCTCGGCGGCGGTGAACGTCGCCCGGGAGACGGTCCGGTCCGCCATCCCGGACAAAGGAGGCTGCCTCGAGTTCCTCAAGAAGTTCAAGGGCCCGTCGCCGGGCGAGGGTGACAAATTCAGACGGGGTTCCACGGAGATGACCGACTACGGGACCAGGGAGGACGGCTCGCCGGGATCTTTCGAGGGCGGAGAGTCGGGGTTCGACTCGGAAGGACATTCTAGGGGGAAGATCAACGAATGGCAAGCCGCATGGAACGTCACCAACGCCATCCAGGTATATGCCATTCCTGACCTTGGTAGGACAGAGAAAAGCCGATCTCAATAAATATTACATATGCATCTGTCCTTAAATACTAAATTTAACTATGAACTATAATTGAAGTAAACTCCTCGTCAGAGTTTCACTTTGGTCACCTATCCTAGCTGTTTTGGTATGTCACACGGCATTTATAGTACGCCCCCTTTGTAGTGGGTTTTTGATCTCTGGAACACACAAACCTGTAACCATGGCTGACCATAATATTTGGATACGTTCTGTCTTCAATTACAATATTGTTGATCAATATATAATATTATTACCCCGAGAAATTTACAGATAATATGCAGCTTTGAAATATCTGTTAGTGAGGAACTGCTTATATTCAACTTGTGAAGTGTACCATGGAACTAATAAATCTTTTGTTTAAACAAATTATTTTGGAACATTTGAACGTTTTCAAGTTGGCCCATCCCAAGAAAGTTTTCATGCAGAACTTTAAGGTCATCAGCAAATTTCAATGCAGTCTGTTGGATGATGAACATGGTTGTTTTTCCAGCTGTTTTGGTCTGTCAGACGCGTTTCGGAATTTACGCATTATCTTGTGGGCTTTTGATTCATATTCCTTGACAGACCGAGACACCTAGATGAACCAAGATTTTCGGAATGGCCTGACTATAACTTTTAGTATTGGAAAACAATAAGTAATATTATTACCCAGAAGTCCATTTTGTAGCTATTGCTTCCTGAACTTTTCTGCTTTTGGTTCACTTTCCAGAGGCCTCAGTTTTACAGGCTGACTCTTATGTTTGGTTTATAGCCAATTCAAAAGTATCCAAGTTGAATTGCACACAAGGCAGAAGAACATTAACTATGATACACAGTATGCTAACCTCCAATCACATCCACGTCCGGCTTCTCCCTAGGTGGGTCTGTCACCAATTTAAAAATGTCAATAATTCTAAAGACTTCTTGAAATTTGTAAATGAACAAATAAATTTAAACAAGAAAAACAATTTATCGAAAGATCCTAATATTCAGCTCGATGAGTTAAGCAAATAATATTTTTTGAAAATAAAAGATTAGTAGGCTTTTATAACAACAGCAAACTTATACCACTAATCCAGAAAAATTCGGTTTAAAAACTAACAAGTAGAAATCATTAAGATAGTAAATATCTTAAATTATAAAAGCACTGGGTCAGAAAAATCTCTATCATTCTTATCAAATTTATTATACATCAAATTAGTCATATACTAGATTTAACTACTACTTTACTATCTTTAACACGTCTATCTACAAAGGTATTTATCCAGATGACTGGAAAAGGTCCAATACAGTCCCACTAACTAAAACAAAATATCCTATTGGTTGTTTTATTATTTTATTACATTTTATCTTGCCTTAGGTCAAAAAAATATTTATAATATATGATAAACTATTGTTTAACCGTAGCATTGAAATTTTTTTTAATACAATTAGTAAATGACATAAAAACTGGTATTGATGATAAACAAATTACAATTTTAGTTTCTATTGGCCATGGTAGGGTCATTGACAGTGTTGATCATGATTCATTTCATTGATGAGATCAATTTATCTTTACTGTAATGTTGTTAATTGCTCTTATATTTCCAATAGGCAACAATGTGAAAAAAACTTCATCAAATAATTATTCCCGTTGGATGTTTACCATCGTGGTGTTCCTCAAGGGTCTACGCTATCGGATTTATTGTTTATCCTGTTCCGTTTGAACCTCAGGTTGTCATATACATCACCACAAACTTAGATGTTTGGTCACTTTAATTCCCCCAGCGTACTCGCGACATTCATCGGGGCGGGGTTATAATCAACCCCTTCCTTTCACGCTAATAAATTACTTTTACTCTCCAGAAGTCATGCACTCATCCCAGGGTACTTGATATTCCTAGGGGCGAGGCTATAAGCAACCCCTTCCATTCACGCTAATAAATTACATTCATTACTATAAATTTACACAAACAAAACACTCAATAGAAACATAGAGGTTTGGCCACATTCACTCTCCCAGAGAACTCGGTATTCATCGGGGCGGTGTTGTAAGCAACCTCTTCCTTTCACGCTAATAAATTACTTTTACTCTCCAGACAACATACAATCACCAAAGAATACTTGATATACCTAGGAGAGAGGCTATAAGCAACACCTTCCATTCACGCTAATAAATTACATTCATTACTATAAATTTACACAAACACAACATTCGATAATAACATAGAGGTCTGGTCACATTCACTCTCCCAGAGAACTCGATATTCATCGGGGCGGTGTTGTAAGCAACCTCTTCCTTTCACGCTAATAAATTACTTTTACTCTCCAGACATCATACAATCACCCAAGAATACTTGATGTACCTAGAAGAGAGGCTATAAGCAACCCCTTCCATTCACGCTAATAAATTACATTCATTACAATAAATTAACACAAACAGAACACTCGATAGAAACATAGAGGTCTGGTCACATTCACTTCCCTTAAACAACCCCTTCCTTTCATGCTAATAAATTACGCCTACTCTCCAGACGTCATACACTCTCCCTAAAGTAGAGTTGCAGAGATTTCTAGCCATTTTAGTAAAAATCTTCACAAGTTACATGTCACTATAGATATGTGTAATCGCTATTTCTTTAATCTACATTATGATTCTAGAATTTATGCTCATTTATTATTTATCCATTTTAAAAATTGATGATTTGTTAAAATACAACATTTTGAATATTTTCCATGACATAATAACAATACAAAAAACATTATACTTGTCCGAGATTTTTTCTCATTTTGAAGTTTAAAAAATTACTTTTACACTCAAACTGCATTTAAAATGCCTATGCGATATAAATACTGTTTTTATAATTAATTTCTTTCTACATCTGTAAAAGTTTAAAATTTTTTGTTTAAAATCATGTAAATTTAAAAATATTCATAACAGCATCTAAAAACTTTCCACTCAATAGATTATAGTTCAATCATAGTATGTACAACGTCGTATTTAAAATATATATGTAGGCAGTAAAAAAATTATATTTGTATCATATGTATTTTGTATTTTAAATTATGCCAATTTTTTTAATGCACTCGTCCGTGAGACCTAGTTTTGCGAGCCTTTCCAAATCAAAGGTTCATTTCTCAAATTCAATACTTTTCCACCATCATCATTGGTGGGTTTTCGATTCTTTTAATTCAAACTGATTTCACAATATGATGAACCTGTAGTGTGATGGTTTCTTATATTCCAGGTACCTTCCTTCGCTGGTTTGTTCTGGTATGGAGTTTTAGCGTTTCACCGTCATCAGTGGTGGGTTTACATTCCTAGAATCAACATTGACAGCTTGGACAGGCCAAACAGGATGATAGGAGACAATAACTACAATTTTTGTTCTATAAACAATGCTATTCCAGAAAAAGAAACTTATGGTCATATTTGCTCATGGATTCATTAATTGCATTAATATGTCTTAATTTTCAGTCAGCTCTCATTGATATGGGCTCTTCGGCTTTTAAGAGAATTAAATCCACTAATTTAGAGGACCGCTTGATAAATTAATATATTACAATTAATTAAGGTTTTTAGTTGAGATAAAAACGTCAATGGCTTGAGCGGGCTTCGAACCCACGATCTTCAGCTTGATATGTCGCTGCCCTACCACTTGAGCCATCGTGACCTCAATCCACTCGGACACCAACTTCCCATCTCAACCGCACCTTCTGAATTTTCCCTCCTTTTTGCCATTTTTTCAAATGTCGTGTAACCGGATTGGATCAATAAGGACGAAGATCGCGGGTTCGAATCCCGCCTGTGCCATTGGCTTTTTATCTCGATTATAAACCTTAATTAATTTTTAGACAATGTCGGTTTAATATGTCAATATGAATCATTATGAATTGATGAAATGTGGTTCGGTTCATAAATATTTTTCAAGACCTTCTCAGCGGATTTTTTTTTAATAACTTAATTTCTGACTGCTCTTATTATTAGTCTACAGGCTTTAGAATTACATAAATTCTTAAGGTAATAGAATAGTTTTGTTGCACACTCTTCGTTTTCCCTTTCTTCACGCATTCACGGAAATAAATACATTCACATATATGTACATTGCATTCATTCTGTTCGGTGGATGGAGTACTGAATATTTATCGATCAACTGTAGATTGTGTACAACAATAACTTTGTCCAAACATACCGAATTATTTATTTCTTTATAGTTCACAAGAAAAGTATATTAAAACTAAATAGTGACAACGACTGAAAAAATGGAGCGATGATCATAGTTAATCAACTAATATTAAAAATGTAAAACCATTTTATAAGGAGGACATCACAAACAGTTCACAAATTTTAAGAACTGCTTCTGGTATGGTATTAGCCAAGTTTCACTGGATTAAACCAAATTTGCATCAGAATGGATATTTCTATGTCGAATATGCAACAATCTGTTATTTTATCATTTCAGCTCCGAGCTCTTGCGAAATATTACAATATACATTCGATACGCATTCACCCAAATAAATACATTTTCACTTCTATATTACATTCAATCTATTTGGTAGATGGTGTACTCATTTTCCTCCATCGAGGAACAATTTAATCTAATTGGGGTCGACGGGGCACTTTTATAAATATGCTGCCATACGAGTACACAGCTCGGGTTCCCCATTTACTTTAATAAATACAGTCACTCATACATAACACATATTTTGAAGGCTATATCCAATAAAAAATTCCCAATTCCGTTAAAAAGCCTGAAAAGTCTGAGAACCATTCTTAAACCCGGCGGTATGCCTACTCGCTCTCTGTATTGAGCCAAGGCATGACACGCCTCTATTATATGGGCCACATCAAGCAACCTTTCTCTGCGTAAAGGGCAAAAGCAGCTTTGCCAACCGCATATGACCAATATTCGGTCTCGTGAGGACGATCCCCCAACTCCTACTAATTTTCTCTGAGGTCCATCTACCGTCGTTCTCTTGACTCGCAAGAGCCCACGTTGGGTTATTGTAGCCACAAGGGCATGCAGGATTACTTTTTATAACAAATCTTGAAAGATATTATTTATTTTTACCATGGTTTGTCATAGCCATTGTGGATAGGAAGATATGAAGATATCTAGTCGAAGACGAGATGTTATATTCGGAAAATAGCGTTTTGTTATTTTTGCATAATTGGTATTTTTCCATTCTTCTTCCCTGTATCAGTACGATTTTTGACGTAGGTTGCAGGAACCTCGGCTAAACGTATGGATATTCCCTTATCCCTTGCTGTATCTTTTGCCGTCTCATTCCCCACGTCACCAAATTGTGTTGTGTTGATTCGTTGAGATGCTGCATTGTCTGTATGAAGAATTATCGTACTTTTTACTTACCTCTCGTGGAACTCCTAGGAAACCCTCTAGTGCAGTCATAAAGGCCAGAAGTTCGGCTTGATTATTCCAACACCACACGCCGCAAGTCTATACTTCTATGATGTCACGATTCTTTTTTTTATACAATCAAAAAAGGCGCACCCAACCATGTGCTACCTATCCATGAAAACCTCATAGCCATAATTCTCGTTTATGGAATCAAATTTTAACTCGTTTACGATTGTGACATTTTGTGTCTCAGTTACAAGAGCCCAGCTTTCTGGGGTTACTGACTTTTCCTTTTCGTATAATGAGGATGATCCCGTCATGATGTCGTACCAACAGAGGTCAAAGTCCTCTAAGTCCCATATTGACCCACGAGTATTGACCCGGAACCTCGGCATTAGGCCCGAATAAATAATAAGGCTATGGCCACTGAAATAGTTGATCAATGTCAACTTGTGTGCCTGAAGAATCGATTTGCTTTATTTATCTTTTTATTTATTATTAATTTATTGTTATTAATTGGTTTATTTATTTGTTACATTCTTTTGTTACATACTTTGCAGTTTCGTTAAAAAACTATAGCCTGTTGAGTGGGCTATTATGATAATTGGCAATCGACCTGTTGAACGAATTAGATTCTATTTTAGATTTAGTAGGTTTTCTAAACGAAAAACATGTTAAAGATATAATTTAATGTTTTAATATATGTAATAAATTTTTCTTTTTCAGGGGATGTTCATAGTTTCGTTGCCATTCGCAGTACTTCGGGGAGGGTACTGGGCCATACTTGCCATGATCGGAATCGCCCACATTTGCTGCTACACCGGGAAGATTCTCATCGAATGCCTGTACGAGCAGGACGAAACCGGAAGACGTGTCAGGGTGAGGGATTCGTACGTCGGTATAGCAGCCGTCGCGTTCGGACCGGTTTGGGGGGCGAGGGCCGTCAATACGGCACAGCTCATCGAACTCCTGATGACGTGCATCCTGTACGTGGTGGTCTGCGGCGACCTCATGGCCGGGACTTTCCCGGACGGACCGATAGACACGAGGTCCTGGATGATGTTCATCGGCATATTCCTCGTGCCTTTGGCTTTTTTGAAAAGCCTCCATCACGTCTCGACGCTGAGCTTTTGGTGCACTATGTCCCATCTTGTCATCAACTTCATCATCTTCGCCTACTGCCTCACCGAACTTCCCGATTGGGGTTGGTCAAAAGTCAAGTGGCAGTTGGATTTTGAGAACTTCCCTATTAGCTTGGGCGTGATTGTGTTCTCCTACACATCGCAGATCTTCTTGCCGACCTTAGAAGGCAACTTGATAGATAGATCTAAGTTCAATTGGATGCTGGATTGGTCTCATATCGCAGCGGCGGCTTTCAAATCTATATTCGGTTACGTCTGCTTCCTCACCTTCCAGAACGACACGCAACAAGTGATCACTAATAATTTGGATTCGGCGGGTTTGAAAGCCATGGTCAACCTTTTCCTCGTTATAAAAGCAGTCCTCTCTTATCCTCTTCCTTATTACGCGGCGTCGGAACTGATCGAAAAGTCAATTTTTACAGGCGACGTCCTTCCGACCATATGGAATCTCGACGGGACGTTGAAGGTCTGGGGTCTGACTTTCAAGGTCGGCCTCATACTCAGCACTGTCCTCATGGCGATATCAATACCGCATTTCGCCATTCTCATGGGATTCATCGGCTCTTTCACCGGTACCATGCTCTCTTTCATCTGGCCTTGTTACTTCCACATGAAGTTGAAAGGGCACGAAATGACCTCGAAGCAGCTCGCTTACGACGCCTTCATCATCTTCCTCGGCTTCTTGTTCGCCGTCATCGGCGTCTACGATTCCGGTTCTGCGCTTATCTCCGCCTTCAAAATCGGCCTCCCGTTTTAAAAACCGAGCAGTACCGTGTAAATACCGAAGGTGTAAGTACTCGAAAGATTCTTCCCTTTCGTTCACTCACAGACCTGATACGGTCCTCTGTATCGAATCAATTTGAATATTTCCCCCTTAGATGTAGATTTTAAAGCTTAGACTAATAATCCCATTAAGGACAATAAATATGATTTAAAATAAGCAATTTTTAAACTTAAAAACTGCCAAAAAAATTTAGATTGTTTACAATTTACTGTTGTGAGGAAAGCGAAGGGAAAAACCTTCTGAGTAAAGGCTGGGGTTAGAAAAATCTAGATGCTTTCTTTTATAAATAAAAACAATTTATTGTAACGAAGTCTTCCAAAAAAGCAAAATTGAATATAACTAGAAGTAAGGGTTAATTTGAGGAGGGGGGTGTTATCGTCGATATTGTAAATGTAAAAAGTGTATTTAAATTTTGATCGTATTGTATGTATTGTGTGAAAAGAAAAAAACAAAAACGCCTAACGTAAACAAGTCTTCCATGAAAAAAAATTGCGTTGAGTATTCAAAAATGTGGATCTGATAGAAAGCCAAAATAAGTGTAATAAAAGGCTCATACTATCTTTGAAATGTGTGCTTTTTTATATTGCTATCCTTGTTAATTATAAATTTTAAATATTTTTTTACTGTACTGTTAATTTGTATTCATAAACCAAGTTTTTTGTTCAAAAACAATAATGCCTAATCAGCATTGATTTCAAATAAATTATTTTGTTATTTACTACTACTTCATCTCAATGTTTTTTTACTAGATACTTAGGTGATTAAATTTGAAATTTTTCAGAAGTATATATTATTGTTAATTATTACTAAATTGGATTTTCTTGTAATACTAGTAAAGTTGAGTTAGTATGAGCTCTTAGTCATAATTCTATCGGATTCCACAAACAGAACCTCTTTCATAGGTTTTAAAAAAACACTATTTTGTACTCAAAAATACTTTTAAAAAATTAAAATTGTTGATAGTTTGTAAGCTATAGTTGATATATGTGTATTTAGAAAAATGAACGAGGCAAAAAAAAAAAAAAAAAAATACAAGTCTTCCAATTTGTTATTTAGCTAGTATGAAAATTAATAAATGTGATTGTATTAAAAATTCAAGTCTTCCATGTAATAAAACAATAAAGATGGGCGCGCATCATTTGAACAAATTCGCATAGCAATATATTTATAAGGCCTTTTTATTTTTAATTTGTAAATTGATATGGAAAAAAAACAAGAATAATTTTAAAAAGTATATAACAAAGTTTAAACAGTAAAAACTTGTTTTTAACAACGCCTCGTTTTTCTTTTTCTTCATACCCGTCCGTCTTTTCTTCTCTGGGATAATTAGGAAATTCCCATGGATGGGAGTTTCACCTCTGTATCGTAATCCTCCTGCTGTTATGGCAAAGCTTCCTCGTGGAAAAGGGTGTCGCTATTACGGGCCACCCTAAAAAGCAGTTCCGAAGAGTTAATTTTATGCAGAAAACCATTGTTAACACAAAAAAAAAACACCGTTCACCTTTTCGTAGCATTAAGTTAAAAAATATCCAATCAACAACAGGTAATATCTGTTTTTTTAAGCTAAAATCTCTAAGAGTTAGTTATTTTTACAATCATAATACGTTAAGAGATTTTTTAATTATAGAGTAATAACTTGAACACACTTTTCTCAAGTCAAAATTTTCATTTCTTAGACTTTTTAAACCAGATATTTAAAACCCACCAGCAATACGATAAATTTTTAAAAATCTTCAGGATCACTATTTGCCCTTTTTTAACTTAGTCACCCACCTTGAGGGTCATCGATCTTGAAAAGAAGTAGAATTTATCCAGTTGACATGAGAAAGAATGTGAACTGGTCAAATTCCTTCGTGGTTGTAATTCTACAATTTATTCAATTATTTATCCACCAATTAGTCCAAACGAGGACAATACCCCGGGGTAGGACAATAAATTACATAATTCACTATTATAATATTATCACTAAAAAAAATTAAATTAGAAAAAAATACCTGTAACGAAATAAAACTAAATACAAATAAACAATACAATAAAATATAAAATAAATAATACAAAATTACAGATCCAAGTTTACAATTTAAAGTTAAAATACGTTAAAATAATGAAACTTTCTTCCTTAGCTTTTCAAACATTTATAAATTTTCTTTTCGAAAACCCAGACTGTCGACACATGGGCCACTTTAAAAAAAACTTATTTAATAGAGCGTATATTTTGACGACAAATTTATTCTAGGACCGATTCGTCCTGCAAGTCGGAACATAAAACAGCTCGTAAAATCGCAGATTGCTGTTAGGGAGTTTAAAACGAAGCCGAGAAAGAAATTCTAGAGCGTGGACAATTCCGTCAAAAATGTCTTCCAACGAAAAGATCAGAAATGTGACGGATCGGCGTGACTCCCGACGAAACAAAATTCAAAACTTGAAAATATGCATCATGCGATAGAAACCAAGTCCAGATTTGACAAAAAGATATTCACAAGCTCTAATTTGAAACCGTTCCCTATCGGGAGTATGAGTCATACGTGGGGGACCACACCAAATTAGCATATTTCAGAACAATTCTGACCAAGTACTACAACGTTTTAATACCGAAAGTAAAGGCAAATGTATTTTTCAAATCCAATCTTTACGTTTTGTTCGGAGATCGTGAGATGCGGTCTAGTGTGAGGTAGGTTTTAGAAAAATATATTCTACGTTTCGACCTTTATTGCGATCATCTTCAGGGCCTATGTCACACCAAACAGCATCGACGATCTCCGAATAATCATCGACCAATCACCACACACACACCTACATTTTTTTATAATATAGTAATAGTGGGCCTCAAAGGTGCAATTGTTGTTATAGACAACTCCCAGATCTAGAGGCATATCTCTTCAAAAGGACTACCATCCATAAAATAAAAAATTCAGAATCGAAAAAAAGGAACGAGAAAGGTATCGAATAAAACAAGTCCACAATGGGAGATTTGAGTAACACCATATCAAAACTTTTAAACTTTTGAACCTCATTCAACGTCAAACTGACAACAGGATCTTCCTACGGGGGAAAAAAAGAAAAACAGCAGCTCACCGACACCGGCATACGAATTAAACTAAACCGCTTAACGTTACTACCATAAAATTCATGAAACTCCGTAAAGAAAATCAGATAGTCCACATCAAACTTGGAGAATTGGTTTCACCCGTTAAGACCCAATATACAACTTTCAAATTATCGAATGAAGAAATGCTCTGGCTGAATCTTCAACAATTAGTCAAAACCAATCCGGTCCGCTTTTATCAGGTAGCCTTATGCCAAAGACTACAGACGATTTTAATTCCAGTGATTTTATTGTTTTTACTTTGTTATCTTATGCTTTATTGGCATTGCTAAGTAATTAACTGGATTATATAGTGTTTTTTAAATTTAGCAACATTATGACTGGATGGCCTGTGTGGTATGTCAGGCAATAACAGCCAAAGATCAGCATGATTAAACGCTAACTAAGCCCATAAAATTCCTCCATTTCGGAATAATAAGTTTTATTTAAATATAACTTTGGCTAGTGACGAATAGATGGCTTTTTGGATCCGCCTATGATCGCTTGGTCTGGTATACAGTGAAAGATATGGATGATCTATAGGCCCGAAACCTAATCTGGAAAACGCGATCAAACTCCACCATTTCATAATAGTGAGTTTTCTTCAAATGTAAATTTTAAATGTAAACTTTAATTTGAACTAGTGACGACTAGGTGACTTTTTGGGTCCGCCTATGATCGCTGGTTATACAGCGCAAGATCTGCATGTGCATGATCAATATAGGTCCAGAATCCACAACCAGGATAAAAAAATTCGCTATCTCCGTCTTAGAATAAAAAGTTTGGTCTGTAATAACTTTACAGAGTGGAACAATCTGAAATGGCCAGAAACAACTTTCTGGTCCGTCTATACTAGCTTTTTTTTTGTCCGATATTCTTCTTCCAAATCACAGATGATTAGGATCCACAGGGTTGTAGGTTTATCTTTGTATGTAGTGATTCAAACTGGTAACGCCTTCATGTCTTATCTGGTCCGCCTACCCTAGCTTTTTTACCCTTGTGTTCAAATATTTTACCGATTGCTTTGATGTTTCTGTAAAAGAGGAGATGCTGTTGAATAAAGCAATATCTCCTATGCAATCAATGCCTCGTGAATTAATTCTGACCACAGCCCTCTATTACACCGATTACTTCCGTTTTCCAAAATTTTTTTTTAACTAAAATTAAAATTGATTATTTCCAACACGAGAAAACTACCCGAGAAAAAGCATGGATTTGTACGTTAGAAAAATTAGCTTTTTTAAGCAGATTTTTTAAACATAATATTGGAATTAATAACAACTAGATGGGGGCGTCGGGTTAGGAGTTGTCTAGGTTCATCTCTGTAAGGTCCCGGGTTCGAATCCAGCGGCCCTGCATTCGAACACGACATACTTACAAATTTTTATTTTTTTTAAACATCCCCCCGAGGGTTGATATTGCGAATCATCGTAAAAAAGTAATAAAATAAAATAAAAAGGAAACCAATAAAACCGAACACATTCACATACGTATAACACGATAAAATATTTTATGAAACTAAAGAAAAAAAATATAACAACAGTGCAGAAACAGAAAACACGCATAAACCCAAACACGAAATTAAAAAAAAAACACTAAAAAGTGTATATATAAAACGGTCCGCCTGTCCTGGCTGTTTTGTTCCCACAGACTTCTTCCAAAGACTAAAGTCGATTTTAAATTAATAAACGTAGTTTTATTGTTTTATTTAATATCTTTTGTTTTATTGATATAAATGGCTAAAAAATCCACTGGATTATAAATTTTCTGCGTTTTCGAATTAAATATTAGCTAATTCTTTGCTTGAATGTTCACTTCACCGGTTATGCTCGTTGACCTCTGATGAAAACGCATTAAGATGAAACAGTTAATTTTTATATAGTTGATCTGTGAGAAATTTTGTTTTATGTCGTTCTTTCTTATTTTATTCATTCTAATAGGTTAAGGCTAAATATGCTTGGTCCGCTTATTCTCGCTGTTTTCTTCCGAGAAGATACGTTTAAATCAACTTATATTTTCGACAGTTGTCTTACTTTTTTGTGTGTGTGAAAAACTGCGATTTGATCCGTTGAATTTGCTGAATCTTTTCTGATCTGCTCACTGCCCGTTTCTGACAGACCTACATCGAAACAGGTCATCTATAACTGTTGACCCGTGTTCTTGGGGATAATAGATTTATTGTACGATTTCTTCGTGTGGTTTGCGGCTTGTTAAACCGGTATTTTGGATCTGTTCCGATTAATTTTGGCTTGTCCGACGCGTTTAGGTTTTTCGCCTTATTCAATCCTTGTCTGTTATATTGCCATTTTTGACACATGGAATCAATATAGACAGTTCAATACAAGTAACAGAGAAAAATATTGCAAAAGAAGAAACTATCATTTTATTATTGTAAATTTTATTTCAGTAGTAAAACACAGGATTTTTATGAGATAAGAACTTACTTACTTAGGAAACAATATGTAGGTTTTATTAGAAGTCGTTATCGTTTATTATATCGATTCAGGTTGTCTGCCTTCAATACAGACAGTTCAAACTGTTCCTCCTTTTTACTGTCTGCGAGGTACAATAGCCAGTAAGCGTTGTTGTAAACTACCTTTACAGACTTGCACACAAAGGTGTTCTCTTAAATAACATAGGAATTGGTTTCCTCAAAGTTCTTCTCCATTCCTCAGAATCGATGGAAAATAGGCTAGCGGCCTTTGCCATTATACTCTCAAACTGTCGTTCTCCAACGCATTCATTTCTTTCTTGTATTGGAATTAAGTGTGTGTGTCGTATTATGTCATTGTCCATTAATCTAAGTGTATCCCGCTCTTTCTTCGACACACTGGCGATTACAATATGCATTGTCGAGATACCGCTAAATCTAGAGAGCTTGTATGAACCTATTATAGGGAGGACTGTAAAGCACAGTAATACTTATTGTTTTTTGTTTGTATTTAAAAAAAAAATATATATATATACATATTATTTAAAATCATGCTTACGTTATGTACGAGTAAGATCGAGCGTCGGTCTTTTCCACGTCACTCTCCCTTTCTTCCGACGAGTGGGAGGCTCATCCTCGCCGAAAGACAATCTCTTCTTCCCTCGCCATCCAGGGATATAAAACGCGATTAAACCGTGGAGGCGGAGCTCAGTACGTTTTGACTTTTCGCCCTGGTCAAATTGAGAAGAAAGCCTGGCGGAATTTGACGCCCTGAGTCAGGACAGGGGAACTTCGCCATCCTAAGTTCAAACCGAAACGTTGAAGGATTATTGCTAGACGCGACTATTCAAAAAACGAGGTACGTCTTTAAAACTCTTCTCGTCAACTTTTAAATTTATTTTCAAAAAGTTTCTTCTAAATATGCAACAGAACATTATTACAACCTTGAACGGAAAAAAATTAATTATTAAGGTGAAGAATCTACTATAGCTTAATTGCCTATGATACCTGGCCCGCCAGTTCTCGCTGGTTCCCCTCGGTGTTTCCTAGGACCGAAGATAGCGACATATCATAACTCCTATGACATCGACCTTCAAAGTTATCTGTACGAATAAAACAAGCGAAACTGGACGGACGTAGAGGATTAGGTTTAAAATTTTTAAACTGTTGAACTTTCGGGATTGAAATAAAAAATATATTTCAAATAAAATACAAACGTACGATTAAGTCTACTCATTCGGAAATAGTGCAAACATTGATCAATCTCTATGTTTTTTTTCTAAATTTATAAAATTTGTAAACAATACCTTACTCTTTATTCAAATTAATTTTCCTGAACTTTCCAATTTTCTATTTTTTTTCTTCTAATTTCTGAGAGTTTCAAAAGTTGCAGAATCGTCCTCTTCCTAGATTTTTCGCACGTTGGCCCGTTAAAAAAAAATCACGTCTGACGAAATAACGCACAGACGTACCGCTGGCTATAGCCAAAGGTTGATATATCAATCAGGATGAATAGGCGCGATTTGCTTACCGTCATCTTCAATGGTCGGTTTTGGGTCCATTCGAGGGCTGAACGCCTCATAAAAGGACACGCACAGAACACCCATTGGACGAGGTTAAGGGCTAATATATATCAGTAAGATTACTGATGATCAGCCTGCATAAGAACACACTTTCAGACGTGATTCGTCAGATTGCCATCTTCCACAGTTGGCTTTTGTTTCATTTGAGGTCTGAACATCTCAAAAAGTTCTCACCTGGCTTAATCACACACGGCCCAACCGTTGAGTGTGTTAATAGGCTAATATATCAATCAGTATGATCATTGATGATCAATCTGTATAAGAACTCAGCTATCAGACGTGATTCGCCATATCTTCTATAGTTTTTGGTTAAATTGTGATCGACGCGAAAAGACAATGCCGACTTAAAATCGCGCAGACTAGCCAATGAATAAGACACAATTTTATAACGCATCTGCCTCCGGCACACCTTTACATAAATTGAATAAAGTTCTCGGTTGACTTGATAACGCACAAAATTAAAGATTTTAAAAAATGACTATGAAAACAAATCTAGCTATATTAGCTGGGCCAGGATGATTAAATACGATCAAGCTATGCTTATATAATTAATATTTAATTACGCGTAAATTCAATGTTTTTTAAAATAATTTAAAAAAGTCAATAAACGTTATAAAAATGTTCCATGCTTTATTTAGAGTACAAGAGAGCAAAATGTAACAATTTTTTTCTTTTAGACTTCTATATATTTATTTTTCCTTATATATTGAGATGCATATTTTATTTGCCATCTTGTTATTTATTGGACTTTTGCCGGTTTTCCAAATTTCACCCCGGTAAAAGCGGCGTTACTTGCAAACTTTTCACTTCATCTTTGTGTCGAATTTGTACAAGCTTAAAACCTTGAAAGTAAATTTTACAAGTTACAAAATCTATCGGAAAGCTTTTTAAGCTTTTGAAGTGTGGTAGTCTGGTCTGGGATGAAGTCATGTCTGACTGATGGACACCGATCACTTTTCCGGGGGTCCGTCTGTCTTAGCTGTTTTTACAGAATAGGAAAAAACAAAAAAACACGCCGGCTCGACACATTACATTGTTGATGAAAAGAAAAAATAATCTATTTGTATTAATTAAAAATGTTTTCTCTAAATTATATATTATATATTTACATATGTAATTCTGGAGTAAAATGATGTTGGTGGAATGATAAAGCAATAGTACCAATACTACAAAAGTACAAATTAATTAACAGTCAATTTTTTTCCACTTTCTTCTTTCTTCGTACACTCATTGATCCATCACATAATCCAAACTACTAAAAAGCATTAATATTAATTCATTAATTAATTAGAAATTACACTCTCATTGGGCGACGACTGTTTTTTTTCTTCTGGTAAAAACAAGAGAAAGGAACTAACTTTGTACTATGGAACTAATTTATTTTAGCAATCGACTGTCATTTTACTACGCGGTTACAAATTAATTAACAGTCAATAGTTTTTTTTTCACTTTTTTCTTTCATCTTACTCATTGATCCATCACATGTTTCAAACTTTCAAAGCAAATTAATAATAATTAGAAGACCTTGCGAGCCTGAATTCCGTATATTTTCAAAATATAAAGAGAAACGAACGGTTAGGAGGTTTTTCTCTCCTCCGTCGCTCACGATTCTCAGGACGAAACGTTTTCTTCTTTCACGTTCAGCAAACAAACAGCATCTTCGTCGTCTACCGCGGATCCTTCCTTCCTTTCTATTTCAACAGGCCCGCCTCCCGTCATTATCGGGATTTGTCGTGGGCGATTCGGGCTTTCTTTTCCCTTTATTTCACGTCGTGTACATCCGAGCTGTAAACGTCAGGTGCCGTTGAGAAGGAGGAAGAAAGTCCGAGGTTAAAGGTCCTCAACGCGAAAACTTTCCAACGTTCATATTCAGATTTATCTAGCCGCGGTAAAGCGTTAACAAATAAAACTCAGGAAACTGTCGAAGATGTTTACTGCTTGAATAGCAACGAGGACAAACAGTTGAGGTTTTAAATTATATTTAACTTTTATGAACCGATTAAGACTACCGGAAAGTCTCAGGCTTCATTGGGTCGAACCGGCCTCTGATTTATTAAATACTTTATTTCCTTTTTTCCTGAAGAGATTACGGAGAAAAGGAGACGAAAGGTAACGGTCTCAGTGCCATCTACGTATCCAGGCCCGACTGTCCTAAATGTCAAACGACTTCCATTCAGAGCGTTTAAAGCAAACGGGGCTGAAGCTTTAAAACATTCAATCCCGCGGCTCCCTTTTATAAAATTCCCCTCTCGGGGTTATTTATTTGTATGCACATCACGGTTAAATAATAGCTTATTTAAGAATTTTTCAAAGGAATTGAGACGTCCGTTACCCGGTTACGCGTATCGAGGATGCGCTGTTTTTCACACTCCCAGGATGGCGTGAGAACTATTACGTAAACGCGGAGGAACAAAGCCTAAAAATCCCGCCGAGTTGCATGGGAATAGAGAATAAAAAGTGAGTTTGGTGGGGCCAAAGGGCATTTCCGGGTCGGCTTAATCAAAATACTTGTACTTAGTTGGCAAAAAGCCCACGCACGCTTGCGGGCCTTATCGTTCTTTTCTCAACATCACGCAGATTTTATCGACCTATTCTGAAAATGCATTCTTTCGCCGAAGAAAGTAACAAGAAATCAGAACGCAGCCGATTTGCATATTTCTCGGTTTACACTTGATCATCAATCTACCCAAAGGATCATCCTTCCCACTGAAGAAGTCGCAATGCCGAATAATTCTACAAACCCGGGAATGTACATAATTAAACATTGGTGTAAAGTTATTGATTATGTATTAAAAAAAGAAAGCAAACAGTAAAAAAAAAAAATTTAGGCAGTAACAAATTTTTCACATAACGAATATTCGGAGATCGTGGCGTGGGGTCTGGTGTAACTTATTATTGTGATCGTCTTTAGGGTCTAAGATTTATAAACATTGTTTGAATTTTACAATTTTACATGTAGGGTGTGGGAAAAATTAATTTATACAACTCTAGAAAAAAAGATTAGAATAAAAAAAATAATTTGAATTGAATGAATGAATTCATTTTTTATCTAATATTCTTGAGCACTATATAAATTCAGTTTGTAACCTAAAATTGCCTAGCATTGTATAAAGTCATTTTGAAATCAAAAATTTTCAAGCATTGTATAAATTCATTTTTTTAAATCTCAAACTTTCTAGTATTGTATAAATTCATTTTTGAAATCTAAAATTTTCTAGCATTGTATAAATTCATTTTTGAAATCTAAAATTTTCTAGCATTGTATAAATTCATTTTTGAAATCTAAAATTTTCTAGCATTGTATAAATTCATTTTTGAAATCTAAAATTTTCTAGCATTGTATAAATTCATTTTTTAAATATAAAATTTTCTAGCATTGCACAAATTCATTTTTGAAATCTAAAATTTTCGAGCATTGTATAAATTCATTTTTTAAATATAAAATTTTCTAGCATTGCACAAATTAATTTTTGAAATCAAAAATTTTCGAGCATTGTATAACTTCATTTTTTCCCACATCCTGGCTCTTTGTCACTGAAGAAGGCGCAATGCCGCATAATTCAACAAACCGGTGAATGTACATAATTTACATTGCTGTGTAACCGTAAAGTTATTAATTAAGTTTTTAAAAACAGGAAAATAAATAGTAAAAACTATTAGGTCGCTAAACAATTTCTTCACAAAACAATGTGCTCCAAAGGACTCGAACTGAGGATTTGGTCCCAACTCTGAAGATAGTCTCTTGTGAAATTCTTAACTTTTTTACTTTACAAAAAAAAAAATAATCAAGATTAAAAGAAAACAACGAAATGGTCGAATTGATTTTTGAGTTAAACGTCAAAATAATTGCGCCGGCCTACAATTTTACAAATATAGAAGTTGCCAGTACAGTTTTTAAATTAGCCTTTTATGGAAGATAGGCCGTATATGGAGCAGCCAGTGTGTTTGTTGGACATTAAACGATCCAGGACAGGCTATGAAAACGACCTCCATAATCTCAAGACGGCCTAGGTCTGTCGACGTTAAAAAAAAACCGTTGTCGTTCATTTACACCACTGACCTAACCAGGTCGAATTTCTAATTGTAAACCACAGTTGAAGTTGTTTGAAGACGTTTCCGTTCTTCGTTACGTGTCAAAACCGGAGAACGCGATCCGATGTGTTTCGAGTCATAATTTGGGAAGAGATGACCCTCGCCGACCCCGGGGTCAAAACGTTTCCCCGAGAGTGAAAGCGGGATTATCTGCATCGTCTTTGGTTTCCGATAACACTGAGAAAAGGGAAAATTAACAGCAAGTGAAATTACGCAACTGTACGACGTTTTGTCAAATCATTTACAATTTTGTAACAGGAGGAAATGAAATTTCGCCTTTTTGACTACTATCAAGCTTAAGTATACAAAACGATTTGTCGAATTTGCAGTAATGTAAACAAAAAGGAAAATCTTGTACCAAATCGTCTCGACTTTCTCGTCCTTTTCAACGTATTTCCTCGTTGACAACATTAGAGAGTAACTAGTGTTTAACAAGGCATAATTATGTCTCTCCTAAATCTCGCTGCTTGCCAGACACGTTTCGGCTCGAATCAACTTACAGTGAATGCGAGTTGAGATAAGGCAAACATTTCTCTAATTAAGACGCTTCCTTTGCAATCCTGGTCCGCCTGTTCTCGCTGTTTTGCCCTGTCAGACTTGCATTTACCGAAGGTTAATATCTTAATATTTCAGTTCATTTAACGCGTCTTTAAATATCCATAAAAGAACACATAACATTTAGTAACGCTCAAACCGACCACGAGATAGATATAAACAAAACTAGCGAGAGTAGGCGGACCAGGGTATTAAAAAAATTTTAAGCCAGAAGTTCATCGACTCTCAGAGTTATTTCACCTTAATCGAGTTGTTTTTCCTAAATTATTATTCACCAAGGCGCCGGCGAGTCCTTTTTTTCTAGAACTCTCCAATTTAATATGTCGTATAAACATGAAATATACAACATTTATTTACTATATCGTAGATATTTAGGTGTCTGTAATATAAAGATAATAACATTATTACCTGCGCTCATATATATTTCATAAACTTGCATTATTATTTAATGTAAGCATATCGATGATTTTCATGTCTTTATACATGCAACATTGTATTTAATTTAATTTATTTATCCATTTTTTAACGTCGCATAAACTACATGAATAAATGAGTAAAACAGTTGACTGTTTTTCCCTCCTTGTTTTTGGTAACACTGCGGGTCACACTGATTATGAAAATGTCGTTAAGTTTAAAGCTAACTAAGTAGAGAACGTCTAAATTTATAATTACAATACATTAGTGTTTTTTGAATGTATAAAATAACTATACATTTTTAATAAAATACTATATTTTTTGCCTAAAGAGAATATCCAAATTACAAATCGGAAGAGGGCTACCACCAGTGTCACCGGAACAACGGATCGAGGGAAAATGGTGTCAACTGGATTGTGTTATTTATTTGTCGCATGTATTGAGAGTATAAAACATTTATATTTCAACAATATTAAATTAATTAATTTGTTAAATATTTAACATTGTATAAACTATATGAATAAATATGTAAAATAGTTGAGGCTGTTTCTCTGTCGTTACCTTGTTAGGATAAAACTACGGGGCACACTGATTATGAAAATGTGGTTGTTAAGTTTAAGAACTAAGTTGAGAGCGTCTACATTTGTAGTATTGCGTTAGTGTTTTATGAATGTATAAAATAACTATACATTTTTAATAAAAATACTATTTGATTAGCCTAAAGAGAATAACCTTATAATAGTTATAAGTCAAAAGAAGAGTTGCCACCAGTGTTGCCCAAATAAGGGATCGAGGGAAAATAGTGTCAAACGAATGACATTATAAATATGATATTTGATATATGTTATTTATTTGTCGCGTGTATGGAGAGTTCATCAATATAATGTAATCTTGAATATTTAACGTTTATAAACTGCATGAGTTGGGTAACACTGGGTGCAACACTGATTCCGGGAAGTACAGTTGTTGAGTTTAGTGCGTACTTGAGTACGTCTAAGTTGACACTATTTTTCCCCTCCACCCCACGTATGGGCAACATTGGTAGCAACATTGATTCTGATTAATAATTATATTATATGGTAGGTACATAATATGTTAAAGGTGTTTTATTTTAAACATGGAATTTTTAAAAATTAATTTATCTTATTTATATTATTTGGTTCGTTTTCTATGGTGTTGCGAAGAAAGAAGAAGAGACGTTTATTGTCGTCGAAGAAATCTTTTCTAACATAAACTAAAAAAATAATTTTTGTCTTTCATCAATATCCAATTGATTTCAATTAATTAAGGTTTTTAATTGAGATAAAAAAGTCAGTATCACGAGAGGGATTCGAACCCACGATCTTCGGCTGCTCTATTACTTGAGCTATCTTGACTTTCATCCAGTCGGATGCTAACTTCCCATCTCAACCCCACCTTTTGAATTTTCCCTGAAATTCAATAGATTTGTTTGATCAATTTTTAAGCGGGCGTATAAACTGAATAAGCAGAATTGCAATCTATTATTTACAGATATATAGACATATGCAGATTATATACGGTTTGAATCAACTAAGGCCACGTATGTAGTAATCCTGGTCCGCCTGTCCTTGCTTCTCCTGTATGACAGACTCGTTCCGGCAGCCTAATTGGTCGGGTTTGTGCTATTTGTGAGGAGGGTCGGATTATTTAGAGATGTTTTTTTCTAAAATTTCAATTTTTGTCCCGTTTTCTCCAATCCAGTTTCTCAAACTTGAAAAAGAAAATAAATGTATACTAGGTTTATTTATCGTCCGCTATTCGTCCCAGGCATTTTTGCAATTTTCACCCATTTCATCGGCGATTTCATTCCCATCCCGGGGCTAGGGCTCGTAAACGCCTCACAAATCGCTAACCCAATTTGAAACGTTTTATGTGGAGAAAGGCTGTTTAATCGGTAACGGGAATCTAACCGACACAGCAATGCATCTCGAATGCAATGTGAACAGTCCTGGCACAAAAACCAAAATCGACAACTCGTACTCCTCGTAAAAAACACTCCGAAGTGTCCAAAGAACGGTTATATTTATTTACACGAACTTAAAGCTGTTAAATGAACGATTTTATAACACCTGTCGATTGTATTTAACACATTGTAATAATTGGCAATAGATTTCAAACTCCATCAGCTTGCCACATTAAACTTCTAATAAAATATAGTATCATTTAAACTAATAAAATCCTGTAATGGCAGATTTCCTTTGGAAGAAGCCAAAAAAATAATAAAATCGCAAATTAATTACAATGTAAATATATTTTGAAATATTTTTTTGATGCTTTTTACGATACTTATTACCTAAACTTTTAAACATATTTTAGTCAATTACTTTAACAAAGTTCAAATTGGTAAATTGTCGTTTTCTTATTTGCATTTATTGGTTAAATAACCAAATTTGTATAATGAAATAAATACGATGTGAAAAGTGGCATTTTTGTCTGTACGGCCATGGCCTCCACGCAACCAGCCGTGCTAGAACCTCACACCATCCGTTTAAACGCACGGTAGTCTGCCACCCGCAGAAACAGGAAATGCATGTCCAAATGTAGGTAAAAAAGTCAAAAGTCACTTCCTGACTAGTTTTGCAATTATAATTTAAAAAAGAGGGTTCTGCTCGGAGAGACTTTCACTGACCTCGAAAGGTCAAGGGAGGCCGAAGAAGGAAGAAGAGTCGAGAAGATTTCTCTAACTCCCCACCTTTGCGTAAGTTGTCAGGAAAGCTATCTCATTCCAATTTTTAATTATTACGAGAGGCTCATCACTCCTTGGTAGATCGTCGAACCCGATTTCCTCGGGTGACGAATGGGTTCCATAAATGTGATGGTTGTACCTGTTGGATACTTAATGCCGCCAACAACCCAATGTCCTTGCAGATTTCTATGACTAAACATTGATTCAGACTAAACAAATTGCTTAGCTAGAATGCTTCATAGAGTCCACTTATATTTTAACCAAAATTAGGAAACTGAACGATAATAACGTGTACAGTAGTGCGGATGTCATTTATCCCTTATATTATAGACCAAACAATTAAGCAATTAATCTTTATGTAAGGGGGATTCGAAGCGGGATTCGAACCCACGACCTTCCGTAAATAGCCGCCGCTGTACCACTTGAGCTATCGTGACTTCGAGCCACTCGGGCCAACTTCCCACTTCTTCCACTAACCTCGAATTTTCTCTCCTTTTTGTCATTTTTCAAATGTCGTGTAATCAGGAATTGGATGTCTTAATATATGTGAAAAAAGGAGAGTTTTGTAATTTTTTCCTTTTTCTTACAGTGGCGTCATGATCCTGAATATTCTCTTGGTGCAAGCATGCCTACTACTCTGTGTCGTAGTGGGTGAGGACCCGAAAGATCATGCTCTTTTCTATAGAAGGACATCGCAGAAAAAAGTTCGAGGTTGTTATAAAAAAAGTATAAATCAGTGATTTTTATTTATTTTCATTTTGCTTCTCGTAGAATCGAAGAAGGTGGATGTCAATGACTCTAGGACTGTTGAGGACATTCTCAGTTGGCTTCAAACGAGGTACAAAGAAGTAAACAGAAAAGGTAAACGTAAGAAAATTATAAATGGAGTTGTTGGTTTGTAAGGTTATCTGATTTTAGTGAGGAACGAGGATCCGTCTAGGGCTTACCTTCCTGCTGACCTCGGCAGCTCGACTCAGGAGCCGAGACCGTTTCAGACGTCAAAGGCCGTTGTACAGATCCAGAGCACATTCCAGCCTCCGTTCCAGACACAAGAAAAAGAGCAGAAAGTATACCAGCAAACCACGATTGGATACCAGGCAGGTGTGTCGAAAGAAAGTGTAAGCGACGGTTACTCACTGCAACAAAATCAAAACGGGTTTACCACCCAACGACAGTTCCAATTCAGTCAGTCACAACAGAAGAATGATCAAAACGGCTTTACCCCTCAATACCAACAAAATACAAACGACTACAGTACGCATAATCAAAACGGATATCAGACCCAGCAACAGAATCAAAATGATTTCACGGCACAAAATCAGAATAGTTTTCCGACACAGCAACAGAATCAACCTAGTTTTCAGACAGGTCTGAATCAAAATTCACAGTCGAATCAAAACGGCTTCGAGACACAACAGCAACTTCAACCCCAGCAAGGAGGCAGTGTTCAACAATCTGGACTTCACCCTCCCCACATCCACGCCCTAAACGTCGATTGTTCCAAAGATAAGATGACCGTGGATTTAGAATTTAACGAGCCTTATAACGGAATAGTTTATTCAAAGGTAAGCGATTCATAATTTACGTAGACCAGAAGGTAATAGGTTGATGTTTTACCAGGGTCATCACAACTCGCCAGAATGCAGGCACGTTCAACCGAATTCCGGCCTGACTAAATATACTTTTACTCTCTACCTCGACACATGCGGCACGCAGTTCATCGACGGATTTTCCAAAGGAGAAAGCGCGTATCTGGAAAACACGCTTGTCATACAAAACGAGCCCGGAATCCTTGAAGTATGGGACTCGGTTAGGAGCGTCCGCTGCCTCTGGGAAGGGAGCATCGACCAGTCGCTTCGTACTGGACTCATGATCAACTCGCTCAACCAAGAGCTGGTAACGTTCAGCGGTGACACGGGCAAAGCCAGACTCGAGATCCAAGCCGGCCGGGGACCTTACGCCACGGGTGCATCGGAACTCGTGCAGATAGGCGACTTGATGACCCTCCTAGTCACAGTCGATGGGGACGAAGCGTTCCAGCTGAGAGTCGGCGAGTGCCGAGGGACGGACGGGGTGAATTCTGTAGAGCTTACAGACTCCAGAGGATGCCCACTCAAAGAAAAGCTCATGGCCGGTTTCCAGTATTCTAGACACCAGCAGACTGGAGCAGCCTTAGCTTATGCTTTTTTTAGGGTAACTAGTTTTTTATAGTTCACTTAAAACTTTAACTATATTCATTTATAAGTCTTGTTCTCCTATTTAAAAAACAACACCAAAAAACTTTACACGACTTGAGGTACAATTGAAGGTATCGTCATCATTCAGCTATTTCGTTGAACCTTGCACGCTTGAATAAAATAATTTTCCGACGTAAGTCTAAGGCTTCTTGAATTTTAATATTGCTGATGGCTCACTATTCTCAGGTTGTACCATTACTGTTGATGATGTGTGATCTTTTGTAGGAGGATTCAATTACTTTGAAACTATTGGGTCGGGTAGTTCCTAGTGTACCATGGTACATTGGTGTAATTATTGTCAGAACTATGATTTGTATGATCTGGGAAAAAACTGTCCCCTCCATTGGTCTCAAAAATAAATGCGAATTTGGCAAATGTTGGATAACAAAATAAATTAAAAAATATCAGTATGCGTGATCAGGGTGAGCTATAGTCAAGGATTTGTTTCAGTAGTTTTATCGATTGAAGAATTTGAGTAACTACATATTTGATATGGTCAGTCAACGTCAATCTGGAGTCAAAAGAAGAAGACATCAGTGGTAGTGGACTAACCCTGATTTTTTGGAGTTAATAGAAGTACTTTACTTGCTGCACTTGTTAGCTTTCAGTCCCAAAGATCTTTTAGCGTTGATATTGCGTCAGTTTCGTATTATCACCTGCAAACTAGGCACTAGATTTCAGACGTTTAGACGTTAGCAGAACATGAAGTACAAGAAGTACTTCAAGTTTGTACTATTTCATTGCTAATGAGGAATCTGTTATATAACTTCAGAAATCTCTGCTGATCTATATGTATTACTGTCAAACTGGAAATATCAATGCGCCAACTGAAAAAAAAATCCATTTGTTATAACTTTCAGGCGTTTAAATTCCCAGACGTGATGGACCTGACGATGGAGTGCAACGTGCAATTGTGCAAGACCGACTGCAGGCCACCTTGCGACGACCCTAACCAGGTGAAAATCATTTTAAAAAATCAATCAATAAAAAGTCACAAACGTTTACTCTTTCGTGATTTTTGCAGAAATTCGAACCGACTCGTAGAAGGAGATCTGTGAACGACACTGAAGGTATGCTTCTAGCCAGGACGATCCGGGTCTTCCTTCCCGAGGACATTCCTCAATCACTGCCGTCCCAGGAAAGGGGCGAGCTTTGCTTGACGAAGAAGGCATTCTTCGGAAGCACAATCGCTCTGTCCGTTCTAGCTTTGCTATCCGGAGTAGCAGCGGCTTTCTACTGGGCGAAGAATCAAAGGAAGAGTCCTCAATGTTGAAGAACCAATTAATTCCTCTTGTACATAATCAGTCTTATTTGTTAATAAATTTTGTTTTAAATTTGTTTCATTATTAAAAAAACGTTTTGCCAGTTAAACCAACTTCCAATTGTAGAAAATATATGAAATATTTTGACATCCAAGCTGCGCTCAAAGCTTCACCAGAGTATATGCCGAATACCTCGGAGAAGTAGGAAATCTGAAAAACTGTCTCTTGTTTTGATTCAAAGAGGTAAGAAAGAGGCTAATACTAGTCAGGGAGTGTCTTAACTCCAGCATCAAAAGGACCAGAATTGTAAAATTGTGAATTAACATAAAAAAGGAACAATTGCCGAATGAACCATGTTGAAAACTCGTAACTAGTGGTAAAACACCTCAGAATGGAGTCTTTGTTAAGAAAGTTTCGCATAAACTTACAGCTAGTTGTACATTACCAATTCAGTAAACACTTATAAATATTTAGAGTAGCAGAAAACAGCTTTTATAAGTTCAGCCAAGAATAAGAAAAGGAGCTTTACTTATTTTACAGTCATTGCTTGTCAAGCTGTCCGGTTGGGGTAGAAGAAACGCTTAATCCAATAAAAATATCAAAGCTATTTAGGTAAATATACAATCCCTTTACTCATTCTCTCTCTCTCTCTCTCTCTCACTCTCTCTCTCTCACTCTCTCTCTCACTCTCTCTCTCTCTCTCTCTCTCTCTCTCTCTCTTTCTGTATCTATCTATCTATCTACCTATCTATCTAGCTGTCTATCTCTTGCTGTTGAAATAGTACAATTGTAAATAAATAAAGCAATTACAATTTTAAAAAACCGTTGTGCTAAATTGTTAGGTAAATTGTAATTATAAATTGTGGAGAAGTTACGGATCAGAATAGTTCTTTGTACTGATGGTGAACCGTTTCCCTTAGGTTAATAATGGCTTCTAAAAATTCCTAGAGGCAAAATAGTCTCACCAATTTTTAGCCAGGAAATGTAGGCCGATTCGTAAAGATTACAAGCCAGCCAGTCATTTATTCCCTGTTTTTATACTAATTGCCGGCCTCTTCCTCGTCAATAGGGACGGACTCTCTCTCCCGGTCCGGGGCTCGCCCTTCGGCCATAGAAAACGGAGAACCACTAGAAAGAGAATTTCCGATAACCTAGAAAAACAAGTGGAGAAGTTGAGAAAAGACACCTTAGTTTAATTCCCCTTAAATTTATTCGGTGCCCGAGGCTACATGGAACTAGGCTAATCAGCGCCTATTTTGACCTTTTCCCCTAGCTCGGTTTCACCCTCCGGGGAAGAGTGATTCGCCTTCCGGAAGACCCGGAGCTCTCAGGCCCTCGGTTTAATTTGGAACATTAGCATTTCTCAATTTCGCTCTTTAAACGTCTACATTTACATAATTACAGTCTATTCTTTTCGCTAGTTCTGTTTATTTGGCTTTTGTGAAGCGGGGATATTAAAGTAATTTAAATTAAACGAACTCATCCAAGACCATATTTTAAACTTTTGAGCGACATCCTACAAAACTTCTCCATCTGACTATCCGATCCTGAAACTATTCTGCACCTACGTTCACTACTTTCACTGTAAGAAATAATTAGCATATTTGCTTGTTGGGTCGTTTATACAGATGAAATACAAATAAATAGGTACAAAGTTCAAGCAAATTACGACTAAAATTCAAGTTAAAGGTCTCTGGTACATAAGAAAATTTGAATTTCTAATACCGGAGTTTGCAACTGCAGAGGTTATATCAACTCTCGAAGAGTAGATGTAGAGAGATGTAGAAGTATTAGTCGGTGTGTAATGTACTGCGCCCTTTAAGAGCCTATAGCACACCGGTAAATCCTATTTCATAAAGGAACTTGATTAGTAAGCCCGGTTTCAGTGGTTGAATCTTTTCTATGGTCAAATTGTACATCCCAAAGGACTTCCTCCTACAGGCAAGTGTAGCACCTCAGTTGGTAGAAGGGTTCGGAGTATTGGAGGTCTTGGGCTATTCCAATCTTCTTTAAATGTGCATTTAGCTTGCAGTTGGCCTGTTAAGAATCCTATTAGGATTCGTAGTTTATTCCTGCTTCCTTTGACACATTCTGTAACTTTTCTTCGGAAATTTGTTAGAAGATCCTTGGATTGTGTCCAATGTGTGAACCCCATTGTTCTTTCATTTCTTTTTGTCCTTCTGTCTGAGGTATTCATTGATAGTGTGGGCTCCTATGCTACAACATGGTTCGGTTTCTATCAGCGGTGTAGCAACCGATGTCGATTCTTTCGAATGGTGTCTATTTCTTGTTGTGTCCTGGGACCCAGCAGAGGCCGACTTTGTTTTGCGTACCTAATAAGTTTAATTTAGTTTTGCAGTTCAATACCATCTTTTAACTAATGATATTTGAGCTTAGGCTGCTTCGCTATCTGGCACGCTGCTTTTGTACCTTTTAGTCAAGTTGAAATGAGTACATCTCTCCACTGCGTGAACCTCACTTGGACGATGTTTTCCCATGGTTCCAGGACCGAATGCACTTACCTTCTTGTGTTCTAGATCCGTCTGTGTATCAAAATATTGTGGTGCCATTCTCAAAGGTGTTTTTATCTCGTTCCCGTTCTTTTTTGGGACTTAGGTTTATTTGGAAGTTTTGATTGAATTCAAGCATCCTCTTCATGCTGTCTCTTGGAGCCTTGAGTATCGGATGGTCCTTCATTATTTTATTGCAGTCTCTCTGTTTTAGTTTCATTCCTGTTCGAAGTTTCTGTTTAATGTTACTAATAGTTTTCTGTGTTGTCCTCGTTACCGTGTGGTGTAGGGGGATCAATCCCAATATATTTTCCATGCCAACTGTGGGACATGTTCTCATTGCTCCCGTTATACAGATGCACGCAAGTTTCTGTATTTTTATGAGTTCTTTTATTTTTGGCACTTGTTCTGATTTATCGGCTCAGGTTTTTCATCACGAGAGCAGGGCTTCCGGCCTACATTTCCAGTTCTTCCCCGCTATTCTTCTGCACACCATCCAAGCTCGCGTCGCCTTCATAATAGTGGAGCCGGTGTATTTCTTTAAAGTCAGTGTTTTATCTAATGTGATGTCCATATATTTGTCCTCTTTTTTAATTTCTATCACACTAAGTGGTATCGCGTGATCCAGGTTTCTTTTCCGTGTAAAAGCGACAATGGTTGTTTTATTAGGGTTCCTAAGTCAGCGGTTTTACACCATTTTTCTGTAATTTTTAGTCCCTCTTGGATTATGTCACAGAGAGTTTACTCCGTCATCAGTATATCCCTAACATCTTATCCCTTTAAGGTCCAGGGTTTCGGTATGTAAAATATGCTTGGCCGCTGGATTCGAAGCCTTTACCTTTCAGTAATGAGCGCCGTGTCAACTCCTAAACAGTTGCGGCCACCGACGCCAAGACGAAATTTTTAAAACAAAATATATGCGATTTTAAAGTGCAAGCAGTTATTTGTGAATTAAACGTACAAATAATAGAAAAAATAGCTATACAACTCCAAAAGCAGTATTTTATTTATTAAGAAATTGTGAGAATCGATCTTCAGTTATGGTTTTGTGACCCATCTGAGGTTTCGACATCTTATTAAAGTTCACTAAAAAAGTATACAGATAGATCAACATAAGCGTTGAATACACAAATAAGACCAAAATTGTCAAACCCAAGTTTCGAGATTTCCACTTCTGGATGTGTGGACCAACTGAGTTTTCAACACCTTACAAAATACTAATACAAAGGACTCAACTGGCGGAATATCAGACGGACTGACACTGACGCAAATAGATCAAGTTAAGCCCACAATTATCGCACTCGATTTCGTTATCCTCTTTTTAGGTAGGTTTGTCTATTATCCAACGGTCTTCTTCTGAAGTCCAAAACATCATCAAAGGACAAAACTGGAAGAATAGCGTACAAAGCCACCACCGAATAAGGCGGAAGGAAAATAGATCAGGATGACCCGTGATGATGAAGACGCATTTGATATTTCCCAACATTTAGTTTGTGGGTTTGTAATTCATCTGAGGTTTTGACACCTTATTAAAAGGCACAGCCGACCGACTAACACTGATATACTGACGGGTAAACAGCGAGAATAAGCGGAGATGATCAGATTTTCGATCATGGAAACATATTGAATAGTTCCAATTCTCTACCGATGAACTACACGACGCCTAAGGGTCAAACGCATATTAAAATAATAAAAGATATTTAGTACAGATTTATTGCAATGAGTCTTGCAATTGTATTGAGTGTAGATTCAAATCTTCATTGAGGTCCTTGTTAGGTGAAAAAAAGACAAAAATGTTAGGATGACCAAGCTTTCGGCAACATTATGTTGCCGTCATCGGGGCTTTTCCCAAGAGGGAAGACAAAAAAATTCTCATCGGAAAAGAAAACCAATGTAAAAGTGCTCCGGTTTAGGTTATGAAGCGAATGGCCAGCATTCAATTATACATGGTGACCAAGCTATCTCACTAACGAATTCACAAAATTACAGGTCCAACTGGTTTTGTTCTTACTAGCTATTTCTGTCCTTAAAACCATATGTTATCATTATTACATGAATGACTAAGATAGGACTGCTACAGTAACGTTAAACGTTCCGCCCATGGAAAGATTTCATTATAACTATACCAACCTAAAAATTGATTGAATAAATATTAATATAAATAAAAATTGTGCTTTGGGCAAGTGAAATCCTAAAGTAGGCATTAAAAAACAGGCATAAGAATAAAAAATGATGAAATTTGAAAAAGAATTTCGATAAATTGTAACCAAAGGAGAATTTTAAGAGGCTTGGATCTCGAGAAAAAAATCCATTTTTCCTGACCGTCTCATTGTGGATCATTTCCTATGGCCGCGTATTAAGAACGAAACGGTCGATTCCGTCGACTGTTTGTCCACGTCGACCGACTTAATGCCTGGGATCGAGGAAAAGTGACCTGCATTATCGGAAGAAAACGTTTCACTCCATGACAAAGCAAATTTCCTTGGTTGACAAGGTAGAAATCTCACCACCGAGGGGCCTGGACGTGTTAGCGAACCCATGCCACCAGGACTTGGCGATTTCAAATCACCCCGATCGAAATTGCCTTTGGACAAAGTTTAAATTCGGATTCCGGTATGACATGCTGGAATCGCCTCGAAGATAAAAAAAAAGTCCGAAATATAATGAAGTCGGAACATGTCACCACGCTCTATTAATTAAACAATTACTTTAACTGTTAAACAGTCTTCATGAACTTACACAAGCATCACTTCCAAAGCAGCCAGCTGTGCATTCAACATTAAAGTCATTAAGTATAACACGAAAATTATTAATGTATTTCCTAGAAAATGGTAAGAACAGGACAATTATACTAATATAAAAATCATTCTAACTGTAAAGGATCTGATGTATAAAAAATAATCATAACCAGTGTGCGTGTGTGAATAAATAGAAAAAGAAAACGTCCCATTTGTTTTTGGGCCATCGTCCTATTGTTCTGCGATAAAGATCGTAAAGCTCATGAACTTGGCAGATTTTACTTTCGCCCCTTGTCTGATATTCAGCCTGGATTAATGTTCCTGCCGTTCAAATATACTTACAGAGATTTTTGTACGAATTTTTGACTAGACAACAACTCCATGAAAACAGGTTTAGTGTAAAATATCCAAGTAGTTTCTAAAAAAATGGGTTAACTCAACAGCTTTCGGAACCCATTATTCAAATTCGTCTCTTATCCTCGGTCGTTTTTTAGGCTTTAGATGAAAATCCGTGTTAACATAGCATATTTTGACACCGTCTTTAGATTATAAACGTCAGTTAATAGGTAATTTAACCATTTAGTACATTACATTTTGGCTAATCAAAACATGACAGGCCAATCACTCATCCTACTGTGTAGTTAAATTTAAGAACTTGTGATTCATATCGTCCAATAGTTCAAACACGTAAGATTACAAAACTAGCGAGGCTAAGCGGACCGGAGGCAAGCTACATAAAGTCAAGCAATCAGACTGAAATTCCTCTGATTAGAGAGGACGAAAAATATTTATTACTTATTTTCTTCTGGGTTGTGAAGGGATACGGTACACAAATAACGCACAGGCTAACGATTGAAGATGGCGTGAATGATTGACAAGTTTTTGTTAAAAATGTAGCACTATTAACTAAAAACCTTGACGCGAAATTAAGCGGATTTGTATTATTTCCATATAACAAACTGAACTTTTACTGATCAGAGCCAACAAATAAATTATTTTCATAAATTTCTGTTATCGACTAGTTTTATAGCTGTAGCCTGATCCTGATCTTACTTTGAATTGGACACGACAAACAAAACAACTCACAGACCAACTGCACTGAATATGCTGTCAGTGATTGGAAAGTTATACATAAAAAATTAAATTTTTTAATAAATTTTTAAATTATCATCGAAGAATTCAACTACTGAAGACGGCAAAACAGCGAGACTGAGCGGACCAAAGTCAAAAATGAAATTGCACTGATCAGAGCCAAAAAAACAAAAAACATTTAACTTAAATTTCAAAAAAATTTGTGTAATCGACTATTTTTATCAGAATTTCTATAGTCTGATCCTGGTTGCTTCTGACATAGAGAAAGACGCGGCACACAAAATAACGCACAGACTAACCACTGAATATGCCGTCAGTGATTGACAAGTTATATATAATAAATTGAATATTGTCATTATTACAATTAAGGTTTTTAGTTTAGATAAAAAAAGTCAATGGTACGACCGGATTCGAACTCACGACTTCGGCTTGATACGCCCGTGTACGCCGTCGTCAGTGTCCGAGTGGATCGAGGTCACGCTAGCTCGAGTGGTAGAGCAGCGGCGAATCCTGCCGATGATCGTGAGTTCGAATCCCGCTCGTGCAATTGACTTTTTTTATCTCAAATAAAAACCTTAATTAATTGTAATGCATCGGTCATGCGGATCACGAAATTAGTGAATTGTCACTATTGTGGTTTATCGTTCAAAGGTCCAACCATTGAAGACAACCAGCGAGACTAAGCGGGCCAGAGCCGACTTCATCAAATTTCTAGAAATCAAACTGAAATTGTAACGATCAAAGCTATTTTCGAAAAAATTTATTTGCTACCTAATTCTAATGATTTTTTTAAAGTAACTAATTTTATTAAAGTTCTTAAACTAAATCCTCGATTAAAGCCCAGGCCAATCACTGAATCCTCAATTAGTAACTCGCTAGTTATATATTTTTAAAAAATTAAATCTTACGTATTATAATTAAAAAAAGTAAATTTTTCTTTCGCCAGATCTTGTAGCTCAAATTAATGAATGTCCTTTAATTTTTATCAAATTGTATAGGACGACTTTAAACCCACAATTAAAGAAAAT
>CM077106.1:15653231-15667225 GCA_039619505.1 Cimex hemipterus | reverse complement strand
ACCCAACTACATTGGACAACGTTAAAACCAAATATTTTACGGGAAGAAAATTTCCTGGATTTTTCTTTAATCCTTTAATTTTTATCAAATTGTATAGGACGACTTTAAACGCATACTTGAAGAAAATATATTACTGTACGAAAATTTCAAAATTCTTCTTTAATCCTTCAAAATTTATCCAACTACATTAGACAACGTTAAACCCAAAAATAAAGGAAAATATTACGAGAAGAAAATTTACAGGATTTTTCTTTCAATCTTTCAAATATTCATCAAATTGTATAGGATGACTTTAAACCTAAAGAATATTCTTTACAGGGATTTTAATTTAATTTTAATCCACCGGTACGGGACGAATATTAGCTCAAAATTAAAGAAAATATTATAGGAGTAAATCGTGAGGATTTTTATATTATTTTTTCTCATTATCATTAGACAATCATTCAAAGCAAAATTAAACAAAACATCCAAAGCTTATGTAGTTTAAACTTAACTAGATAAATCTTTCGAATATTTCTCCTCTTGTCTATTCATAATTTTTTTCTAATAGTAACGCAAATTTGTACAAATCAAAACTGATTGTAAGTCCTTTTTTGTATTTTCTTCATGCGGAATACATTGAACATGTTTTTCCAAGTGCTAAACTTCTTTATTCTTTCATTTTTGTTAATCGTCGGACTTGATTTTGTGACTTTTTTGTTGTGAATTGTTTATTTTATGTTATTGTTTATTGGCTGTTCGTTGACGTACCACGCCTCCCGTGTTTCCTAGTCGTTTACCATTTCTCCACTTACAAAAATTAAACCGTCGTCCATTTGGGCATAATAAAAGGAGATTTTAAGGTCTAATGTGAGAACCTTAATGGCCAGTTATCGGCGTAATACGCGAATCCGTGAAACTCGGAGGTCCCTGGTCATTATCTTAGACGTGGTCACACATCCCAGCGTCTCAGCACGCAGAAGAGATTTTTACCAATCGTCTCGTCCTATAGAGACGACGGTATGACCTAGAAAGTTGACCTTGATACTCCTTTTCACACTCTTCCATCGCCCCTCTCTTCATTGCGATATCTCGCCCGAGTGGGGAAGACTGTAGAAAGTAAGTCGTAGTCGCTTTTTCGACTTTTGCCCTAGAGGGGAAGGGGACTTTTTGACTTTCCCCAACCTTATTTCGATCAGGAGGAGGGCACCGTAGGTCTATTTTTAGACGGGTTTCTCTCCCGAGGGATTGCAGGCTCGCAAGACACCCGACGACATTCTGAAGACACCCTAGGCTCCACTGTTCCCTAAGTAAAACAGAAACGTTCACTTTAAAAACATGACAACGCAAAATAAATCAGGCTCATTAGGAAATTTACGCAGGGTGAACTCAGGGTCGATGAACCGCAATGTCAGATTTACACTTCACTCAAGTATCTGCTTAATTCAACCCAACAGAAAGAAACCTTTTTCTAGACCTTCTTCAACACCTCGGAGGTGTTGTGAAAACGTTGTGGTCAAGTCTGTTAGGTGATGAGCCTACAGATCGGTCGTCCGGCAGACCGCAACCACAGAAGATGGCGAAATGCCAATACGCGTCTGGCATACAGACCGAGCGAGAAGAGGCGGACCAGGGATCAGCTACTGTCTTAAATTACGTCTTATGCAATCAGAATGATATATTACTATATATTACTGTTCACAGCTAATTATAAAAGCAAAACAAGTATTATTTTTTTAAACTTTTAGTAACTTGATCATTGTAGTTAATTAAAAAAAACTTTTTAGACTGTATTATTTCAACCCTAGATTGCATATTAAAAACATTTCTGGAAAAATACATTCCTTCATACAGGAATGGAAAAATTCCTGACAATTATTTAAATGAACAATGTTTAACTGATTAAATTTTAACACAATTTTTTCATTGGTTGTTCTCTGTGAGCACTATTTTGCTAGTCGTTTTTTAGCTGACTTTTTTTGTAGAGTAGAATGATAAGTTCAGGTTTTCTTGTTTTCCCGTTGATAAACGTAATTAATTATACTCCTAATGAGCCAAGATCTAGTATTCACCAAATGTTCATTCTCGTTTTTAATATTTAATTTTGTCTTACCAACCAACCGACTGAAAATTTACTTGGACGTTTTCGTTTTCCGACGAGCGCATAGGACCTGCCACGCAAATCTTTCACCCTGAAGTGTTTGATTTACCGATTTTCACAATCTGTCTGTCATTCGGTCGAGATACTCGGCTCGGAAGAGCTTTTCCCTGTTGCTCGGCAGTCCCGGGTCCCGGTTCGGCCGGCCATCCTGGAGGGGAGAATCTGGGCCGGTCCCCCCCGGGATCGGAGACGGCCCAGAAACCGTTTCAAAAACGGATTTCAGTCTCAGTCCGACTCCCGGCTCTGGAACTTGGTTGGCAAGCTGATCCTGGAGAATATCCCGAGGAGGTTCAGAACGATTCGGACGATCGAAAAGGATTAACACGGGGAGGTCCTGCCGGTGGTAGAGAGAGAGACGATTCCAATTTTGAAAAGAGCTCGAAGGAAGAATGAAACGGCATTTGGCATTCCTGGCGTTCGCCGGTAAGTCTAGTTTTAAGCCAACAAACACTATTTCCGATTTCCATTTTCCCGATTCCAGGAAAACTGGTTAGCATACAAAGTACGACATTACGATTCAATACACCACTGCTAATGTTAACCGCTACACACTAATCCAGGCAGAACTGTCTTAACTCTAACCTTTTACATATTCCAATTGAATTATCAAACACTTTAACAGTTTAAACACTATTTAAACCCACAATACCGGTTAGGACAATAAAAAAAAAGATCATCGGGCAATTATAATCCTGGCGCTATTTATGTGTCCACGGCATCACACGGTTCAATAATTACTGCGGCAAACAATACATCCGTTATCTTTTCTCTTTTTTTCCTGTGGGGAGATGAGTCGGTTTTAAAATATAGACAAGTGGCCTCGTTATAGACTGACACATTGATTTCCTGGCACTGTAGCGACAAAAAGTCAAGATTTGTTTAATTTTAAACAGAGCAAAGCATCAATTTGCATGGTTAATCAAAATAAAAACATACTGTAACAGAATAAATGGCAACTTGGGTAAATAACAAACCAACTTTTACATATTGCGCACATGGTTATTTAGAATTATTTTCATTTTTCCAACATATAAGCAAAAGTAAGAAAAACATTATCATTATCATTAGGTCTTTTACTTTAATTTTACTACTTCAGAATCTGACGACCTTTATACTAAAATAAAAGAAAAATTGTAAAAAAATCGATTTTCCTTTAATTTTTCTTTAATAAATTAAATAATATAAAATTAAAGAAACAAAATGTTGAACTTTTTGTTCTGTTAACTTTTTTCGCATGAACTTCTAGGCTAAAATTAAAGGAAAAGTACTACAATGTGACATATCATGGCTTTTCCATTAATTTTTTGGCCGTCAATCATCAGTACAGACCGGCTCTTCTTAGTTAATTGCAATTTAAAAAGTTTAAATCTTATTATCCAGTTGACTTTTTTTGCAAGTATGGAAATGCAACACTTCCACTGTCAAACAGATACACTTCTAAGCGCAAATTAAAGGGAAAATGCACAAGTTTAAATCTTCCTGGCCAGTTAACGTTTCTTACAAATATGAGCCGATAAGAAAATTAATGAAAATGTCTCTCTGTATTAAAAAAAAAGTAGAACTTTTTGGTTAATTTTTCCACATTAGTATGGGATTTCATGTTCAAGCCAAAATTATAGGAAAATTATAAACTTTACTTTGAATTTTTCGGTCCAGTTAACTTTTTTCGCAGCGACTTCTCTACCAAAACTAAAGACAAAATATTACGGGGGAAAAACTCGCAGCTTTTCCGTCAATTTGGTGTTATCGGTACGGACGGCTCTTATAAGTCAAGATTAAAGGGTAGTTACAAAATTTGTATTAAAACGTCCCAGTTACCGTTTATTTTTACAAATATAAAACGATTACTTGCCCAAAATTAAAGGAAACGTACGTATTCAAGAATTTTTCCTTAATTGTTATCCACTAGCGTGGGAGAAGCTTCTAGGTCAAATAGAAGATAATTCATAATTTTCCTGCCGAGTCTCTTTGTTTAGAATATGACTATCTTTAATTCAAAATTAACGCAAATGTGTTACGTGGGGAGTCAAAATTAATCTCTTTAATTTTTGCACTGCTGTAAGGTTCAACTAACTCTTCAGTGAAAAAATTAAAGGAACATTTTCCTCCATCGCTATGGGATAATTTGTAACCCAATATTGTCGCAAACGTACAGGCAGTAAAAATGAAAATTTTCCTTTAATTTGCTTACATACATAAAGAAAGTAAGTGAAGCCTTTTTCCTTTAATTTATACGCAACAGTATGGGGCGACTTTTAATTCAAAATTAAAGAAAACATCGGGTCTTTCAGATAATTTTTCCTCCCTATCAACAGGCAACTCTTCCAAGACGAAATTAAAGGTCAAATTACAACACCTACGTTAAATCTTTTGAATGTTTCGTCCAGCTTTTTTTAAACGGTAATGTAATACAAAAATGATTATAAGTTTATGCACTTGTAACACATGAGCTCGAAACAGATTCAGGTAAACTAGTTAGGCTTCAAATCATTGAATTTCTGGATTATATTTCTGAAAAGTCCCATTCTTCGGGAAAAAATCGTTAATTATTTTTAAATTTCTTTACAAATCTCAATCACCTTTGATTTAAATTGATAATAAATTTTATTACCTGAACAAATATCGATATAAAAGGATCCGAACCATTTAACTATTACAACAAATAATACAATGAAGTCCATAGACCATTGATAAACACTTTCATAGCTGATTATTCAGATATCGTGAGATGCGTTCTGGTGTGATGTAGGTTTTAGAAAAACATTTTCTTTATCGTGCCAACGTTTCGATCTTTATTGAGATCATCTTCAGGGCTCAAAGTGTTTGTCTTCTTCATAGCTTCCAAACGGTATCAGTGTTTTAAAGATAATATATTTGCCAAGTATAAAATAAACCGATTTGAAAATGGCTGAGAATAGTGAGGACAGTGTCTTTATTTTGTTTTTATCATTTTTACATTTAAACAGAAGGTTTTCTGTGCATGGACTATAGAAGGACCTCAATTAACCGAGTATCCCAGTTATTTCCTTTCTTTTTCTCCCAGCCTCTTCCATCTTCCGGGAAGGCAGATTGGAATGTCTTTTACACCGAAGCGTTGATGGATAAGAAAACTTATTTACGAGGGTGATTGTTTTAATTAAGAAAGGGATTTTAGGATCGTCCCATGGGAAATAGGTGAGCTGATGAGGTTGGTTTTTCAAGTGAACAATTAGAGAGGTTTAAATGTTGAATTTTTATTGGAAAATTTATTTTAATGGGCTTTCTATAGTTTTATTGAATAAATGAAAACTTTCCTTCCGAGGAGAGGGCCAAGCGTAGTTTTTTTAAAAGTTTTTTTATTATTATTATCCGTCGGTCCGCCGGCCCTCTGTTTAGCGTGGTGTAATTTAACCGGGAGCAATTGTAATAATCGTCCAATTATAATAATCATCTAACTGGGGGAACGAGAAGCTATATTTATTATCATCTCCCGCCCAACTTCGACGCCTGGGCAACACCGGCTACGAGTAGCCGATGATTTATGAGGCCGTACTTCCTCGCCGTTTATGCCCGGCGACATTTTTCACACGGGAATCGCAATTTAAAACGCCAATACTTGAAAAAAAATTTCAATTGTTGTGTAAAACAATTTAAATTTTCCGACTGTCAAGAGATTAATTGGCCTGAAAAGAAAAATTCGAAGGGTTTAACGATTATATAAAGAAAAATTCATCTGGTGTGTTATGACCTTTCAGGACAGGTCATAACCCGTCTGCTTCAGAGGCGATACACTCTCGTCTTTGTTGTTCTTTATGATCGGCGAACGGCCTTCAATAAAGACCTGCATTAAAAGTAAAACTCTACGAGCAACTCAGCAGGGTCGAATATTAATATATTCAGAAATTAGAAAATCCTTAAGGATAGTGAATACAAAAGCTTTACATAAAGAAGGTCGTTGACTCCTTAGTCGTAAAAGAAGTGATAAAATATTTGCATTCGGAGCAAAAATATCTCCTAGGCCGACTCCGGCTCTAAACGACTTTTAAGACCCCCAGAACCGGTTTTTTGTCCTCCGACCTTTCTCATTTTGTTCTTGAGCATCCCCGAGATGGTTTGAGAGCGTAGAATTCGATAGTTTCCGCCGGATTTCTCACTTTACCTGTTACGGCAATTTTCAGGTCCTTTAGGCCGATTTGGGCGGCTGTTAGCCCTTGTCACCGTTGCGGTCTCCTCGAAAACATCGGATTTCCAACGATATTTCGACTCCGCGGTGGACGGTGATTAAATTTTTTACCGGCTGGATGAAAGGCCGTGCGGGATTATCTTCCTTTTCCCCGCTTAGACGACAATTTCAATCATAAATTCGTTCCACCCGAATAAGGCAAACTTTGTGAACGTGATTAGCCCGAGACATCTAGATTAAAAATATTCACAATGTTTTAGATCCCCACAATCCTCCTTAGAATTCTCCTTCAAAACTAAAAAAAAAATGGTAAATAATTACCATAATTAATAATAATGGTAAATAAAAAATAATTATATTAAAATAGGCCTTACTTTGACTAATAAATCATTGATAAATATACACTTATTTGAATAAGTTCACACTTACCGTATCATAAATGACCAATGTGCGTAGTGAAATGTGACTGTCAGACAAAACCAGCGGGCATAACAAATCTGCCCACTAATTCTGATTCATTTTTCTTTTAATTTCACTGTAAATCATGCCCTTTTATGAACATTACACTTTAGATTATGATTTATGATTTTGTTTAAATTGATGAACTTGTGATGTTTTTATTCTTATATTTAACTAGGGTGATCGGAGATCTGACGATAAATTCTTGGCGTTTTATAATAAACAAAAGAGAGATTTAGTAAAAATTCTGATTTATGATTTTTAAATATAAATCATTTTTTTTCTCATTAAAGTCATTTCTTATGTCAGAAGTAGAAAACATAGAAACTCTGATTTTTCATCTATATTCTTTCTCTTTTCTTTTCGTAAGTCGGAAGCTTATCAAGATAAAAAAAAGGCATCAAGCTTTTTACGATTTGTACGATTTGTTTTAAGCTGATTATCTTGTGTTTCTTTAATACTAGAGTTAACCGGTATGACCGGAGATCTAGCAATGAAATTCTGACTACGGTTTTTTTTAACATATTCATTGTCAATCCTGTACTTTTATAAGTCAGAAATCCTGTCCTTTCAAAAATCAGAGGTTATGCGACCTCGGCGAGAAATTAGGATTTAATTTTTTTTAAGTCAGGACCTTACCAGGATAATCGGACATCAAGATTATGATTTATTATTATATTTTATAATTGTAAATACTGTATTTTTATATTTTTAAACTTAGCAAGACTGATCAGGGATCAGATTCTGAATATGGTTTTTCATAATTTGTCAATTTATATATACTTTTATATGTTAGAATGCTTGGATATGGGAGATACCTTTTTCTATTCTTTATTCTTTAATTAGTCAGGAATAATTCAGGATGATTAGAGATCTGGCAAAACATTGTAACATAAGATTTTTGTTCACTTTCTTTTCGTTAATCACTAATCGTTAATCAAGATTGAGATTATAATTTATAAGTTCTAAACCTGTACGACTTGTGTTTTTTTCTAATGCTAGAGTTAACAGGTTGATCGGTAATCAGACCAAAGATTTTGACTATGGATTGTATTAATTTTTTGCCAACTCTGTTCTATTACAAGTCAGGCATTGACCAGGATTCCAGTTTAGCAAAAATTCGGATTTAAAATTTTTTAATTAATTTCTAAGTGGTTTTAACTTCTCTGTTTTGTTAAGCCTAAGGTTGAGCAGGCTAATGAGAGATAGATCTAAGGATTCTGAGTCATTTTGTTTTTTCATTGGCAAACCTTTTATAAATCAAGAGTTGGTCGGGATTGTGAATCATGTTTTTTTTAAAGTGGAAATCCTGTTTTATTTCTTAAGACGAGAGTTGACCGGAATGATCAAAGAATCCAACTTCGAAAATATGATTTAAAATTTTTTTGTGCGATCTCACATCAATTCTCCGATTGACTTTATTAATGGTTTTTGTTGATTTTTTAAAGTCGGTACAAGCCAAATATTGGCCATGATGGTTGGAATCAAAAAAGATTTCGAAGAAAACAATGAATTTTCTCTTATTTGTAAATCAGGAACTGGCCAGACCAATGAAGATCATTAAAAACACTGTTTTATGATTTTTTCAACGATGAATTCTTTCTCTTAATTTATAATTTTTATTGTATTTTTGAGTATTTTTAAGACAGGAACTATATGATTTGAGATATTAAATTTTGATTTATGATTTTTTTTCTGGGTATTCCTGCCATTCTTAAATCATGACGTGGCCCATATCGAATATTTAACAATTGCTTTCGTTGTTAATTAATTTACTCATGTTTAATTATAGATCTGATCTTTTTTAAGAGCGAAAAACGCTATAATCGCAAAGATTTTTGATTTTTTTTTAAATTGTAAATTCTGTTCCTTGTAAAAGAGCAGTCTTACCTAGATTTTCGTCAGGAACAAGCCAGTATTATCAACATTTTGAAATTTTGTGATCTTTTTTTTATTTTCAATCATGTTCATTTTGAGCTGTTGGTCAGAACGATCCTGATTCATGGTAGTCGTATTTTGTTGATAATTTTTTCATAATCGAATACCAAAGAGCCAAATAATAATTTTTATTGTATTAAAAATTTTAGTTTCAATCTCATCCTTAAAAATAATAAAACCTGGCGTGTGCCAGAATAATTGCAGATAAAACAACAACTTCTGATTTATTAGGGGTGTTTTATTATCAACCCTGTTATTTTTACAAGTCAAGAGAGGGTCAAAGATAAAAACGTTAAAGTACGGTTTCTGATACACGAATTTTTTTTATATTTCATTATGCCTTCGTTTTATAAGCCAGGAAGAACGGATATGATCAACCGGCTCATCCGGTAACATGAGAATTATGTTTCATATAACGAGACAATCGAGGATATCTGTTATCCATGGTTACGGACAATCCAATATATTGGATATTACGTACAATAAAAATTGAAGAAAAAACAAGCAATCTAACAGTAAATTTGATATCCTGGGCGTTATTTTACAATTCAGTGGAGATTTATGATTATAAAACTGAACCGGCTATTTTTGCGGGATTTGGTCTCTCGTGGCCGGCGATTTTTTCTATATTAAGTAATTTGTCTGTTTCGTTTTCAGGTGTGTCCAACCTATCTGGGAAGCCATTGCAATATATCAATGTACATTTGTCATTTTATTTTGTTATTACGTTTGCAGGGGTTATTTCGTTTTATTCGCTACTTAGCCGCCTTGTTCTGAGTAAAGTGATTAAATTACCATGTAATGTAATTTTATTATAGGATTAGAAATTAAATCATACGAGTTCTCGGATCTGGCTTTTGTAATAAAGCAACCCCGGTTTTAATTAATTAAACTAAACATTGAACAAAATGAACCAAAAAAGAAATTTGATAAATTCGGATCCGGAAGAAAAGAATCAGACCGAACAAGAGAAAAACAGCTAATGTCGGATTCAAACCCCATTAAATAAAAGGCTGATTAGTCTAGTTAAAAACCGGATTGTGCGGAATCGAACCAGAACAGTAAAAAAACCATATACTTTCAAATGAATCAGGACGCAGAATGAAAAAAAGTAGGACTTAGTCATCGGGTTCGATATAAAACCGTTTGACGTTTCAGGTGCCTGTTTGGCGGCGAGGGACTCCGGCTGTCCTCGGGTGTGCCCATCTCCGGGCCCTTCTGACCCAGTCTGCGCCTCGGACGGAGTCATTTATCCCAGTGTCTGCGAAATGAAGAAAAGGACTTGCGGAAGGGGCGTACGGACTGCTCCGGAAGGATCGGGCCTTTGCGTACGAGCCAACGACTCAGAATGCGAGCACAGGTGTGGGAAGGAAAGAGACCCGGCGTGCGGAACGGACGGCCACACCTACCTCAACCCGTGCCTCCTCCGCGTCCAGACATGCAGGTCTTTATTCCTTTGGATTGTGCGGCATTGTGGAATCTGTCCACAGTGTCTAACGGTATTTGACAGGTCTAAAGTAATTCCTAGCATTGCACTCTTCACCGCTCTTCAAGGAAAAAAAAAATTATAGTTTGTTGACCTTTGTTAAATTCTAACTTAAACTTCAAACGATTCTCTTAAACTTAAAGAGATGAAAGGTGTTAACTGTAGACAATCTGTCCGCCTTTGAGCAAGTAAGTTAACCGGATCGTCTTGATCTTTTTCAGAACTGGAGTTCAGTTTTCGCACATGGGCCCGTGCAACAACATAAGCGCACATCGAGAAAATTGTCCGGTGAATTGCGATATGGCGCCTAAGGACGGTCCGGTCTGCGGCAGCGACGGTAACGTCTACATGAATTCTTGCCTCATGAAAAAATTAACTTGTGGGTTAGTCCATGCATATTTTCTAAATTACGTTTTTACTTGATACTTATTCGTCTATTGAGAATTATAAAACTTTTATTTCTGTTTGAAGTCAGGGGGTGGTGAAAACATCGAAGAAGAACTGCCAAACGACGAGGCATTGCCGTGAATCGTGCTGGAGGAACGCGAAGCCGACCTGCGGCTCTGATGGAATCGTCTATTCCAATTCGTGCCGTATGAAGAGCAAGAACTGCGGAAAACACGTTTTCGAGGTGCCGATGGCGTATTGTCTCTCCCAGGAAAGGACGAGCGGTCAGAAGGACGAAGCCTGCCCGACTTCTTGCCCCGAAGAACAGGGCGTCGTCTGCGGCTCGGACGGGAACGTCTACAGCAGCGAATGCGAGATGAACCTTCTCAACTGCGGGTAATCTCAAAATATGGACATGGGGACGAGCCAATGTTAAAATTTTCCTATTCTTCCAGTTCTCATGCAAAACGAAAAGTCGTCAGGGTGGACTTCGAGAAATGCAAGAACCGCGTGAACAAGTGTGCTAAAATCCAGTGCGACGATGTAACTGAGGAAGTATGCGGATCCGATGCGAAAACTTATCAGTCTTCTTGTCATCTTCAAGTCGCCTCTTGCATGTAAGCAGCCGAGTTTGTGAATTTTTTATATGAATCTGTATATAATACAAAAATATTTTAGGAAAGGAGTCCAGCTGGCCCATTTAGGAAGGTGCGTCGAACTGTTGAAACACGAAGAATGCCCAGATAGCTGTGATGACGCCGAGACTTCTCCTACCTGCGGCTCAGACGGAAACGTTTACAGGTCTGGGATTTATATAAATATTAGCGTTTCGTGTTTATGATCGGTGCCTTTTTAGAACGTCTCTTTATTTACAGATCCGAGTGTGATTTAAAACGCCTCACTTGCGGCCAGAGGGTGGTCCCGGTTCCACTCCGCAACTGCCCGACCACTGCCGGTTGCGGCCTCGAGTGCCCGGACCACAGAAACTACGTCTGCGGATCCGACAACAGGTTCTACAGAAACGAATGCCAGATGAAGAGAGACAACTGTGGGTGAGTAACTCGTCGTGTAAGCCGGTATTCAAATTCGTCCTTCCTGCTAATTGTCGTTTCAGGAAACATGTGTTCGTCGTGCCGATCAAGCGATGCCTCGTCGGCTTCCAGTTTCAAGGCTGCTCTAAGATCTGCCCCACGCTCTACGATCCCATCTGCGCGTCCGACAACAAAACCTACTCGAACGACTGTTTCCTCGAGCTGGAGAACTGCCGATCGCGGAGCCTCCTTACTGTCGTCCATCCTGGAAAGTGCGGCCAACCCGTAAAACCCAACAACAACTATCTCTACTAAATGAAAAAGAAGGAAAGGCAAGTCAAAGAAAGACAGGTTTTTAAGTCATTTCCATTTGTCTCTAGTTGGTTATATAACGCAGTTATATATATATTTATTTATTTATAACTCTCAACCTTTTCCGCTTGAAATCCCTTTACTTCAGCACTTTTCTTCTAGAAAAGGAAGGGACTGTGGAAAAGGGAATTTTTGATATTGTAAATACAGATATTTTACAGTATGTTTCTTTTGAATTTGATTACCTAAACCTCTACAGTTCCCTCACAACATGTGTTAAAGCCACAGCTGAAAGACGTCTCCTGTAAACAAAGAATTTGTCAAATTCCAAAAATATACCGGAAAACATTCAAACTCAATTTTTCAATTGAATAGTTCACAACTCCGTGAATTGGGATTCGTAAAAATAGTCTAATCACTTCCCCCTCCGGTGAGGAAGCTCACACGGATATAAAACAGGCGTAAACACGCCGACTCAAAGCGGTCCGGATGGAGTCGAGGAAGATATCCAACATCAGCTCGTACAGCGCACAGACGGAAAACCGAGAGGTAACTGAAAAATAAACAAGCAAAAATATTAAACAAGAAACAATTATCCAAGGTTTGAATTAAATGATGATGTTATGCTCGTTTTATGCCGGGATGTTGAGTACAGGCATTGTTTCTTTAATTACTAATGAATATATAATTGGCCAGTGTTTTAATTGTTAGTATATAATTAAAGCAAAGTCGTGTTTTAATTTCAAAGGGGGTGAATATTCATGTTGTACCGGACGTAGGCGAACTTTGTCAATTTTGTATGTAATGTCGTTCGGGCTGGTTTGAACAATCAAGGGGAAGTTTTCATCGGATTTACTCGATCCCGGCTGTGAGGCTTTTTCATTAATTAATTTATTTAAGCGCGATGAGGCGGCGGTTTTCAAATTGACCGGGCGATCCAGACAGAAATTGAATAATTCCCCGACCGATTACCACCCACCCCACCAGTCGACGGGGGCTGTTAAAGATGTTTAAGGGCGTATCTCCGCCCCCAGCGTCACCTTGGCAACTGCCCCCAACCGCCCTCAAAACAGTGGAAACCCGGTTTAATATCTCATAACTTAGGGCGACGTCGCCCGGATGGATAAAAATGCCAGGAGGACAGCACCGCCGACCGTTATGAACGACCTCCTCCTCGGAAAGACACAAGTAAGTGTTCGGTTTGAAATCTGACCTGTTTTCTGCGGTGTCATATATCCGTCGGTTACGAAAGATACTAAAAACAAACAAAAAACGTGTTAAAATGAAAATCTTATGAATATTTTATAATTGCTAATCAATTACTAATAAAATCAGCTTAGCCGTTGATTATTTCCATATTACGTAGTCGTCCAATTTGCCACATTTTTCCCCAACTTAATTCACTGTAAACTCTCACGAATCATAAAAACAATAACAATTTGGTTAAAGTCCTACTTTACAAAAAATTGTATCATTTCGAAATTCCATCATTACCTCTCTAATTAGGTTAATCATTTCATATCAACCAACCAATAATACACTCTCTGTCCAAATAAAAAAGCACCAACATAAATTGACGATTTTTCACTCACTAAAATCAATAAGGAAAACGACGATTTTAGGCTTAAAATCATATTATATTCGCAAGAAGTGTATTTGTAAATAACGCTTGACAACACCAATCCATTAATAAAATAGCCAAAAGTCCGTTAAAAGTTAGTTTTTAAATTTTTATTGTGTTAAGCACACAACAGAATCCTGTCTTTATTTATTTAATCGAATGGCTTTCCTTTTTTTTTCCATTGGTACATTTTCCTGTTGACAGAGTATTCGTTTCTGTCAGTATTTTCAATCCATTTCTCTTGAATTGAAATTCGCTTGAGCATTCATGACGATGAATTTATTTATCAGTGCAAACAATAAATTGTTACGGTTTTTCTTGTCTGAATGGAGGACGATGCAAATTCTAAGGGTGGTAAAATTAATAAATTTGAATTTTTTTGTCAAATTTATCCTTAAAACTGTCTTCTCTCTCTCTCTCTCTCTCTCTCTCTCTCTCTCTCTCTCTCTCTCTCTCTC